>BTPG01000007.1:38994760-39069760 GCA_036245525.1 Semisulcospira habei
CAAAGCTTGGCTGTCCTAGCAAACTTGTGTGAGGCGTTTCATGTAGGGTTTTTGTTGTGTTCAAAGTATGTGTCTAAAACAACCCCCCCACACACTATGCGTGACATTACAAGTCACAAGTGACACACGATCTTTACAGCTATAGTCTATTTTGTAAACTTTAAATTTTTCATTTGCTTCTACTTGCCTGAAAAAACAAAAGATTAAGGTGTCTTCTACACACAACTTGTACACTAACCTTCAAACAAAAAATCCAACATTATATCAGAAATCGAAACACACAAGATGCACACTCACCTTCAAAGAAAAAGTCCAATATTATATCAGAAATCGAATCTATGACTGAATGGCGGCAACTAAAATATCCCTTCTTTCACAAGATTGATTTTTGCCACAAAATTCAGCCCGGTTTTACAAGTCTTATGTGATCATGTATAACTCACTTTCAGACTTTAAAAAAAAGTTATTCAAAACTATTGTGGGAATGGAGTTGTGTGTTTTCACATCACTTCAGGATTTGTCAGGCGGGAAATAGAAAAAAAGCAAGACTTGCTTGGATCATCAAAAACTGTAGCACAGGCCTACTACGGAGATGCTTACTATTGTTTCTGCTTAGCTTCTAACCAGACTAGTGCATTCGCAGACCCATTCAAAACAACAGACTGACCGCCTGAAGAAGCGAGCTTCGCCAAACGACAAGATAGTAGACCACGTGCCAGCTTAGCTGCCTTGGCCAGTGCGGCTAAGGATCACAGGGCCGAAGCCAGCCGCAGATTGCCAGAGGCACAGCCGTGAGCGGGGGAAACTAGTGCGACCGATGTCGGTCCTGACTGACTTTTTCTTTTTGGTTTGGCCCGTCAGCCTGCTTGTCTGTCATACTCATCTGTCAGCGCGGCCATTTACAGGTGTAGTCCGTTATAGAAGCCCTTTATGTCTGCTAAAGACCTAGAGCCTCATGAGGACAAGAGCCATGAGCGTCTGCAGGTTATGGGAGTACACGAAAATACAGGCTATAGCTCTCGTTGGGCATCAATAATAATAATAATAATGCATAGCATTTATATGGCGCATTTCTCATTATTTATAACTCAATGCGCAGAATGTAGCCGCGAACTGAACCCAACAAGCACGCTCACGTGAATCACACGCATTCACTCACACACTGTACGTAAACACAGAACATTCACGTGGTGCTAAGGGCAAGCTCAAGCGAGCTACACGGTATTTGGAAATCAGTCAATTATCCCTTAACTGCCGAGAGAAAGTGTCCGAACAGCCGGATTTAACTGCAAGAGACTCTACTGAGTTGTCCCAGGAACATGTGTTCGACCGCAAGGGACATAGATCCTCATGTCTATGATACATACTGTCATACTCATCTGGCAAGCCATTCTACAGGTGTAGTCCGTTATAGAAGCCTTTTATGTCTGCTAAAGACATAGACCCTCATGAGGACAAGAGCCACGACACATACTTTGAACACAACTGACGAAGAACCTACACATGAAACGCCACTCACACAAGTTTGCTAGGACAGCAAAGCTTTGACAGACGGCCCGATCTGTAAGTTTAAAAAAAGAAAAATCCTTTTCGGAGTGCTGATGATTAGCAAAGCAGTGGCAGGGGCTGATGAAGATCTATTGTCTCTTGCTAATACCAGTATGTATCCATGTTCCCGGGCGGTTGTGGTTTTTGCTGGTCGCTGAATGCACCAAGCCGTTGCACTGAGAAACAAAATATGCGTCCATCGGCGGTTAATTGTGCTTTGATTTGTGACTTGGGACGACCTTACGCGTCGTCAGTTATTTGTGTGTGATGAATGAGCTTAGTCCTGCGCCAGCCACTAAGCAAGGTGCTCCGCTACAGCGGAGCACCTTGCTTAGTGGCTGACGCAGGACGAAGCTCACTCATGCAGCTTAACCCAACACACTGTCGCGAGGGCTTCCTTAGGCAGAGAAGATAAATGGCTTTTCAGTCTACACGCAGCATACAAGGTAAACCCTCATGAGTCATAGACCCACCTTCGCTTACCTGTCGAAACACTCTCCTGACCGAAGCACCTCCACGGTCCAACGACTGCAGACAGGTAACACGCCAGTAACATAGACAGGTAAAACAGACAGGTAAGTTTAGACAACACGGTCGGCCCAAAGCCGCAGGAAGCAGGCTGAGATTGCCAGTATTTTTCGAAGGAAGAAAAAAACCTCTTTCAACTTCTTTTATGCCGATCAGGGGAGCCGCTGAGAAGATAAGAAGAATATAAACTTCCTCCCCGTTTTTATCGCTCGATCTGTTTTCAAGTTTTACACGCCGGAGCAAAGCTTTGCACAGAACAAGATGCAGGTGTGGATCGGTTTTGGTGGGTGCACCCCATTCTGCCGGCCTCAATGAAGTGTTGCCACCAGGTTTCCCTCACGGTTGTTCGGCAAAAATATTGCCATTTCCTGCACCAGCTAAATCAAGTTAGCGGCAACGATACCGCGTTATCAGGCGATGAAGTTTTGGCGATGTTTTCGCGGCAACATGCTGAGGTAATTCAATGGCGTCATGTGAAGCTGCGCTGCATGACTACGTAATGAACCAATGCAGAGTTATTTCCTACTGGTCATTGGAGGAATGCGTCAAATCTTGAAGGCTGCAGGTCATGTTTGGAGCAACCACAAAAAACCTAGGTACTTTCTCAGGAGCAATCTTGAAGTATAAACACACACACACACACACACACACACACACACACACACACACACACACACACACACACACACACACACACACTCACACACACAAACACACTATGCCATTAAAGCCACCTAAATGATGGTCTTTAATGACAGGTGATAGATGATAAACTCCAGGTGATATCTTAAAAGCTATGTTGAATGGCAAAACGTGTCACCTGGCATTAAAGACCAACATTCAGTTGAGGTAGCTACACTGAGTCAGTCACAGCTACAGTCACCTAAATGATGGTCTTTAATGACAGATGGTGTCTCACAAACGGGTGGCCAGTCAAAACAGGTTACTTGCTGTATTCATTCGGCCGCCCCGTGCCACACTGAACAGTTGCTGATAAAGAGGAACTCATATCAATGAACTACAGACACAATCAGGACACGAGTGTATCAACCCGTTCAATGCCAACAGACGAGGACCGTGTTCCTGCAGTCTGGGTTAATTCAAGACCGAAAAAAACCCTGGCCACCCCAGGAACGTGGATTCAAAGTGGCGTCAGCAAGAGGCATAGATCCTCATGAGCCCCCGCATTCGCGGGGGCTCATGAGGATCTATACCTCTTGCAGTTGGGTGGTGTTCCCATTTTCTCGGCACTGGACGGCCGGGTTGACTTTGCACTCTCTCTTACTTTCCTGCCAGCATTGAACAGCTTGTGCCGAGTCAGTCGTCAACTTATTTAGCAACGGTAGCGATGGACCAAAAACTGACTTGTAGCCGGGCACTTATTCCACTCCACAAGACTGGTGAAAAGCCAAGAAATCAACAGCTGCTGGCATAAAGGTGTCAAACACATCACACGGTACCCGACGCAGGTATTGTGCACAGCCGGGTGGAGTAGTGTGAAGACGACTTCACAGAAAGCACCGTGTGTATCTTCTAGCGTTGGTGTAGGGCCAAGACATCACCAGCTGTTGGCAAAGCATCCATGTAGCACTCACCAGAAGAACACGTCGTCACATGGTTGAGAACTGCGAGGGCAACCAGACAAAACACTACACGGGCCAACCGGCGTCCGTCCACTAATCCAAAACTGAACAACACCCTGTCTTGGACTATCTCTTCCTCTCTCACTCACTCTCTTTCTCCTTCTCTCTATCCCCCGCCTGTCTATTCAAACTCCAGCAGTTTCCTTGCACACACAAGCACAGGTCTGCGTACTCGCACAGAGATAGAAAAGTTATGTGTGTCTGTGGTCTAGTCTCTCAGTGGCGCCCTCGCTACCCATCAGAACCCCCTCTCATTCGAGTCAGTGCAGGCAACGTTTGTCAGGATTTAGAAACCAAAGCCCGAGGCAAGTTCAAGCGTCAGCGCTAAAAGAACGGCTGGAGGAGCGATGGGATAAATCTGTTGTCTACCGTCTTAACGTGCAGATATGATAGCAAACGAGACAGACCTTCTTCCGGCGGCGAGAGGTATAGATTCTCCTGAGCCCCCGCGGAAGCGGGGGCTCACGAGAATCTATGCCTGTTGCAGCTGGCATGCGAAGGCTGGGAGGATGAAGAGTCAGAAGAGGAAAAGGATCTCTCAGGTTTTTTTTTTTGAGCGAGCTCTTGGCGCTGTGTGACGCAAGTTCATTGGCGGTTCCCTCAATCGCAGGCGGACAGCTCAGAGGACTACCTCCGTGTGAGGCACAGAAAAATGAAAATAAAGGCGTTAAAACTTTTAGCAAAAGGCATAGATTCTTACAAGCTCCTGTTCTGCAGGGGCTCATTAGAATCTAGGCCTCTTGCAGGAGTAAGTTTTGGTTGAGTGATCTTCAGTTAGGTCTGGCCCAGACACTCTGTTAGCTTTAACCAATTTAGCCCCGACGCACTAGTTGCAGGAGATGGATCGACCATGATAATTCAAGGGTAGTGCCAGATTAGCTTGGCGCCTGTCGGCGCCAAACTAATCTGGCACAACCCTTGACTCATCATGGTCGATCCATCTCCTGCAACTAGTGCATGGTCGTTAGATGGCGCCTCCAAAATTTGGGAAATACGGCTTTGAGGCTGAATGAGTTAAAAGCGGTACTGGCAGCAGACGACAATCCTGTTCACTCCTCAGCGCGTTTTGAACCAAGATGTAAAAATACACTTTGACAGCAAGCCACTCAGATCGTCGGTAGCCCCTGCATCCAACAAAGAAAGCCGCTCATGGTGGTCTGCGCCTGCGTCAGGCATGAGGTGTTTCGTGCTGCGGCCGGTACTCTGTAAAATTATCCAGTCAGTCTTTACTTTCTGTCACGTTATGACGTGTAAGAGCCTGAGTGTAAACACCACAGCCAAGGACAGACTCTGGTGTATTTACGCGTTTTATCGTCAGTCAGTCACCGCTGAAAATTCAATGCGAAGCTAAAGATTAGAATCGATACTTAGAGTAACACCATCACTGCCACTGGACGCATCATTACTGCGTTTTTGAAATCAGTTTAAAAAAAAATGTTTAAGGATCCTCAAGCCGTCAAAGAGACACGGACACAAAGCTGTGTCAGCAAGAGGCATAGATCCTCATGAGCCCCCGCTGTCGCGGGGGCTCACGAGGATCTATGCCTCTTGCAGTTGGGTGGTATTAACTCTCTCTCTTTATCGGCACGTTTGAAAACTGGTCCTGTTACCAATAACTTCTACGGTTGGAAAATAAAGGTTCATTGTTCATTGTTCATTGTTCTCTCTCTCTCTCTCTCTCTCTCTCTCTCTCTCTCTCTCTCTCTCTCTCTCTCTCTCTCTCTCTCTCTCTCTCTCTCTCTCTCTCTCTCTGCAGTGAAGGGGTAACCCGTTTCATCCTGATTGACAGAACAACTGAAGCTGGATGGATCAACCATCATCTCAGTTCAAAGGTATTGTCAGATTAGCAGGGAGCCTGCGAAATCCCACGCAATTCTAGCCCTCCCCTTGAAGTACGCCGGCGGATCCCTCTCCAGCAGTAAGCCAGCGGCACCGAAGGGGTTAGAAATGCCGTCAATTGCAGAGCCGGGCAGCATGCGGCAAGATGGGGGCCCGTGGACTGGTGCAAATGAGTATTGTGTCTCGCAGACGCTTTACGTCGAACAGCACGTGCAACAAGTCGGTGCACCGTTCCCGGCTTCACCTGAATCACCATACGCTTATTTTGCACTCAGAATCTGAAGCTGGAACAATGGACCTGCTCTCGCAGGAGGTATAGATTCTCATGATCCCCTGCATGCTGCAGGGGCACATGAGAATCTATACCTCCTACGGTCGAATTGTTCAAGGCTGACCTATATTATCCAACAGCGCAAGTAAATAATCTTACTGTTGAGCTGTCGAATACGTGACGGGCGGTATCATTCTAGGGGGAAGACTAGTCTCAGTTGTATGACTACGGGTGCTCACGAGGATATATACTGCGTGCAGTGAGGAAGGGGTGGAGGCACTTTTCAGTATATATAGACCAGATATGTCTTTTCCGCTCAGAGCCAAACGTTCAACGGTAAATTATCGCTAGTGCCTGACATCTTGCCAGTAAGCGCTGTCATTATTTAATACACGTGTTCTACTTTGCTGTTAGCTTCGGTGAGTAGATATTCTGTGGCGAAATTCGGATAATCACGATAACGTTCAGTACTGCTGAAACTTTCACCTGTGCATTTAGCACATACTGATCCGGCATTAGCGGCACGCAACAGGACAGCCTCAGAATTAACACATTCAGTCGAGGTAGCATCCTTGGATAGAACGAGGATTTGACTTAGACGACTGTTCCAGCCTCGTACAAAAGTTATTTAGTAAGTTACCGCTTTGCGCAGTTCTCTGATCGTGGATACTATGATGCGGTCCTTTGCCCAAAAGCAAAAGGCATAGATCTGTAACTCATTTGCCCGCGACACACCACAGCAATATATGGCTCGACCATGATAGTTCAAGGGTGGTGAAATGGAAACAAAAATATTTCACATGCACCGAAGTTAATAGCCGGGTGGAGGTTTGCACATAAAGTAGCGCTTAGTAGCAGCAGGCTTTCAAAGCTTCAGCTTTCATCCCTACGGCGGTGCCTTGAGCATCTTTAATTCAAAGTAGATGGATATGTGCGCCTTGGAGACACCGTACCGTACCATACTGATGAAAATCTCCGCCTATTGCAGACGGAGTGGTCTTAGCCCGGTGACTGGAACAGAGGTTACAAAAACTAGGCCGTCTAATTTCGGTGCGTGCCTACATCACAGCATTCGTGTTATGAGACAAGTGAGCCTCACCACCCATCAACCTAAATCCTTCCGCGCGCTGACTCTTCCCGCTAAGCACGTGCGTGACGTCACGAAGACGTCACGGGCTTAACCCGTACCAAGCCTGATACGTGTCTCCCTTTTTTCCACACTCTGCCACACACACACACACACACACACACACACACACACACACACACACACACACACACACACACACACACACACACACACACACACACACACACACAATCAGTAATTGCAGGTAGCGGGAATTTCGGCACTGTCAGTGAGTGGCCGGCCCGGGGTATTTACGGCACATGGCGATGAAATAGATTGTTCGCCGTATGCGGGTCAGTGATCGTCTAAGTTCAGTACAACACCTGCCGCATTACATCAGTCCTCGTCAATGCCACTGCCATTCGACTTTTATTGCCGTTGTGCCGAACAAGAAATGGAGGCCCCGGGGGTGGGGGTGGGTCGAGTGTTGGAGTGTTGATTTTTTTTAACGACACAATTTACTTATCATTTATTTATTTATTTATTTATTTATTTAACGAAACCAAACGGGATGACTGCTAGTGCTTGTGACTAAGAAAACGTACCAAGTAGGTAGGGAAAAGCATTGATAAGGGAGAGAACTGTGCATTATTGACCAATGAATAGTTGGTCGAAACACCCCCTCCTTCCCCCGAAAAAAAAAAAGAGGAAAAAGTAAATAAAATAAAATAAAATGGTCGAAAAGGGGCAGGCGCATTTATTTATTTATTTATTTTATTTATTTAGTCAGTCACTCATTCATTAAAACATGAAATTTTGTTTGAAACAAAAAACATAAATATGTTTTTATTTTGTTTTTTTTTCCCGGCTCTGAAAAGTCGTTGACAGTAACACATCGTCAGTTACGTAAGTTACATAACTGCTGATGTGTCACTTTCAACGACTTTATGAGCACAAACCGGCCTTAAGGTCTTGACCAAAGAGGAAACCATACGATCTGGAACAGGTGGAATCAATGGAACTATTAACATAGATAAGTCAGTGTGCGCAGGCCCATTCTTTTCTTATTTTATTTATTTTACGCTTAGGATCTGGAGCAGGTGCTAAGCTAAAGATAAAAGACATAAACGTGTGCTGGTCTGTGATTTTGGACCTTACGGCTTTCAGGTCCAAAATCACAGACCAGCACACGCGAAAAGAATTCGCAGATGATAAATCTCCCATCTCCAACTGGGCGCATCCAGCGGTGTGGGAGGAACAGGATACGATTTGAGTGGGGGGAGGGCCTGAAGGGGAGGTGGGGGGAGAGGAAAAAGGGGAGGGGGGGGGGGTTAGAGGGGAGATGGCAAGGTCGAAAATCAAAGACCAGCACACGCGAAAAGAGTTCCCATCTCCAACTCCAACTGGGCGTATCCAGCGGTGTGGGAGGAACATGATACGATTTGAGTAGGGTGGGGTGTGTGTGTGCGTATTGGGTGGGGGGGGGGGAGAAGAGGGGGGTGGCCGGAGGGGAGGCCGGCCGAGATTACCTGGGCTTACGCACAGGTGAGCGCATAAACCGTAACTTTGCTGCCAAGAATAGACACTAGCATAACTAACCGTTCTTGAAACTTCTAGTACCTTACTCGGACGGAGTAACAAGGTAAATTACACATTTTGGCAGAAGGCCTATAGACTGTCATGAGTCCCAGTGTCAGGAGCAGGAGCTCATGAGGATCTACGCCTATTGCAGTTGGGTGTCAACGGACAACGTTATCCACCATCAGAGAACTGCCGCGCAAAGTAAATAAATAACGTTTGTATGAGGCTGGAACATTCTGTCTACGTCAAATCCAAACGCGTTCCTCAAATCACGATGTTAATTGGGCCCATCTGGAGTTATAGCTTTTCATGGACCCCGCCGGTTCAGGCATAGGCTCATGAGGATATATGCCTCTGGCGCAAGTAGGCCGGGTGCATCTCAGTCACGACTATACTACAGAACGTGTAATCGTATAGTGTGGGACGTTTCATCGCCCGACAACCCCCCCCCCCCCCCTTCTTGTTTGTTGTGTGCTGTTTTTGAAGATGCGCAGATGTTAAGATAGCGATAACTGTTAGAGCAATTGTGCAGCGCTTAAACCTTCCCTTTAACCCTTTGTTCTCTGTTTTTCCAGTAATATGAGAGGTAATGGTGATCTTTTTCCTCGGGAACAGTTTGCACTGAAAGTGAGAATCTCTCCTTGGACCAGTTGCCGTGAGTGAGGCGTAGTCGCTATCGCGGAGCACATGATTACTTAGTTTCTGGCGCAGGACTAAGCTCACTCACGGCAACTGGCCCATTAATATATAACAGAGGACTTTGCTTAACGTCTGGCGCAGGACTAAGCGGCTCACTCATGCTACTTGGCTCTTGACCTTCTACCCCTTCTCTCTTGCATGCCACTGAACGCATAATTTATTTCTGAAATCTTTCTTTCAAACCACCGAAAACGGCCACAACTATCTAGTGGACACAGATACAACGTGGTTTCAGCAAGAGGTATAGATCCTCATGAGCCCCCGCGACTGCGGGGGCTCATGAGGATCTGTACCTCTTGCGGTTGGGTGGTGGTGTTTGAGATTTTCTCGGCAGTGAAAGGTTTGAACGCTCCCCTTCCTCCCCTCAACGCCCCCCCCCCCCCCCCACCCAACCCTGCCTTTCCTTTGTTATGCGATGTATGCCATGTGCTGATCTGTAATTCTGGACATTACGCCTCAAAGCTTTAAGCTCTAGAATCACAGACCAGCTAACAAAGGTACGCTTGCTCAGAGATGTAAACCAACACGCAAAAATCTGGGTTTTCCTCACATTCTCTCTGTTGTTTTAGTTGTTCAGAGCTTTCATATGTCAACCAAACAATGAACAGAAAAAAAAAAAAAAAAAAAAAAAAAAAAATGGAAACAGTCTGTTGTGCGGTGTCTCGTTGTTTAGCTACAAGAGATATACACAAAGTGTGAACCTTTCGCTTAAGACGCGTATCCGGATGCAGTTCGATTCGAATGCGTTAAGAAGAAAAAAAAAAAAAAAGAGTGAAAATTTTGCACCGAATCACACCTATACACTCGTCTCCGTTTGTTTCTCGGGGTTTGGTTCTGTAGACAGATGCGAATGATATAATTGTCAGACCAGCTCGCACTTACCCGACTTCCTTTTGCTTTGTCGCTGTTTTGTCGCTGTTTTATGGTGTTTAGATTTGTGTTCTGCGGTGTTTAGGTGCATTTTTGTGGTGTTTATATACATATTTTGTGGTGTTTAGATCTGTACTAAGTAGCCACAGTTGTAAACGACAATCTATAACTGAGACATTTCGCGCAAGTTGCAAGATTTCATTAGCCGCTCTGCTTGTTTTGGCAAGTTTCTAGATATTAAGAAAAACATTTATATTTACACGTATTCATTTTCTTACTTAGACAGTTCGCAGCAAAACGCTCAAATCCTATACACGGCTGTTTTCAGTTTCGATTTTTAGTTTGTTTTGCGGTGCTAAGATTCAAGAGTCAAAAACTGCATTGTGTCTTAGACAGACGAAATTTCCTTTCG
This sequence comes from Semisulcospira habei, assembly GCA_036245525.1. Taxonomy (NCBI): domain Eukaryota; kingdom Metazoa; phylum Mollusca; class Gastropoda; family Semisulcospiridae; genus Semisulcospira; species Semisulcospira habei. The sequence goes on from BTPG01000007.1 coordinate 39,005,221, forward strand.
GTTGGATGCTGAATAAAAATAAACACTGATGCAGATCTGTACCTATACATTTTTTTTCATCTTTAGTTTACATTGCGGTGATCGGATATGCAGATACAAAATTAACGTAACCTGATTTTTCTAATCTCAGAACAGTTTGCATGTAATTATTCTGCCTCCCTTCACTCTCCATTTATGGAATATGAATTAAAGCCTTACCCCTCAGCTATCATGGTCCATTGGGTCTGCGGCAACAGTTTAGGGTTTGACTAGGTGCCTTGTTTGACTTGAGTGGGTTGCATGTAGCGTGCTTAAATATAGTGTGTTAAGCTCGCTGACTTAAGGTCTTTCTTGCTTAGTAAAGCTCTTGCTTAGTGCGCGAGTGTTTTCTGTTGCATGGAGCGACTTAGCGACGTGCGTAGCTCCGAACTAGTTCTTAGCGAGCGGGGATAGGTTATTTATAGCTTATGGTGGGGTTCTCCCCTACGTCATCATAGATTGTAGAAATCGGCCAATAAATACGCACGGTTTTCGCTTCTTCTGACCTAACGGAAACGAAGTAGACAAAACGCCGGTGAAATGGCGGCGATGGAAAACAAGAAGTCAAGAGAGAAAGAATGGCAAATTTTTCGTGCAGGCAACCCTGCTTGTCAGTCTAATGTAGACGTACATTAGTTAAGGAGTACCGTGTAGGCTCCCATAGTATGAGGATCTATGTCTCAAGTCTAATGTAGATGTACATTAGTTAAGGACTACCGTGTAGTACGCTCCCATAGTATGAGGATCTATGTTTCTCTGACAACGGCTGGTGTTGGGTTATACCCATCGGTGTGCAGGGTCAGTTGAATCAGTTATGCAGACTCCTCACCGATAATTCCCAGATGTCCGTGAGACGAGGCTGGGTGGGGGGTCCGTGCGTTCCCACGTACATTTCGTGTTCCTCCTTCTCTATCCTAGATGGAAGGCTGTTTCTGCCACAAGGTTTAAGAGAGTGAATTCACATTTCCGTTCACGGCAGCTAAGAACTCTTCCTCAGCTAAGCACGCCGCTACGCACGGGGGGGGACCGTCCTTAGAATTAAGCACGCCACTAAGCTCGCTCCAGCAGATAAGCACGCTCATGCAACGCACATTTTCAGCTAAGCTTGTGAACTTAGCGCTAAGCAAGAAATTTGCGCGCTAAGCAAGCATATGCAACCCACCCTTGCAAGTGTTGCGGAAACCATTCAGTATGCAAGGTACTTCGCTATAGCGGAGCACCTTGCTTAGTGGCTCACACAACATTAAGCCTCGCTCATAAAATGACCCCCGTGGCTATGTCTTCGGGCCGACTTAGGTCTTAGCTGGCCCGCGCACGGCAGTGCGCGGGCCAGCTAAGACCTAAGTCGGCCCGAATGAGCGCCTTTTTCTAACGGCTGGGAAAGCAATACCTTTTGTTCTGCTGGGTTAAGGTATGAAAATGTATAGTTGACAACGTAGATGCAGCAGACGATCATAGCACAGCACAATCTGTTCAGTCTCTAACGGGCGTTTACACTGTGTGGCCAAGACAGAAAGGGAGAGAACTGAAAAAAAGAAGAACAAATTCTCTCTCTTGACGTAAGTTGTCTTGCCTGATTGCTTGCGCCTGCCAGTGTTGGGTTCAAAGTCTTTTTGGCGTCACACAGTGCGAGTTCTCCGCGCCGGAATTGTGTAAAATGAGGGTACACTAAAATGTACGCGAGATTTAAAATTTTTTTTTTTTTTAGTTTTGTTTTTGCGTGGGAGTTTGCAGCAAATTGCCTGCATGCAAAACTATCGGTTTGGATTCGTACCAACGTTGCATGGATCCTCAATATTTTCTCAGCAACCCAGCCCATACAGCGGGACCTATGCCTAATTCTGCTCTGCTTTAACTCTGTGCTGCTGGCCCGGAGGGGACCTTAGGCCGGGTGTTCCACATATACATAGCTATAAAACGTTTGTTTAAGAAAACGATTCGCACCCAGTTAAAGCACTGGTCTGGGCAGTTTGAAGACAGACGGAATGTAATTGTGTTTGGTCGTGAACTGCGTCGCACCTTGTTCTGGGGTTTACAAGCTGCGCAATAAAGTGGGTGGAGGACATGATTTATGCCATTAACCCCGTGACTGTCGGGGCCGCGAGGCCAACGCTACCCAGCTGCAAGAGACATAAAACCTCATGAGCCCCCATCAATGCGGGGGCTCATGAGGATTTATGTCTCTTGTTAGTCCTTGTGTTCTTTATGCTTAGTTTTGTCCCATTCACATCTGTCCCATGTTCTTCCCGCGAATATCGGTCACTGAGTGTACAGTCATTTCAGAGACGCAGTTTTCGATCACTGGCATCAAAGAGACTAAATCTCATCTATTTCCTTAATAATAATAATAATAATAATAATAATAATAATAATGATGATGATGATGATAATAATAATAATGATGCTGATTATAAATCTCATCTATTTCCTTAATAATAATAATAATAATAATAACAATAATGATGATGATGATGATGATGATAATAATAATGATGCTGATTATAAATCTCATCTATTTTTTTAATAATAATAATAAAATATAATAATAATAATAATAATGATAATTATAAATCTCATCTATTTCTTAACAAATAAAATAATAATAATGATAATAATAATAATAATAAATCTCATCTATTTCCTTAATAATAATAATAATAATAATGATGATGATGATGATGATGATGATGATGATGATGATGATGATGATGATGATGATGACGACGACGACGATGATGATAATAATAATGATGCTAATTGTAAACCTCATCTCCTTACTGATGCCATGTCTGTCCTTGAAGCAGCAACAGCAAGCAAACTGCCACGTCTACAAGAGGCACTGCAAAACATCAAGTGCACCAGACTGGTGCTGCAGTGGATCCCTTCACAATGTGGCATCTACGGCAATGAAGAAGCTGACAGAATGGCAAACGTGGGCGCAGAGAAAGAACAAGATGAAAATGGAGTCAGCTTCACAGAGATGAAGACCATCATTAAGTCTGTGTACAGACCACTACAACGGCCCCTAGACAGTTACCATCAGCTGTCCAAACAAGAGCAGGTGACCATCTTCCGTCTGAGGACCGGGCACAACCGACTCAATTTCCACCTGCACAGACGCTTCCACCTCGTGCCATCTCCCCTGTGCCCTTGTGGAGAAGCAGAGCAGACCGCAGAGCACATCCTCCAGGACTGTGGGAACCACCAGCCGCTGAGGGAGGAGATATGGCCGAAGCCCGCCACTCTACAAGAGAAACTGTACGGGCCTGTGGAGGCGCTACAGAAGACCACAGATTTCATTTTGAGAGCCAAACTCCAAGTGTGACGGCGTTCGAGAAGAAGAAGAAGAAGAAGTAAACCTCATCTATTTTCTTAATAATAATAATAAAATAAAATAATAATAATAATATTGATAATTATAAATCTCATCTATTTTCTTAATAATAATAATGATGATGTTGATGATGATAATAATAATAATAATGATAATTATAAATCTCATCTATTTCTTAAAAAATAAAATAATAATAATAATAAAAATAATAAATCTCATCTATTTTTTAATAATAATAATAATAATAATAATTAATAATAATAATAATAATAATAATAATAATAATAATAATAATAATAATAATAATAATAATAATAATAATAATGATAACTACAATGCATATAATAATACATTTTCTGAAGCCGCGTATCCAGATGTGGCACGTCTGGAATGAGTTAACCCCTTTGAGCGTGCAGTCACCGGTTACAAGGAGGTTAACCCTTTCACTGCTAGTGGCTACGACCTGTACCTTGGGTACCTTGTACCTTTACCTAACGTCGAAAACGCATTACGTAGGCATCACGGATAAAATTAATACCAGCAAGAAGAATAGAAACCGCCTGAGTCTTAAACTCCCATAACTAAGTGACTTGCACTGACTCTAAAGAATGCGGGTAGGGTTAGGTAAGGTGGTACTAGGCATAAAGAACACAGGACTAACAAGAGACATAAATCCTCATGAGCCCCCGCATTCGCGGGGGCTCATGAGGGTTTATGTCTCTTGCAGCTGGGTAGCGTTCGTTTTGCGGGCCCCAGCAGTCATGGCCTCCACCCACTTTTGTATTGCACAGCTTGTACTGAACCGCAGAACAAGGTGTGACGCAATTCACGACCAAACACAATCAGAGATCATTACGCCTGTCTTTTAACTGTCCAGACCAGTGCTTTAACTGGGTGCGAATCGCTTTCTTAAACAAACTTTTTCTAGCTATGTATATGTGGAACACCAGGCCTAAGGTCTCCTCCGGGCCAGCCGCACAGAGTTAAAGTGGTCCAGAATTAGGCATAGGTCCTGCAGATCTCCCGCTGTATGGGCTGGGTTGATGAGGGTTAGGTACGGTGGTAGTGGGCTGTTAGAATGGAACTGAGTTAGTTCTGGGAGTTCAAGAGTTAAAAGCCCACTACCCTCGTAACTTGTTCAAAGAAACACTTCTGCACCAGACGGGTCACGAAACGCAACGTACTGGTCTGGCTATTGTTTATTGAGACGCAGGAGAATCCATTTCAGTACACGTCGTCTTAATTTATTAACTGACATCAAGTAATTTGACAATGACTCCGCTCCGTTTTATAAATACAACGCGTTCTGTTCAAGCGACAACTAAAAATAGACTGACGCGCTAAAATAAACACTGAAGTGCAGATGAAACAAGTGTGATTACGAGGGTGCGTTTGTTGCGTTTCCAAACTGCCCTTAAAGTTCGGTGTGTCGACAAAGCATAACAAACGCAAATGGTGCTGCAATGTGTTTTCAGATTTACGCTTAATGGTACTTTGAGTGTACAGCCGGACAGTGAAGAAATGAGAGAGAGAGAGAGAGAGAGAGAGAGAGAGAGAGAGAGAGAGAGAGAGAGAGAGAGAGAGAGAGAGAGAGAGAGAGAGAGAGAGAGAGAGAGAGAGAGAGAGAGAGAAATGAAATGAAACTTTAAGTTATTTTCCAAGGATAAAAGAATAGATGCCCAGACCTTTTTCATTCTTGTCCTTGCTATAAACTACAAGATATATATATATATATATATATATATATATATATATATATATATATATATATATATATATATATATATATATATATATATATATATATATATATATATATATATATATATATATATATATATATATATATATATATATAGAGAGAGAGAGAGAGAGAGAGAGAGAGAGAGTTGAACACGATCCAAGTGCAGGAGACATAGATCCTCATGAGCCCCCGTGAATGCGTGGGCTCATGAGGATCTATACCTCTTACTCAGATCCACCGGCGTGTGTGTCCCCTATTATGCATAATTAGTCAGGAAAAGACCGAAAAACATGATACAGGCAACAGCAAATTTCAGCGTATTTCGCCAGGAAAAAGGAGAAAAAGTAAAATGACGCCACTTCCGCAATACGCTCCAGTATTGCAAGGCGGCAGACGTCCTGCCCAGGAGACAGACTGAAGGGCGGTGCCAGTCCTGTTTGACTGACGCCATGACTGAGGTACCATAGCTGTTCTGGCGCCACCCTTGAACCATCATGAACTGTCGCAGTGTACCAAGGGGCCATATGATTTTTTTTGCCTCTCGCAGACAGATAACAAAAATGGCCGAGGCAATTTCTTTTGACCCCTTCTCTGTTAATATGTTTTCCCCTGAAATGGTTGTTAATTCCCAGCTCTCCAAGGAACCAAGATACACAGTGACCTCAGCAAGAGGCATAGATCCTCATGAGCCCCCGCAATTGCGGGCGCTCATGAGGATCTATGTCTCTTGCAGTTGGGTGGTGTTTACGTTTTCTAGGCAGTGACAGGGTTAATTATGGAAGTGAGTGTGCTGTCACGCTGGTCTCATATCACTGAGCGGCCATCGTGCGCCATTTTGTTGATGATGACAGCCGTCCTTTGATGTCCTGCAGCGGACATTTTTATTTTTTTGTAATATTTTTTTGTATCCGCGAAGACATGCAGAATGTTTTAGGCCATTCAGCAGCGGCGGCAGCTTTGACTCTCCTGCACTAAAGGCAAGGATTCTCAGAAGCCACCGCGCAAAGTACAGCTAAACAGCACTTTCGCTTCATCTATACTTCCCCTGAAATCTTAATTCGCTGCTCATTTCAAAATGTACGCTAAGTCTATCTCCAAGAACCATAAATCCTCATGAGCCCGGAGATGCCTCTTGGAGATGTTCGGGTTGTTCTATATGACTATATTAGTAGATGTTTATCCTCGGCCGTGACTTCGCTGTCGTTCGTTGTTGGGAGTCGTTTGTTGCAAACATAACTTCCTACTGCTGAATGTCAGTGCGACGAACAAGTACATGTATACTGACAAGCAAAAGAAAAGCGACAATTCTGGAATCATCGGAAACGCTAAAGTGTTGCCGATTACTCCGAACATGTCGCATGCCTATTTCTCGTCAGTATATAATTGTTCGCTGGTGTGTAACTGGACCGTGACTTTTTTTTTTTTTTTTTTTTTTTAAATGAAAGCAAAACACGTAATTATACAGTGGGAAGCTTTGTTCCATAGCCAAGAAACGGGTTTGTTTCCATCCCTACGCCACACGACCAGACTCTTTAACGAAAGCTGTACCACATGACCTAGCTACAAAACCCCTTGTAGAGACAAATGCCGTACTTCTTGTAGCCCTCTTTGTGACGCATCTTGGGTGCGAGTTTTGTTCTATAAAAGATCACCAAAACGTTCTAAAGTAAAAAGTTACTTAGTGTTGTTCGAAACAACAGGCACACTTCTGGAGACGGCAACGTCATGAAATATTTTACATTACGTCATAAATCTTTTATGTAGTATAAATGTATATTCTTTTGACGCCAGTCATGTCTGGCGTGATCCAGGTCGGATGATTTCTTCTTGATTTATTTTTACGAAAATAGTGGAGGAGTGAAAACAAATACGTTATTGGTAGTAGGGGCTTGCTGCACGGACCGTTGTAGGCCCTCGGGGAGGTCAGAGGAACCATTGTACCCCGAAGTCCACAGGCCTTCGGGGTACAATGGTTCATTTGACCTCCCGAAGGCCTGCAATGATCCGTGTAGCAAACCCCTGCTACCAATAACTTATAATTATCATCCCCTTCGCAGCCAGTTGTCGCGGATTGTTTTTCTGCAATCTTTGTTTATTCAACACCAAAGAGTCTCAGACCTCCCAGGAACACGTTGTCAGCTAGAGGCATAGACTGATCCTCACAAGCCCCCGCGAACGCGGGGGCTTGTGGGGATTTATGTCTCTTGTTGACAACACTGAGGTCTCGGCAGTCAAGGGGGGTTAACGTTGCAAAATCGCAAACAACAAACATATAATTGTGAGAAAGAAAAAAAATGCCGCATGTGGTTTGTGTTAAAACCCATGGGAAAACCTCACACGCCTTCACATTAGCTGCGCGCCACCTCCTCCCTTAGCCCAAGACGTGTTTATGTAATAAAGTTTGCACCTAGCGAGAAGACGAGCGAGTTGCTTTACACAGCTGAAAGGATTCAACACAAGAAAGAAACACGCCTGCAACATAATTAGCAACGACAACGGTACAAGTAAAACTGGTCGCAGCAATTCCAGGAACACTTACAGTTTTATATCCTGAGCTTGCTAATCAGTGCAGTTTCTAAGCGCGTCAGCTTCAGTTACATCATTCAGCCCCGACGCCGCACCACAGCAAGGCATGGATCGAGCATGCTAGTTCAAGGGTGGTGCCAGAACAGCTTGGCGCCCATAGGCGCCAAGCTATTCTGGCACCACCCTTGAACTTTCATGCTCGATCTGTCCCTAGAATCATTGTAATACAGTCCTTCAGAGGGCAACCTCAAAGTGTGTGGCGGATTTCGCTCCTGCGGCAGAATGTGTTGAGTAAAGTTTATCAGTGGAAGTCACGTCAAATCGTCAGACGCAGAAATTCTTCAAGGTGTGACAGCCTGAGCGGGCAGCGTGCATGACTACTCAACGCCAGTGTGACTGAACTGACGCTGTACTCGGCGGACACAACGCCATTACTGAACTGACGCTGTACTCGGCGGACACACTACGTTTTACGCGGTCTGAAATCTGTGTACATTCAACGCGAAAGGGCTCCAGCCGTCCCGCCATGAACAGTGAATACAAAGTGGTTTCAACAAGAGGTATAGATCCTCATGAGCCCCCCGCAATTGCGGGGGCTCATGAGGATCTACACCCCTTGCAGTTGAGTGGTGTTCGATTTGTCTTCGGCAGTGAAGGGATTTAGCAAAATACGTAAAACGAGGCAACATTTGGCGCTTGAGCACAATCTCCCCCCCCCTCCCCCCCTCCCCCCCCCCAAAAAAAAAAAAAGTTTAAAAAATACAAAATGGCAAGGTGAATGTGTAAGATAGAATCTGTATCCATGAGAAATGCCTATTTTAATCCGGTATAAGCAATCATACCTGCACAGAACACCCATTGCATGAGGTTGGTCCCTCTGAGAAATGCACATTAACTTTGTTCCCCCCAAGCGTTCCTTGACTTTTTGTAATAAGCGTATATGTCTCTATTATTCCGATGTCTTGTTTCCTTCATTGTTGGCTAGTTTCTTGCGTTTCACACTCAGTGGGACTGGGTTTCTTGGCGAGCAGAAATTGTGAAACTCTCCCACACGCAAACGACCCTCGGGCCGACGTCGGCCGCAGCTGCCCCGCGCACAGCCGTGCGCGGGGCAGCTGCGGTAGACGTCGACCCGAGGACTTTTGCCCACTGTGCTCCTCTCCTTTCCATATGGTTAAAAAATGAAACATTTTCAACGCACTAAAATACTCACAGTCGCTCTTTGTTTTCTCTCGCTGCAAGTCTTGCCAGGTCTGGCCACTTCACTTCGACCACAACGACGGGAAACACAGTCTGGCGCCTATGTTTGACAGTATATACTAACGAACGTCAACAAGTTCGCCCAAAGCTCTTAATTAATTATGATATTTGTCCATGGCGGATGACTGATGACGTTCAAACCACTTCCACTGACGTATTTCACACGTTTCAGCGAATCAGAGGAGGCGTTACTTTGCGCGTCCAATCCCAGAGCACGAGACGCCACGCGAGCGAACACAATATACACGTGAGGTGATGATATGATATAAGAATTCGGCCAATGGCGTCATGTTTCAGTTCTTCATCAAACTGATGGTTTTCTTTGATAATCACCAGCTGGTACCGAAAACATGAATTTTGGGGGTGCAATGACCGACTTTCCGGCTGTCTTTTAGTAACTGGGCTTATGATGCAGTCGGCGTGTAGTTTGAAGTGAGTCAATAAGGAGAAAAAAAATCGTGCCGGTGAAAAAAAAAAAGAAAGACAACTTAAGCATACTAAAATCTGAGAAAAGGTGGAAGGGGGAGGGGCAGGAGAAATGAGAGAGGAGATATGGCAGACCTGCATTATTTGTGTTGTTTATAACACCTTCATTGGCAATGAGCACGAATTCCTTCGTTAATTCCTGATACACCCATTGCTTGAAATGAAATGGACTGATAGTTCAAGGGTGGTGCCAAAATAGCTTGGCGCCTCTGGCGCCAGGCTATTTTGTCACCAGCTTTGAACTAAAACAGTTGATCTATCTCCTAATCTGTAATGTAGCCTTCATAGGACAATAAGCAGATTTTACAAAATCAGCCTCAGGATGTAATGGGTTAAACCACTGCATCACCAACATAAAAAAGTCTAACCTTTTGTCGCCTTAGGCGGCCCTCACTGCCTGCTTGGAGGTAAGCCCCAGTGAATCTCTCTCTCTCTCTCTCTCTCTCTCTCTCTCTCTCTCTCTCTCTCTCTCTCTCTCTTTCGCTCATGTGTGTGTTTGTGTGTGTGTGTGTGTGTGTGTCCCGTATGTGTGTGTGTGTGTGTTTATTTTCTAGATAGTTTTGTACTTGCTAACAACAGCAGTCACAATGCCAATGCCTCATGTGTGTGTGTGTGTGTGTTAGTTTTGTACTTGCTAACAACAGCAGTCACAATGCCAATGCCTCAGTCGTCAGCCGTTGTAACCCATTCAGCCCCGACGCCCTACAGCAGGAGCAGGAGATGGCCTGACCATGATAATTCAAGGGTAGTGCCAGATTAGTTTGGCGCCGTCAGGCGCCAAGCTACTCTGCCACTACCCTTGAATTATCATGGTCAAGCCATCTCCTGCATCTGATCCACAGACGTCAAGTAACACATACACAACTTGTGAAATGCACCCGAGGGGCTAAATCCGATTAAAAAAAAAAAAAAAAGTGTCACTGATTCATTCTCTCTCCCTCTTTGAAACAGTACTACTAGCAGGAAAACTATTGCGCTTGATATTCTGTGTGTGACCTACTAGCTAATGTATGTCTTATATGTAATTGTAAGCTAATTCCTCGTTATCACCGGCCCGCTGATTGCTTTTAGTGACCCGCCGTCTCTGGTTCCGACCTACTTCTTGTGGTGTTCTTCTGCGACACAGCCATATCCATATTTCGAACTAAACTCCTCCATTTTGTTTCTGCCGAGAAAATGTGAATACGATCCAACTACAAGAGACATAAATCCTTACGAACCTCAGCAATTGCGGGGGGTCACTCGGATCTATGCCCCTTTGTGATATCACTTTGTGTCCATCCGGCAGTTGCGTGAGTGATCTTAGCCCTGGGCCAGCCACTAAGCAAGTTTCTCCGCTACGGGGCTGAGCTTAGTCCTGCGCTAGCCACTAAGCAAGGTGCTCTGCTGTGAGTGAGCTTAGCCCTGGGCCAGCCCCTAAGCAAGTTTCTCCTCTATGAGTGAGCTTACTCCTGCGCCAGCCACTAAGCAAGGTGCTCCGCTATAGCGGAGCACCTTGCTTAGTGGCTGGCGCAGGACTAAGCTCACTCCTGCAACTGGATCCATATGCCTTGTACGCGGCTGGGGTTCTTTGACAGCAATCTCGCGCGGAAACACTAAATCTGCGACCACTGTCCGTGAAGGTCACTGAGCGATAACGTCGAAATACTCAGATCTAGGGCCTGGGGGTCGTCCTTTGAGGATTGGATACAAGCTCAGGGAGATAGATCGACTGAGATAGTTTTACGTTGTTGCCAGAATAGCTTGATGCCTATGAGACCATTCATGATTGTTCACAATCGTGGTGTCAAGACAGAACACCCCGCTCCCTCCTCCCTGCACCAGCCTTGAGCAACGACAGGTCGATCTGTCTCCAGATTTAGTGCCCGAGGCCTGATTCGATTAACCCATTCGGGACGCGACACATCCGGATATGCGGCTATTGCGTTATGTTTCGAATGGGTTCTCTGACGTCACAGGCACAGGATGATCGTTGTGTCACTTCTTATCACGCGGTCTATTTATTACTGGGGTGTAGGGGGCTCTGGATAGAGGTAGTACCTTTGCTGTTCGGCAGCTGCGTCCTACATAGGACGGACGGGCATCACTGGTCCTCATCCATCTCCTTAATCTCTCACGTGCTGGCTCCAAGCGCCACACCCTGGCAAACCACCTCAGCTGGTGGGCTAAACCACGTGAGGGGGTGGTGTTCACATTGCACCACTAGGCGGATGAGCTGTTTCTGACAGCCAACGGCTAGAGGACGGAGGAGATCAGGTTGGATCCAACGGCCAAATGTGGGGGAGTAAACCCTTCAAATCAGGAGTGGAGCCCCGAAGGCAGACAGCTGCCTGTATTCACGCACTGTTCTGGCAGCTCCTGCAGCCAAACTGATGCCAAACGTACTGCTTTGCATTCCTTTGGATACATCAGCGAGGCCGAGAGGGGGATCTTGACGACTGGGCATCCCAGGATCTCCATACACTTCGCCCAGGCTTGCGCACTGGTGAGGTCACTCCAGTGACTGACCCAGCAAGCGCATACTCCATTGTCTTCCGAGACAGGATGCCGAACAAAAAAAAAAAAAATTTATTACTACTTAAGAGGTGACCAGTAATCAGCCATCATCCCATGCCTGTGTCTGACGTCACACCTGTGCATACCCATATAATACATGAAGCTGTTACGCTTTTCTCACACTCGTAAGACGTCAAAGTCCTACATCTTTGTATAGAGCACCAGGCCTTGTCCCAGTTATCAAATTCCTTTCATTTTGTTTACGTCAACATTGTAGTGGACGCAAAACAACAATAGGAATTGACACTCTGTCTCTCGGCAGTGCTTTGTGTCGTGCTGATTCCTCGCTGGAATCACCACGACAGAAAAGCGCTACCAAAAGCCAGAGGCTTACACAACAACAACAACATTATTAACACAATTAACCCCCAAGGCCGCATTTAATAAATTTGGGGGGAGTCAACTAAAGACTATGCACCAGATGCAGGAGATGGATCGACCATGATAATTCAAGGGTAGTGCCAGATTAGCTTGGCGCCAAGCTATTAATAATAATAATACCGGTTATTATATAGGCGCTTTACCCACTTCTGCCAATCGGCTCAAAGCGCCGCGAACTGAACCCAACACGCACGCTCACGTGACACACACGCATTCACTCTGAAGACAAACACAGTACAAGACAAACACAGGACATTCACGTGGTGCGAAGGGTCAGCTCAGCTACTGAGGTTTCGGAAATTTTGATCGCTTATATTTGAAATTTATAAAGTGGCCTGAAACCGGTACCAAAGTGGAGGGGGTGGAAGAACCGGAGTACCCAGGAAAAGAACTCCCGACGGTCCGCCCGAATTAACGGTGACACAAAGTAGAGGAGAAAAGTCCGACGCCGGAACCCGGTATCGAATCTCACACCTTTAGCATTGGTGGCAGGCGCCTTTACCAGTGCGCCACGGACCGTCCCTTGATTTGTTCTGATGATGGATGAACAAATCTGGCACTACCCTTGAATTATCATGTTCGATCCATTTCCCGCTGTAGTGCGTCGGTGCTAAATAGGACAACCTACTGACCCAAAATTTAAAAAAGCCCAACAATAAACAAACAATCACATTGTCACTGGATATATTAACCGAGATTAATACGCATGAAGTATAATGACAACAGCAGAGCGGTCCGAGCCAAACATTCAGTCATTACGCAGCTTTAGGAAAATGAGTGCTTTCGAAATCATGTCACTGCGCAGAAACGATTTCGAATCGAGTCGTGCGTCATGTGTGCTAGCATACGATTTTAGACATTACTGCGAGGCACCGTAAGGGCCAAAATTACGTACCAACACACGTTATGTAGGCCTACACAACATGCGTGTTGGGCTGGAGCCGGGTGTGGGGGATGGGGGCTCGGGGGTGGGGGATAGGTGAGATTGGAGTGTTGACAAAAACTGCTTCAGAACGTTTCTGAGAATTTTCAGCATGGTATGGCAACAGACCAACTTACCAGGACCGTTCCACGAATCACGAACACCTTATTTGAGCTTGCACGTCTTCACGGCGAACACTTTGTCACGGATCACGATGATGGATGAACAAATTGCAATCTAAGATCAAAAGAACCGAGAAAAAAAAAAGCCAATGACACATCACGACTTTTAGCCCCTTCCCCTCCTCCCCCGTCCCCCCTCCCCCCACACACCCTCTTTTCATTCATTTGTATTATCAGGACATCCGTTCTAATTGTCTCGGCTTGACAAAAGGCGACGGACCCTAACTCTAATAGGGATCCGCGGTCTCGCACGCGTGAACAAAATTAGCGTCGTCTGCTGACGGGGTGCCGGGGTAAATCCGGGTGGGGGCGGGTTAGAATAGGCACAACAGCGTGGGAGGACGATGTCCAGGAAAAGAAAGAGAGCCGCATGAGAGACAAAAAGAGAAAGAACAGAAATAAATCAATTCACACGTTCGTTTCCTCCCAAACAGCCAAGCAATGGGCCCTCGGTCGACATCGCCCGCATTGGGCCCGCGCACAGTCGTGTTAGTGTAATCCACAGTCGTGCACGGGCCCACTGCGGCCGACGTCGGCCCGAGGATCCTGTTGCTTACGGCTGTGGAACGCAAGCAAATGGTCTCTGGTCGGCCTAAGCCGGTGGCCGTCTCACTCACTGAGGCCGGCGTCAGCCCGAGGTCCTTGTGCTCACTGAGGGTCGTGCCGTCAGTCGCGCCGCCAAATTCCACTAGAAGCATTCAGCATCACGTCACCAGATCTACGTCAATCACTTAACACATTGTGTGCGGCGCGGCGGCGTAACCACCAAGATCTAGGGAGATGGCCAAATCCGCTGAAAACCACATTGCAGTTCAAGTCGGAGACAAAAAATCGACCATGATAGTTCAAGGGTGGCGCCGGAAGGTCTGCGAAGATGTCTAAATCTTGTGAACACTAAATTACAGTTCAGTTAAAAATGGAAATCGACCGATAGTTGAACGGTGGTGCCACAATAGCTTGGTTCTAGACGCCAAGCTATTATGACACCACCCTTGAACTATCTTGGTCTATTCAAGTATCTTGTTATAGGGGCTTTACATAGCTATTCTGATACCACCCTTGAAATGTTATGGTACATCTCAAGGGGTATCTATATGTGTATGTCTTGTTTTTGGGGATATAGAACTATTTTGGCACAACCTTTGAACTGTCGTGGTCGATTTATGTAACTTGCTATAGGGTCTGTAGACCTATCCTGGCACCATCCTTGAACATTCACGGACATTGTTTTAGGGGCTATAAAGCTTGAGCTGTCATGGTCATTCGCCGTAACTTCTTATATGAGCTATAGGTTTTCTGAAGCAAACCCTTGAAATATCCCAGTCGATCCCTGAATATTGTATTTCTGTAAAGTGTTATAGGGGCAATAGAGCTATTTTGGCAGCACCCTTGAACTATCCTGGTCGATCCTTATCTCCTTATCGTGCGTCAGGTCTTAATGGGTTAACGAACTGGGGAGAGAACTAGGGGGAGGCAACCCAGTCTGATTAGATCTGAGGGGAAAACAAGACCCTGGTTATGCACAGCTCGTACAGTGCATGTACAGGCTGAACGCCTCGTTACTTGATCCGGTTGAACAAGAGGCATGGATTCTCATTAGCCCATGCAGATGCATGGGCTCATGAAAATTCATGCCTCTTGGAAATGCTGGTGCAGGGGCTTAAGAAGCAGAGGCTTTTCACAACTCATGCAGGAGCAGTGGCTCAGTCATGTGACTTTATGCATCTTGCGAATGCTGGTGCAGGGGCTCTTGAGCATTGCAGACAGAGGGGGACGGCCTATGGACTGTGTAGATCGTCCGCTTTCAGCGGCACCTCACAAAACACTGTCCACGCTGTAATTTCGTTAACACCACACCCACGCAAAGAGCCAACTCAGTGTCTAGAGTGGCCGCAGGGGATGGGTATGGGAATTTGGTTCAGATTTGTTTTAACCCTTTGACTGCCGAGAAAAAAATGAACACGATCCAGCTGCAAGAGACATAGATCCTCATGAGCCCCCGCGAATGCGGGGGCTCATGAGGATCTATGCCTCTTGCTGAGACCAATGTGTAATCACGTTTCTTACACAGGTTTTAGCTTTTGGTCATTGAGTGAACGCGGATTTCAGAACTTGAACAATAATGTACGTGCAGTGACACGGGCGGGGTTAATTCCGCGTATCGACGACAGTGTTTTTTTTTTTTTAACAACTTGATTGCCAGCGGCCAGGCCCGGAACAAATCTCTGAACTAATTCCAGACTGGAATTCCGCTTTCAACCCATACTGCCTGAGGAACTCAGAGGTGCCGGGACGGAGCAAAAGATGATCGTCGTGAGTCTCTTAGCAGTGTCAGGGCTGAGGAAAAACCACGCGGCCTCATACTTAGTTCGCGCAAATTAATGGTCAGTCCCATGGAACGGTCCCACTCCTGACCCCAGATGACCCCTTCCAAGATGCTGTTTGATTCGCTACGTCAGCAAAAGGGGCTAACCAATCGCTGGTATAGACGCGCGGATTGTGCTTCTGAAATATTTGTTCAGACTCAAAGCCCAACGATCTCTAACCGTCCAAGGAGGGTTGATTCAAAGCGGTGCCAGCAAGAGTCATAGATCCTCATGAGCCCCCGCGACTGCGGGGGCTCATGAGGATCTATGCCTCTTGCAGTTGGATCGCGTTGCATTTTCTTGGCAGTGAAGGGGTTAATGACAGATCCACGCAAAAACAGCTGCGTTTCTGAAGTGAGCGTATGGGTGGGTGGTTGTTGCTTTTGTAACCTAGGTTTAGTGTGTGGCAAAATGCGTTGACTTGATTTAGTGTGCCTCAGAGAGTCTCGTGATTTTGGAAGTCTGTCCGTTGTCTGCTAGTTTTCTAAAGAACTGTGTTGGCGGCAGTGAGATGATCTTTGTCGCCTGCTCGGCGTTAAACCCAATTACCAACTAATTCAGAGAGGTCCCGGAACCCCATCAGTTTAGTACGCATCTGAAACGCCTTCTTCTCAGGCGCCAAGCTAATCTTGAACAGCCGTGGACAAGTAGTCATCGCACGCAGAGAGCACCCCGAAACACCGCCGTGAGATTGCCTTAGCTGCCTGCTCGGCGTTATATCCAAATAACTAACTTTTTACAGCTGGAACATCCCTCATTTGGAAAGATCATTAATCTAAGGCTGCGTTAACAGTTGTTTGTTGATGGGTTCGAACCGAGCTGGGGGTCAAAATTTGTACTGACCTCTTTTCGGTGCCCCGTCTTTGAAATCACCTTCGTGGTGGACAAAAGACGTTAAGCCCTGAACGTTTTTGTTGTCCGTTGAGAAAAAGTGGACACCACCCAACCGCAAGAGGCGTAGAGGCGGGGGCTCATGAGATTCTACGCCTCTTGCTAGGCAGTATTATATATATATATATATATATCCCAGTTCCTTGGGCGTCAGGCTTCGGGCGTTCAACTTAAACGATTTTAGGAGCGTGACGCGTGGGCTAGTCCTCTGCAAGCAATGATGGTAATGCTCACAAAGACCTCCAGTTAGCAAAGATCCTCAGGCCGACGTCGTCCGCAGTGCGCGCGCGCACGACTGTGCGCGGGCACACTGCGGCTGACGTCGGCCCGAGGGTCTTTTTGCTAGCTGGATAGTAGATTATGATCAGAGCGACCGATTTTTAGCAACAATTACACTCTCTCCCAGCCAAGACGTGTCAGCCCAATGCGCTACTACGAAGGTCTGCGAGCTGATGACAGCCTGCGGTTGGCCAACTGCGGCCTACGTCGAGCCGAGGACCTGTTGCTCGCCGAGAATCTCGGTGTCAATTAAGCCTCCCACAATCAGCAGTTTCAATGAAAAATCCAATGCCGATCCGGCAGAGTCCCGCCAGCGTAGATCCTCACGAAATGACACCGTGCGACGAGTCCAGACAGAAAGGTGACTGCCAAGCGTGGCAAGCGCCGAGAACGCCTCAAAGAAGGAAGAAACACGCTTAAAAAAGACAGTTACAACACAACGAAGACAGAAACACCCTCAGAAAAGACAGTTGACAACACAATTGTGTTGTAACTGTCTTTTCTAAGCGTGTTTCATCTTTCGTTGGGATGTTCAGTACAATGAGTCTTGTGTCATTTAACAATGTTCGTAATTTACATTTATGTTACTAAGACCAGAAAGGACCATCGGTGTTGGAAATTCGTGTCAGATTGGTCACGCGCTT
Organism: Semisulcospira habei; assembly: GCA_036245525.1. Lineage (NCBI taxonomy): Eukaryota > Metazoa > Mollusca > Gastropoda > Semisulcospiridae > Semisulcospira > Semisulcospira habei. The sequence goes on from BTPG01000007.1 coordinate 39,022,810, forward strand.
CCTTCCCCTGCCCCCCCCCCCCGCCCCCCCTCACCACCCTTCACTTGCTATCCCGCCATTCTCATTAAGGTAATCTTGACAGATGGAGGAACTGGGGGTAATGATGATGAGACAGACGGAACACCTCCGTCGAGCAGCTGCGAGAGACATAGATTCTCATGGGTCCATGTAGCCTTGAGGGGCTCATACAAATCCACTGCTTCTTGGGAGGGCGGCGAGGGGTCATCTTGGGTTAAGCATGGGACTGTTTTAATGGAAGTGGCCATTCGCGCGAGTAAACTAGCTCCCCATACCTCCATAACTTTCGAACTGACGACAATTTCTCTTCATTCCCGCCTTTTCCAGCGTCGTGTGGGAAGATGGTGCGACCCGTCTACAGCACACGGGTAGCGTTGATTACCTTGGCGTATGTAAGGTCAGGGGTCAGTCGAAATGCTTTTCCTTTCGCTCCCCCCACCCCATTCCCACCCACCCACCCCATCCCCCTTCCACACACACACACACACACACGCGCGCGCGCACGCACGCAAACACGCACGCACGCACGCACGCACGCACACACACACACACACACACACACACACACACACACACACACACACACACACACACACACACACACACACACACACACACACACACACACACACACACACACACACACTCCCCGCCCTCCCCTAATTCCGTCTCATCCAGTGAAACATTAAACGCCACGGCTGACATTTGAATTTAACCCCTGCCCAACCACTGACCGCATATTTCGTTTCTGTGAATTCTTTGTTTATTCAGTGACACAAAAAGCCACTGACAACCATTCAAGAGCAACATTGATATACTGACGAGCAAAAGAAATACGGTGTGTTTTGGGAGTCCACGGAAAACACTAATGTGCTTGTCAGTGTACAAATCGGTGTCAGCAAGAGGCATTAACTCATTCAGCCCCGACGCACCACAGCAAGACACAGATCGAGCGTCATAGTTCAAGGGTGGTGCCAGAATAGCTTGGCGCCCATTTTCTTTTCTTTTTTTTTTTTTTTTTTTTTTTTTTTTTTTTCCCCGTTCACATTGTTAGTAATCATAATTGGTGCCCTCCATTTTGCCTTATCCATCTCTTTTTGCACGACTTATTATATTATGTGCACTTTCATGTTATCTTAGTAGCTTTGTACATTTAGCAGATTTGTACCTTTGTAGTTTAGCAACGGCAAGCGTGAAAAATGGCACATGTGCTAACTGCTTCTTCCGTTCAGAAATAAAGTTTCATTTCATTTCAAAGTTTCATTTCATTTCATTTCATTTCCAGATGCGTAATACAGCCTTCAGAGGGAAACTTCAACATTTTGGGGATTTCGGTCCTGGGGTGGACTGTGTTAATCCTCAACTGCGGGGGCTCGAGAGGGTCTGTACCTCTTGCAGCTTAATTTCTCTCGACAACGAAGGGGTTAATTCACACAATTTGGGGAGCTGTCTCGGCGTTGTAGAGACGGATCGACCAGTATAGTTCTGGGGGCGTGCCCGCCGAACGGTTTCTGCCTATAAAGCTTTAACAACAGCACGCGGCAAGAAAGTCACCCTGCTGACACAAACCAGGATGCGGACGGCCCGTGGTAGTTCAAGGACGGTGCTTATACACCCCTTCACCGCCGAGAAAAAATGTACACCAACCAACTGCAAGAGGCATAGATACTCATGAGCCCCCGCAGTCGCAGGGGCTCATGAGGATCTATGCCTCTTGCCGACACCACTTTGTATCCATGTTTCTTTGACGACTGAGGATCGATTTTGAATTTACAATGATTTCAGAAACACAGTGTGCGCCCACTGACCGTGAAACGGTTAACTCATTCGAGACGTGCCGCCTCCGGATACGCGGCTTATACATCTCGAATGAGTTAAAGAGCAGCATCAAGCAGAAGGGCTGCCTTAAAAAAAAAAAATTGCTGGGTAATTGTAAATTTGAAAACAAAGGCAACAGGATTACAGACCATGCACGACGCAAACGCGAGGGCTTCCGGCGGAAGTCCCCTTGTTCCCTAAATTACAATTTGTCAATTACGCAACGAAATGAAAATCGTTAGCGGACACAATTTTCCCAAGGCCTTAAGCACCAGTTCAAATCAGGGACCCAGCTAGACGCAGCTAAATAAAGAAAGAGCCTAAAGATTTGGACTTTTCTTTTTGTCCAAGTCAAATCCCCTCGAAATCCCCTTCCGGTTCTATTTTTAGGGCTATGATCACACGCCGATTGCGAGAAAACAGAGCGAAATGTTTGCGAGCGGGTTGGAGTTCCCTCAACGAACACATTCCATGTGAAAGAGACATAGATCCTCATGAGCCCCCGCAGCTGCGGGGGCTCATGAGGATCTATGTCTCTTGCCGTCGTGCGTTGGCTTTTGATCCCTTCAGTGAGAAAAAAAGTATAGATTTATGATCGTCAATAAAGTAAAAAAATTCTATCACTGGACGATTGACAAATAAAACGATCTTTTCAGGACTCGTATTAGCGCACCGCGGGAGCTTATGAAGATTGCATCCTATTGACGGCCTTATTCACGTCTGTGTTACTCAGCTGGCGAGGGTAATGGTAGGGGAACTCAAAAAGTAAGCGATCGCTCAATGAATCAGTCAGGAAGATAAGAAGAATAAGAAACGACCCGCGCTGATTGAATGAAGGACGGATCTCTACTCCCGAACATTGATCTTGTTAACACCCAGGGGCTTTAACCCGCTTACTGTCGGGATAAAGCAAACATCACACCCAAAAGTCCCTTGCAAGAGGCATAGATCCTCATGAGCCCCCGCGGATGCGGGGGCTCATGAGGATCTATGCCTCTTGCTGACATCGCATGTTTTCTGGGATTCTATGGCGTAAAATTAACACAAGATTTCCGAAACATAATCTGCGTCAAATAAAAGGGTGAGGGGGGGGGGGTGGGGGTAGGAGGGTGGGGGTGGGGGTGGGGGGTGGGTAAAAGCGACCCCACACAAGAGACACAGATCCTCATGCGTCCCAAAGCCTGCAGGGGCTCATTGGGATCTGTGGTGCCTCTTGCTCGTCCGGTTGATTAGAATCTCCGTCTTTCACTAACACCGAGGGACGTCAAAAAAATGCGTTCAATTTTCTTAAAGAATCGCACACTAGGTAAAGGAAAAAAATTAAAATCGCGGATGTTTCAATTTTGGGGGCTCTAGCTTTTTGGGATCTTCTTCTGCTGTTCTTAGCCAGCAAAGCAGCAAGTCTTCGGTCTGACGTCGGTCATAGCTGGCCCGCGCGCAACTGCCTTCTGCAGAAATTGTGTTTGAGGTTGAGCGCCGGGACTGCATGCACCACGAAACACTGAGGCGGACAATATAAAATTTGCCCACGACCATGGGCTTGTGTGACGGCTAGACTTCTGCCCATGGACAGTCTGTTTTTTTTTTAACCCTTTTGGCTGTCGGTAGCGCTTTTTGTCGCGGTGATTTCTGCAGGAATCATCGCGGCAAAAAACGCTACCGACAGCCAAAGGGTTAATAAGGCTTCCGAGCACAGAGACAAGTGCGGGAAAACATAACATCCCAAAGGTAGTGTCCAATTACTTTGGCGTGTAGCTAGGCGCTCTGGAGCCCACACAGGCGACAAACTAATCAAGCACAACCCTTGAGGCGTGTATAGCTGACATAACCGGCCAAGCTATTCTGGCACTACCCTTGAATTATCATGGTCGACCCATCTCCTGCTGTAGGGCGTCAGGGCTGAATGGGTTAATTAGTCCAGACCGCCCAAGCAACGTCGAGACAAAGTGGTGTCAGCAAGAGGCATAGATCCTCATGAGCCCCCGCAATGCGGGGGCTCATGAGGATCTATGTCTCTTGTACTTGGATTACGCTCACTTTTCCGCCGCAGCGAAGGGGTTGAGCACGACGCACAGGCCTTTCTGAAACAACATTGACGTGTGCAAGTCGTTTGGTTCTGATCGCGAAAGGGATCCCCACGCCTCCACGTGTGTAGCTTCCATCACGGAAATATCACCACCAAATCTTTAGACAAGGATGTCCTACTGCGGATGCGCCAGCCACAGGTTTAGATTCCCGGATCCCACAATCACCTTCAGCTCAACCGGGGAGCATGTGACTCTGTGCCCTCTCGCGCAGACCGGAGAGGCGCTTTGGCTTGAAAGTCTGAATAAAAACCAGCGGAGGGAAAAAGATTCGCAAACAATCTTCCAAGAGCTTTAAGCGAAGTCAATCTCCTTTATGACGCTATCATCCGAGGCTTCTGGCTGTTCCTGCAATCTTCCCCGGCTCTTCCAACAAAGCGGCACACCCACGCCCTCCCTCTGCTGGTGGTTAATATCCCGATTGACTGCTATATTCGGAGTCCGCCAACGCAGCAAATATTGGCTCAACCAGTCAGCTGTTTCGGACACGATGAGGAGTTTTCGGATAGAAGCTTCGTTCTCGGCACCTCTGGCGCAGACTGAGGTGACACGACTAGGACTTTCTCACTCTGAAAAGAGAGGCAAAGACTGAGGTCAAGCAAGACACATAGATCCTCATGAGCCCCCGCACCTGCGGAGGCTCATGAGGATCTATGCGTCTTGCGGTCAGTGATGCGATTTTGCGGTTGCGGAGACCCTTAGCAAGCAGGCGAGGCTCTGGCATTCCAAAATGTCTTAAACGGTGACATATCGCCCACCCCCCCCCCCCAACTCACCCCCCCTACCACTCTCCCCTCCCCCTATCCCCTAGGAAGAAAATAGCGCTGACTAAAAGACTATTCTCCGCTGTGGCATTTAGAAAGGGCAGCCCTAATGGAAACGTGTTATCCTTCTTTAAATATTATGTCAACACCGCTTGACACTGGAAAGGTCACCACACAATCCACTCAGATATCTAAACACTCAAATTAACACGCCCATACCCCCCCTCACGCCCCCCCCCTCCCGCCCCCCTCCCGCCCCCCGACCTGGTTTTAAACAAAATCTTGGCGGATCTCGTGTGGCGGAACTGTAAAGAATACTAATTTTGTATTTATATTCGTAGCACTGCTGGTTATTTAAAGCTGTACTTATGAGCATAAGAACTGCAACAAATTCTCAGGGAAATTTTACACACACGCACACACACACACACACACACACACACACACACACACACACACACACACACACACACACACACACACACACACACACACACACACACACACACACACACACACAAACATACACACACACACACACAGACACACACACACACACAAAACACCACAACAACAAAAAGCAAACAACAACTTGAACACATTAAGACTTTCAGTAAACACCAGCCACCTGCAGGAGGCAATGATCCTCATGAGCCCCCGCAGTTGCGGGAGCTCATGAGGACCTATGCATCTTGCCGATACCACTCTGAATCCATGTTCCTACGAGAGCTATATGGCTTTTGGTGCTGAGTCAACCCTTTTAGCCCCAAGGTCCCATTTCTCAAATTTTGGAGGTGTTGCCTAACGACTATGTACCAGTTGCAGCAGATGGATTGACCATGATAATTCAAGGGTAGTGACAGATTAGCTTGGCGCCTGATCCTGGTGAGTCAATCTCCTGCTGCAGGGACTCGGGGCTAAATGGGTAAACGGTCACCATAGAACCGCAGTCCGCGGCAACTGGCACTGAACGAGTTAACAAACAACAACAACAACAACAACAACAAAATCAGGACGTAATTTTATTAAACTGGGTTGTTTTTTTTTCTTTTCTTTTTTTGGTGAATATATGGTATTTTGGACGAACTTTTGAGAGACCACTTTGGTGCTGCTTTGTGCATGACGTGCGAGGTTATGCAAAAAAAAAAAAAACAGGCCAGGGAACGGCTAACCGCATTTAACTCACTGTGCCCGAGGTACGAAACACCCACATTTTAAAAGTTATCCTCTGAGGACTGCGTTACAATTCAGGGGACAGATCGACCATGATAGTTCAAGGGTGGTGGCAAAATAGCTTGGCGCCGATAGGCGCCAAGCTATTCTGCCACCACCCTTGAACTATCATGATCGAGCCAACCTTTGCTGTGGTGTGTCGCGGGCAGAACGAGCTAAGTCCGAATCCATTCATCTGCGCTCGGAAAGGCCCATACGCGTTCCACCCCAACCGTCAGAAGGTATGCCAGAGTGCAGTAGACAGTGATAGGTGAAAACAAGTTCTGTAACTTTGCGAATTGATAGTAATCCGTTCACTGCAAGAAATCATGAAACACAATCCCAATGCTACAGACGTAGCTGCAGGGGCTCATGAGGATCTATGTGTCTTGCTGACACCAAGTTTCGTTGTACTGCAGGAGCTGTTAGGGGTTGAATTATCGGAGACTGCTAAAACACAATTTCCGTTGACAGTGTGTGCAGGAGGTCTACATGAACACTGTGTGGGTTGTAACTGGCATTTCTAAGCGTGTGTTTTTTGTTTTCTTTTCCCGGTGGGTTCTTCGCTGCATTTTACACGCTCGGCAGTCATCTTTTTGGCCTGGATTTCACTGTAGGACAGAATCAGTCGGCAATGATGGGGGCGGATCTGGGGGGGGGGGGGTTTACAAGGGTTCCGGAACCCCTTCCCCTCTCCAGACCCAAAATTCTTTAAAATGCTATAACAAAGTCCCTTTTGGTGTTTGGAACCTCAAACCTCCCTCCTCCCTCCCCAACGTTGTTTGATATTTTGGCGAATTGTGAGAGTCCTAACACGCACGCGCCTTCTCTCCTCCCCTACCTCCCCCCCCCCCCCCGCCCCAACCCCACGCTTTTCGAATTTTTCGGCCCTTGGAAGCAAGGTCTAGCGTCGGGGACGCCTTTTGTATCAGGTTGGAGGTCCTAAACAAAACGTTGGACCCCCCCCCCCGCCCGAGGTAAATGATCCGCCCCTGGATGCTTCAATCAGTGTCAGAGCACACACAAGTTCAATCTCTGTCCAGCTGAAGAATAACGCAAGGATGAGGAACATAATCTGAAACATACTCTGAACTGTAATTGAGACTGATCCATGCTAGCAACTTAGCAAGAGGCATAAATTCTCATGAGCCCCTGCGGATGCAGGGGCTCACGAGAATTCATGCCTCTTGCGGATGCAGGCGCTCATGAGAATTCATGCTCTTGCGGATGCAGGGGCCCATGAGAATTCATGCTCTTGCGGATGCAGGGGCTCATGAGAATTCATGCCTCTTGCGCATGCAGGCGCTCATGAGAATTCATGCTCTTGCGGATGCAGGGGCCCATGAGAATTCATGCTCTTGCGGATGCAGGGGCTCATGAGAATTCATGCCTCTTGCGGATGCAGGCGCTCATGAGAATTCATGCCTCTTGCGGATGCAGGCGCTCATGAGAATTCATGCTCTTGCGGATGCAGGCGCTCATGAGAATTCATGCCTTAAGCGGATGCAGAGGCTTACGAGAATTCATGCCCTTTGCGGATGCGGGAACGGGCTGGCTGAAGGACTGCCCTGTTTGAAGCAGAATACTGAAATTCCGATTTTTGTGGACGGTTTGAAAAAGATGCATCAACCTCCGGGACTGAAGACTGTCACCCATCCAACTGACGATCAGTCAAAGGAAATTTTGCCGCAGTCCATAGTGCACCGCCATCACTCTTTTTCCATCACTGTCTTTGTGACTGTTTCCCGAAATGGGCCCGGAGAGAATGTCCTCTTGCGGCTCTACGAGTTGAATGAGATGGACCGAGATCGATCGACGGTGACTTTCTAGTGTGGCACTTATAGCTTGGCAGTTTGGAGCCCGCGTAACAAACTGTGTGACGCGTTCGGAAAAGACCAGACGTCGGTTGCATGAGTGAGCTTAGTCCTGCGCCAGCCACTAAGCAAGTTGTTTCGGACACGATGAGGAATTTTCGGAAAGAAGCTTCATTCGCGGCACCTCTGGTGCAGATTGAGGTGACACTAGGACTTAATTATTGGCTGGCGCAGAATTAAGCTTACTCATGCAACTGATCCCAGTTAAAATCTCTGCGTTCGGGGGGAAAGGCACACACGCGCTCCATTCTACTCATCTGAAGCCATCCCTTAGTTCCTGTCTATACCGACGAGCAAAAGGAATGTATTCTGAAGACATTTTTGGAATCATCTGAAACACTTCTGTGTTTCCGGTGATTCTGAAAATGTCGCATTTCTTTTGACCGTCAGTATATATCGTGCCAATGTGGTTCACTATGGCTTTCTCAAGATCGATGAAGTCTGCCCAACGTCCGCTGCCTTTCTCCACGCCTCTGCTCCGGAGGCGATCGACTGCGTGGTGACATTATTCCTGGAAATACTTTCTCACATAGACTCTCACCACGTCTGATCTGCCCGTTCGCAGGCCCTGTATGATTTCTGCCTTGCCAGCGAGAGTGCCCTCTCGATCGTATGCAATGCTTGTAAATCGAGTGTCATTACAGTCCTGATGGAGAAGCAGACAAGATCTGTTACCTGTCCTTTCCACCACCGCCGTCGGCACATCGTGATCAGCGTGACCAGCCCAGGTAAGCGCGCGCGTAAGTCGGGCAGTGAGATATGCGCACGCGGCACGCGACAACGCAGATCATTAGAGTAGAAAGAAAAGGTCTTTGCCAAGAGCATCACAGTTAACGGCGTGTATTGAGCAGGCCGCGCGCATCACTTACCGAACTTTGCCGTTACACGGCAAACGGAAAGTATGTTGAGTTGTGACCAGCCCCCCCCCCCCCCCCAGCCCCCCCTCCCCACCCCGAGATCTAAAAAAATCGGCTGTGAATCCGATAGTAAATGTTATGTTTAAATTAATTAGCTTACATGTTTATGTGATATATATAGTTAGAACGTGATGTGTATAGTGGTTGCATTGTTTATCGGTCTCATTTTAGATTGTGTTTCTTACTAATCCTTTTACTTCTTGTTTATGAGCTGTGAGCTGTAACAAGAATATCCCTTTTGGGACAATAAACATCTTGAATCTTGAATCCTATAAATGGAGACAGAGAGAAAGTAGCGGGGGCTCGTCAGTAACAGTCAAGGGGTTAGCCCAATCGCCGGTTAATATTTATACATTACAACAGGGGACTGACGGTCCATGATATATCAAGGGTGGTGCCAGAATAGCTTGGCGCCTCTAGGCGCCAAGCTATTCTGGCACCACCATTGAGCTGTCATGGTCGATCTTTCTCCTGTAGGCGGCGCCAGGATATTCTTGCACCACCCTTGAAATATCATGGTCGATCTGTCACCTGCGGAGGCGCCAAGCTATTCTGGCACCATCCTCGAACTATCATCTTCGATCTGTCTTCTGAGGCCGATGCCAAGCTGTATGTCTGGCACCACCTTTCAAGTGTCATTGTCGATCTGTCTCCCGGCGAGACGCCAAGTTATTCTGGCAACCACCCTTTAACTATTTTGGTCGATGTGTGTCCTGAGGAGGCGCTAAACTTTCCCGGCACTACCATTTAACTATCATGGTCGATCTGTCTCCCTGAACTTATATGTTCTCTTCAGAAGACAACTTCCAGATTTTCAGGATCATGATGGCGACCCTTCTGGGCCTCAATGTTTTAACTCATTCCAAGCGTGTCACATCCGAACGCGGCACGAGTCGCAAACTTCTTCACTCATTCAAAGAGCCCAGCATCAATGCAGGCAACGCTATGCGTCACTTCCGCAGCTGTTGATGCGGGGCGCCTCGAGCGACTTAACCACTGACGATAAATCATCCTGAAAGAGGGTAATCCGAACACAGAGCTCTCCCTCTCCATCTCACTCCCTTTTCAACATGTCGCATACCCTTCTCCACAAAAGCCGCACGCTGTCACAAGACAGAATATGTGGCGGTTCTCTTGGCCCGAATTTAGGACGAAGAAATACAACAGACCAACAAGCTTGGAAAAGACAAATTATGACATGGTTTATTGAATTTTCGGGCTTAACCTTATTTCCAACCCAGAATAGACAGAAATACAATCAACTACGTACCTTTTGGATTAAAAAAAAAAGCGAGAGAGAAAAAAAAAAAAAAAAAAAAAAGTAGAAGAAAAGCAAATGATGTATTTCTGATTCTGTGTCTAGCTTCAAAAAGAAAAGATTGACCCATTTAGCATCGACGGCCTAAAGCAGAAAAGGGGTCGACCATGATAATTCATGAGAAAGAGACAGAGAGAGAGAGAGACAGAGAGAGAGAGAGAGAGAGAGAGAGAGAGAGAGAGAGAGAGAGAGAGAGAGAGAGAGAGAGAGAGAGAGACAGAGAGAGAGACAGAGACAGAGACAGAGAGACAGAGACAGAGACAGAGACACAGTAAGAGAGAGAGAGAGAGAGAGAGAGAGAGAGAGAGAGAGAGAGAGAGAGAGAGAGAGAGAGAGAGAGAGAGAGAGAGAGAGAGAGAGAGAGTGAGACACAGAGAGAGAGAGAGAGAGAGAGAGAGAGAGAGAGAGAGAGAGAGAGAGAGAGAGACAGAGACAGAGAGACAGAGACAGAGAGAGACAGAGACAGAGAGATAGAGAGAGACAGAGACAGAGACAGAGAGACAGAGACAGAGAGACAGACACAGAGAGCGAGCGAGCGAGCGAGCGAGCGAGAGAGAGAGAGAGAGAGAGAGAGAGAGAGAGAGAGAGAGAGAGAGAGAGAGAGAGAGAGAGAGAGAGAGAGAGAGAGAGAGAGAGAGAGAGAGAGAGAGATTAAATTAAATTAAACCTTATTTGTTTAGGTACAGAAGACCTGTTTTCAGTCATGTCCTTGCACACGCGCGCGCACATACTGCACGCTCGCGCGCAAGCACGCACGCACGCACGCACGCACGCACGCACGCACGCACACACACACACACACACACACACACATCAATCTAAAAGAGAAAAAGAGAGATTCACCGAATACATTTTGTACCGGATTTTTTTAGACACGTTTCACAGACATAGATTTACATTTACCTATGTAATCGCAGGAGTTCATGAGAACTCTCTGCTTGCAATGATCGGCTTCAGCTGCTTTTCAGACGGAGGGTGGTAGCTAATCCTACGCCCTTACTGTTCTTTACAGGGCCCTAACCGCCAGCTCCTAAATTGCACGAGCGAACATAAAGTCTGCGCTAGCCACTGCGCAAGATGCTCTGCTTCAGCGGATCGCCTTGCGCAGTGACTGGCGCGGAATCTACGCTCTCTCGTGCAAGTGCCCCTACGGCCGGTGCTGAAAAACGATCGATTGACAGGAGAGCCGCGAAGGGGAATTAACTCTCAAAGTCTCCGGGGACACTCTCTTCATTTATTTCTCCCTGTGGATACAGTGCCCTAAACACTCGGCGCGAATATTTTAGCCAAATATCAATGAAGTGCCGCCTGAGGCGACTGGCCCTCGGCTCCTTAACACTCAAACCTCAAGCCTTTAAGGGAAGAGAACGACCAGAGGAAAATAGCTTTACATTGGACCAGCGAGAGACAAAATGCTGATCTTTTTGTTCATCTGCAAGAGGTATAGATCCTCATGAGCCCCCGCATAAATGCGGGACTATGAGGATCTGTGCCTTTTGTGGAAGAATTACCATACGTTGGTTAACAGATTTCCTCAGTTCTGCGTACATTGAACCTCTCGTTGCCTGGTTCATTGTAGGAACATAGGTTCAGAGTACACCAGGAAGAACTGCATAGATCGTAGAGTCCCAGCAGCCTGTAGATTGTTCAAAGCCTTTTAGAACTGGGTGCTCGTTGGCTGCTTAACATTTCCGCTGGATGTGCAGCATAGATTTAAACAAAGTCTGCAAGGAGCATAACTCATTATACATGCAGCATCCTCATGAGCCAAAGATGTGCACTGAGGCGCTTTTAGATCTGAACCCCCTGCAGCCACGTCTAGATCTAAACCACTTGCAAATGAACGACCACTGGCTGTTTTAACAGCTGTCGTCCAAACTGATGATTGGCATACTGAACCAGGGTGTCCTCCCTCAAGCTGACGATGTAAATGACCCGATCTCTGCCAGCAAAGAGGCGTAGATTCTAATGAGCCCATGCAGCCGGCAAGGACTCGTGCGAATCGGCCGCGTCTTTTGCGGACGTCTCCGGATGGACAAGCGAGAGCACTGCAGGGGACTAAATGGCGTGCGGGAATCATACTTTTGTGCCAATTTGCGTCTCCCCCCCCCCTCCCACCCCTTCCCCCTCCCTCCTCTTCCCCCTAGGGCCAGTCGTCAGCACATTGTGTCCTAGTGTCGAACTCCCAGAATTTGAGCCTTTTGGTAACTGCATGCGTATGACACCTCAGGCTTGATCATGATGGTACAAGAGTGGTGCCAAAATAGCTTGGCCTCTTGGTCGACCCGTCTTCAGCGGGTCTGGGTCGTGCTTACCAGAGGAGTCTGCTATTCCAGACGCGCTGCGTCCGAATACGCTGCATAAAGCCGAGTATCCGAACAAAGCGCGTCTCCAAAGTGTTAACTCATTTAGTCCCTTCGCACTACAGCAGGTGATGGAACGACCATGATAATTCGAAGATTGTGCCAGATTAGCTTGTCGACCATGATATTTTAAGAGTAGTGCCAGATGAGCTTGTCGACCATGATAATCAAGGGTAGTGCCAGATTTGCTTGGCGTCTTCAGGCGCCAAGCTAATCTGGCACTACCCTTGAATTATTATGGTCGATCCGTGTCTTGCGACTGGCCTTGGGTGACACCTCCAAAATTTGTTGCCTTGTGGTTAAATGGGTTAAAGTTACTGAGGCACTGAAAGGGATGTGAAAACTGCTCAGACACTTGCCACACCGGAGCCCTAGCGGCGAAATTTCAGATTTGAAATAAATGATTGGTCCTCTGAAGACTACATTGTACACTTAAAGAAACGGAATGACCGTGATAGTCCAAAGTTGGTGCCACGAGAGCTTTGCGCATCTAGTAATCAATCAAACCCTTGAACTATCATAATCGATCTGTCTCCTGCTGTGGTGTTTCAGGGCTGAACTCGATGTATTGTGTTTATTTCTTCTCGTCACTGTCAAACACGGCAAGTTTTGTTTTATTACACTGACGAGAAGAAATCAAATCTGTTCGTAAAGATACATTTCATGATAACGCGCTTCTCTAACCCCTGTATGTGAGGCTGAATGGGCGGAGGGTTTGTTGTTGTTGTTGAGTATAGGTGGTATTATGTCGCCACCTCCAGCCACCAGACTCCTTCTCTCTTTGTGTGTGCGTGCTGTTTTGTGTGCGTGCACGTTTTGAGATGTGTGTTTGTGTGTGTGTGTGTGTGTGTTAGTGTGCCTGCGTGAGTGTGCGTGCGTGCGTGCGTGCTTATGTGTGTGTGTGTGTGTTTGTGTGTGCGCGTGCGTTTATGTGTGATGTGTTGTATGTGTGTGTGTGTATCTGTGTGTGCATGCGTGTGTGCGTGAGTGCATTAGTGTGTGTGCGCGTGCGTGCGTGCGTGCGTATGTGTGTGTGTGTGTGTGTGTGTGTTTATGTGTGCACGTGCGTGTTGGCGAGCGTTGGTGCGTGTGTGTTTGTTTATGTGTGTGTGTGTCAGTGTTAGTGCGTACATGCGTGTTTGCGTGCGTGCTTATGTGTGTGTGTGTGTGTGTGTGTGTGTGTGTGTGTGTGTGTGTGCATGCGAGCGTGCATGCGTGTGCATGTGTGTGCGTCTCTGCGTGCGTGTGTGTGTCGTGAATTAGTAGCTGGAGTGCGGAAACCCCCGATTTATGTCCCAGGATGATGTATAGCGGCCGAATATTAAGCATAACTTGCTCAACACGCAATACATTACCAAGTGAACACGCTGTCCTAGGGCGCACGTAGACCGTAGCTGGGCCGCGCACGATAGTGCGCGGCCGGCCAGCTACGGTCTACGTGCGCCCGGGCATCGCTTGCCTGCTTACCGAAATTACCTTTGCTTCATGCATTTGCTGCTGACATGAACGGGTGATAAAAACCCAGTGGAAGAATGAACGGGAAGAAGTTACGGGCACAATATTCACGTCGTATGCAGTCTCACAACAGATGTGGGAAAGTGCGCACTATACCTTTGGCTGTCGGTAGCACTTTTTGTCGCGATGATTCTTGCAGAAATCATCGCGACAAAAGTCCCTACCAGCAGCTAAAGGGGAGTACTCAAAGGTCACTAACGTATAAATGAAATCGATGAAATAATCAATGAAACGTTATTTTACAGCGTTGGTGGGCTCTTAAAACATATTTATATACAATTTGTTTTCAAACATGTCATGACTGTTTCTGCACATTAGACTATTCAGGTACAAGACAAAGGCAGAAGGTTTAACCCCCTTCCTTGCCACTCTACGCACATTTTTGTTTTCTGAAATCTTTGTTCAAATTTGTCTTGATTCATGTATGTCCTTTCTGCCGTTCTTTTCACAATCATTTTGAGCAGCACACGTAACAGTGGTTTTATATTGCTCCTCATACGCAACGGCGGAACTCTCCTACTAACAAAGGAGAAAAGAGCAGAAATGTCTTCCATTTCACGACATTCAAACGTCACAAACTTAACCCATTCTACCCCAACACCGAAATCCTTAAATTTTGCCGTTGTCCTCTGAAGACTAATCCAGACCAAAAAGGTGACTGCCAAGCGTGTAATAAGCAAAGAAGTACCCAACGGAGAATGAAACACGCTTAGAAAAGACGGGTACCCAACGGAGAAAGAAACACGCTTAGAAAAGACTGCATTGCAGTGCAGGACACAGATCGACCATGATAGTTCGGGTGATGCCAGAATAGCTTGGCGCCCGTAGGCGCCAAGCTATTCTGGCATCACCCTTGAACTATCATGGTCGATCTTTATCTTCCTGTGGTGTGTCTGGGGTACAAAGAGTTAAGTAAGCCGTTCAGTTGTCCGGAATTATTGTAAGACGCACTAAGCACGTTTACGAACTACTAACCCTTTCTTGCCTGAGCTGGAGCTGGTCCCTTTAACCCCTTGACTGCCGAGAAGAAGTGAACACGATCCAACTGCAAGAGACATAGATCCTTATGTGCCCCGCGACTGCGGGGGCTCATGAGGATCTATGTCTCTTGCTGAGACCACTTTGCATTCATGTTTCTTGAACGGTTTAGTCTTTGGGTCATCGTTGAATGGACAAATTTTCAGAAACTCAAAATGTACGTACAGTAGCAGGGAAGAGGGGGGGGGGGGGTGGAGAGGGGGTGGGGGAGGGGAAACGCCATCATTTTTAAAAGGAAACGTTCTTCAAGAAGAAGAAGAAGAAGAAAAATACCAGATGATTGTAGCCACTCTTTGCCGAACACCTAACCAAATAGATAGAACTCATTGCCACGCGCCCGTCGATGCAGTTAGTCGTCCCAGGAGTTCGTTGTGGGAAAGGTACCCTCTGTCACATTGAACTGCGTACCCCCAGAAAGTTCTTTGCGCAGCTCACGTGACCAGCACGTCATCGATTCGTCACTGGACAATCTCTGAGCCTCGTTTGCTCTTGTATGTCAGTTACTGGGACGCTGAGAGGACTATCTATTGTACCTTTAAGCCAGTTAACCACACGGCATAATTTTGGAGATATCACCTAAGGATTATGTACCAGTTGCAGGAGATGAATCGACCATGATAATTCAAGGGTAGTGCCAGATTAGCTTGGCGCCATAAGGCGCCAAGCTAATCTGGCACTACCCTTGAAGTATCATGGTCGATCCATCTCATGCGGTTAACCCGTCTCTGCCAATGATCACAAATTTCGCGTCTGACACGAATTCACACTGACCGACGTAAGCCTTGGTTGGTTAGTTCGGGTTTAACGTTTACGGCACCGAGGTGATCATGGACGGCCCTGACGGGCGGGTTATGGAGGACAGGGAAATCTATTGCCTATGGAGTACGACCTGAACACTGATCAACTCAGGCGCACGCCAACTGTGCCACTTTGCTTTACCAGGACCTTTCAACGGGCATGCTATGGAACAAGCCCGTCTTTTCCATCTGGATTGCGAGTCCAGCTACCGGGGCCGGGACGGGGATTCGAACCCACGACCCGGCGATTCCCTTCGCTGTCCTACTCCGACGCTTAACCGCCTGAGCTATTGCGGACTCTGACGTTAGCCTGAATAACACAGATATAAATAGGGGAAAATAATGGGCATGAAGAAATAGGACTGACAAGAGACACAAACCCTCATGAGCCCCCGCAACTGCGGGGGCTCATGAGGGTTTATGTCTCTTGCAGATGGGTGGCGTTCGCCTTGCTTCGGCGGTTAATGCGTTAACACGATTTAAAAAAAAATTATAGTTTGATAAAGAGACAGATCAGAGCTTAAAATATTTATACGGATACCAGCATTAACAAAACGCATCTACACAAATTTTATACTTATCGTAAATAGTGCCGCAAAAAAAAAAAAAAAAAAAAAAAAAAAAAAAAAAAAAACCAACAAAACAAAACGGAAGTGACACAATCGATCGACCGGTAAGCGACGTGATTGCACTCCGCCATCCGGATCTGTGACATTATCATCATTTCCTTGCATACAGGCCTGCCATCCATATTGCTTCCGGTGCATGCAGTAACTATTCCGCAAGAAATATTTTTTAAAAATTTCCTCCCTTTTTGCAATTGTTTTAGTGTGTAAAACTTCTTTTTTTTGTTGTTGCCTTTTGGGTGCTTTGAGCAGCAAAAGGCGTGACAGGTGGTGTGAAAAGAGTAAAATTTGGGTAATTTTATTCGACCTAGTGTGTTCATGGGAGCCTTATATGGGGCATGTGCACAGTTGTATGCAGGCTTGCAGACGACAGTTTTGTCTTGGGGTACTTAGTGCATTACAGTGTTGCGGAATACACTAACAGACAGTTTGTTTAAGAATTGCTGGAAATGTTTCTCCTGTGATATGCTCTGCCGTTGAATTTTGTGTGGGCAGAAAGGTTCTTTGTTCATATCTTTGTGTTGCATGAGGCTAACATAGAAGAGTGTGTGAAAAAGGAAGTGTGTGTGTGTGTGTGTGTGTGTGTGTGTGTGTGTGTGTGTGTTTGTGTGTGTGTGTGTGTGTGTGTTTGTGTGTGTGTGTGTGTGTTTGTGTGTGTGTGTGTGTGTGTGTGTGTGTGTGTGTGTGTTTGTGTGTGTGTGTGGGGGGTAATCTCAAATGGGGAGTTGAACTACACTGCCCAGTACGAAAAAGAATATAATTATCGGTCTGAAGTCGGCCGCAGTGGGTTTGCGCACTATACGGAGAGTACCAACACAGACAGAGCTACTCTTTGGTGTATAACAAGGACATCCCCCTTTCGACGTGGGCAAACAACAAGAAAGACAAATGGCTGGCTATGCACATTCTTTATCGACGAAGGCAATTTACGTCTTCGTCTCTTAGTAGCGAGTTTTTTGTTGTTGTTGTTTTGTTTACTCAACCTTTTAGCCCAGGGACCCTGCAGCAGAGATAGATTGATCATGATAATTTCAAGGGTAGTGCCAGACTGATGAGGTTGGCGCCTGAAGGCGCCACGCTCATCTGGCACTACCCTTGAATTATCATGAATTACCATCTCTTACAACTGGTACATAGTCGTTAGGCAACGCGTAGAAAAATTTGAGAAATCGAACCTTGGGGTTAAAAGGGTTAAATTGTTTCTGGAAGAAGGTAATTCAGCCCTCTGGCTGTCGGCAGCCCTTTCCGTCGCGATGATTCCTACAGGAATCATCGCGACAAAAAGGGCTACCGTCAGCCAAAGAATTCCTTGTTTTTCCATGTTCGGCAGTCTTTCTTTTGGTCTAGATTTTGACATACATGTATTTTGTGACGAAACGATATAATTATGACATTGATGCCAGTGACCGACAAGAAGATGGTACGAGAGTGTTAATCTGGAACTGACGGGCCGTGCCGAGTCCGTCAGTGTAGACGACATGAATTGTGTGCGCTCAGTCGTACACTGAAACCCGAATGATCTCCTCAATCTGAGGATCAGCTGGAGCTTTTTGTTAGTCAGCTAAAAACAGATTTTGATTCTGTCAGTAAAGGCTTCATAACTTGAGTCGTGCACGTAGCCCGGACTAAAAACCCCTCAAGTTGAGAAATAACGGGTGTTTTTATTGATTAGCAGCTCATTCTGCCAGTACAGAAGACATTCTAGTTTGTGCAATTGTACGTTAATATACTTGAAAACTTACCTTCAAAGTACCATTAAGCATAAATCTGAAGAGTTCATTGCAGCACCATTTGTGTTTGTTATGCCTTGTCAACACACATAACGAACTGTGACAGCAGTTGGGACACACAGCAAAAGCACGCGCGTAATTACACTTATTTATTCTGCGCTGCTGTTAGCGTGTCAATCTATTCTTAGCTGTTTCTCGTACTGAAAGCGTTGTATTTATAAAACGGAGTGGAGTCATTGTCAGGTTACTTGATATAAAGACGACGTGTGCTGAACTGGATTGTCCTGTGTCTAAATGAACCATAGCTAGACCTGTTTGTAGCAATTCGTAACCATCTGTTACAGATGTGTACCTTTGAACAGTTACGGCCGTAGTGGGCCCTTTAACTCATTGTACCCCAAGACCGAAATCCCATGGAGTTTCGCCGTTGTCCTCAGATTGCTTTGCAGTATATGACACAGATCGACCATGATAGATCAAGGGTGATGCCAGAATAGCTTGGCGCCCATAGGCACCAAGCTATTCTGGCATCACCCTTGAACTATCATGGTCGATCCTTATCTTGCTGTGGTGCGTCTGGGGTAGAATGAGTTAAATAAACGGAACTTTCTCGCCGCATACAAACACGAGCCGCCGCGGCAGCTGAATGATTTCGACATTGACAAAATGATACGTATTGTTCTCTCAGAGGAATGGTTGCTTGGGTCATTAGAGTTCAGTTTTCCCGGGTAAAATCCATGTTCTGTTGGGCGCGCTGTAAAGCGCAACCAACAGAACACGGATTTTACCCGGGAAAACTGAACTCTAAATGGCCCCAGCAACCATTCTCCGAGGGAACAAAACGTGTCATTTAAAGCGACCTACTCCAGGCCCAAAAGGATTAATATCTCCTTTATAAATGTTATGGACAAAACCTGAACGAAAGGGTTAACTTAAATCCTAAATTAGGAATGTCGTAAAATGTACGTAGAGAAGTTCCTTCCCTTTCGCTCAAAACGGAAGTGGAAAACCTCCGGTTTCGCGTGCCTACCCTCACGGATCGTGAAAAGAAGGGCAGAAAGTCTTAGTTGAGGCAAGACACCATTGAGATCGCGGTGTATCGGCGAATTTTAGCAATGAAAGCCTGTAATGAAGCAGCTCGGTTTAACCCCCTTTACTGTCAGCTAACTCAAGTAACGTCCGAGGACGGCAAACGCAGGGCACAATAGCCCATGACTCCATGAAACATGAATGCAACATATCATGGCAAGCAAGCGGTATTGAACCATATGAGCCCCCCCCCCCCACCCACCCCACCCCCACCCCCACGCACACACACACTTCAGTGCGGGGGCTATTTAGGTTCCATGCTTCTTTCGGTTGGGTGGTGCTCGCTTTTCTTCGGCAGTCCCCGGGCTTAAACCACAGAAACACCCTCAATTTGAGGACTGCAGAGCGTGGCGCTTTACTGTGTCGGCAAAATAAGCAGGGGTCAGTTGCACGAGTGAGCTTAGTCCTGCGCCAGCCACTTAGCAAGGTGCTCCGCTATAGGGGCCAGTTGCGTGAATGACTACGTAGTCCTGCGCCAGCCACTTAGCAAGGTGCTCCGCTATAGGGGCCAGTTGCGTGAATGAGCGTAGTCCTGCGCCAGCTACTAAGCAAGGTGCTCCGCTACGGCGGAGCACCTTGCTTAGTAGCTGGCGCAGGACTAAGCTCTCTCTATCTGCAGGGTGCTCACCAGAATATACGCTTCTTTAAGGCGGCGTAACAGATTTAACGGCTCAATGAGGATCTGCGCCTCTCGCGGATGGACCGGACGAGCTGGAGGCTGCGTGTGATCGTCGAGAAGGCAAATGGAGCACGTCACGGAGTTATTGAAATGCCCGCGTCCCAGGAATTCTGACAGGCTGTCAATCTATTTATCAAACTCGTCCCGCCATCAATGTCACGAAACGCTCCTAATGCCGTGTGCTTCATTGTGTGCCGAGCGCACGCCGAGTACCTATTGTCCGCTTTGGAGTTTTCTTTGCTTTTGCGACATCATGTTGCAGATCCCGTTCAATTCCTTCGTCCCTCTTCATCTGCAATGGCGCATATGTTCATGGCCCATTGTATGCCTAGTATTGCTCATCTTTCAGACAAATACCTCTTTATCTTTCTACACCATTTTGCGTTGATTGAAGGAAGGATACATTGCCCAACGTTTTATCTGCATAAAGAGGCATAGGTTTTCTGTGGGCCTCTGCATCTTTCAAGCATCGGTTTCATCTTGCTATATCTAGGTTCCTTTGCCTGAGGATGTCTCAAGGCTTAAAGCCCATTAAGTGGTCCCATCCGGGTATATTCTTTGCTAAGAGACCGCAGTTCAGTTTCCGTCGGTCGCAGAACGAATACCTGACGCTTCGCTCAGTCTGTGGATATGAGAATTAAGTATATCTGAGCTCAATCCCCATACCAGCAAGAGGCATAGATTCTCATGAGCCCCTGCAAGCAGGGGCTCATGAGAATCTACGCCTCTTGCGGACGGGCCGGTCTGGCCGAAGGTCCGGGCTACGCTAGTTTGAGAGAGTCAGATTACATGCTGTATAATATTGCGTTGTCCGTCGCACTCCGCGCGTGTTTGATGTGTAGATAATTAGTGTGGTTTGCTTCCCTTAGACAAACACTGGCGGGAAAAATAAAGGGCCCGGCCATAGAGCCTATTATAGTCAAGCTATTTTATCGAATGTCCGTGGAAGCGGGGTATTTGCATGCTCATCAATTCTGAAATCATTGTGGTGGATTTTCGGAACTGTGCGCATAGACTCCTTTGCAATGACTCATTGAAATTACCAGTTCATTGACACGCCACAAGAAGATATGGAACGAACATGATGCAGGCTAGTTCAAGGGTGGTGCCAGAATAGCTTGGCGCCTTCAGGCGCCAAGCTATTCTGGCACCACCCTTGAACCGTCATGTAGCCTATCTGTGTCCTGCACCGCTATGTAGCCTTCAAATGACCTTTGTTCTCTCTCCTTGCGCACTTTTCCGATGAGAGAAAGAGTGCTCGAAAATGTTTTATAGTAAAGTCATTGGCTGTATGTTTGTGCGTCTTTTGTGTTGCTTGATTTCTCATTGATTTCCCGTGCAGATCTGTAGTGATGGCAATTTAGAAGTAATTATCAAAGAAAGATCGAAGTTAAAATGTGAAAAGGAAAAACAATTCAAAAGTCATTCTTCCGGAAACCGGAGAAGAAAGAAACTGAAAAAAGAAGAAAAACTAAATCCAGTCAAACCATTTTCCGGGCAACAGTACATAAGAAAGAGAGAGAGAGAGAGAGAGAGAGAGAGAGAGAGAGAGAGAGAGAGAGAGAGAGAGAGGAGAGAGAGAGAGAGAGAGAGAGAGAGAGAGAGAGAGAGAGAGAGAGAGAGAGAGAGAGAGAGAGAGAGAGGTCGTTGTCCCGACAACTAGAAGAAGCATTTCGATTTTTGTCCCAATGCCTTCGATTTGCCAAGACAAGCGTAAACCGTAAGAGAGGTCCCTTTTCACGCCGCTGGGCTAATCGTTCGCTCCTTCTTAAGCAGTGTGACGAGTGATCTCTCTCTCTTTCTCTCGCTCTCTCTCTCTCTCTCTCTCTCTCTCTCTCTCTCTCTCTCTCTCTCTCTCTCTCTCTCTCTCTCTCTCTCTTTCTCTCTCTGCGCCAAGGTAATCCGGCACAATCCTGTGTGCAAGACGAAAACGTAGATTTGTGTGTGCCGCATGTGTGTGGTGACGGTGACGGAGAGAGAGAGAGAGAGAGAGAGAGAGAGAGAGAGAGAGAGAGAGAGAGAGAGAGAGAGAGAGAGAGAGAGAGAGAGAGAGAGAGAGAGAGAGAGAGAGAGAGAGAGAGAGAGAGAGAGACAATGACAATGATGACAATGATTCTTTATTTTACAACGGTGAAAGTTTTAGTGAAACCATTTTTCGAACTTGCCGTTGCTAATCTACTTTACATATAATGCACAAATCACAAAATACTATCATTAAATTGGGAAAAACTCAATATATAACTAACCAAAAATTTAAATATAAAGTTTTTAAAAAGAAATGATTAAAAAGTGGAAATAAACATAGAAAATCTCACACATACACACAATTGTAAAGGTATAAATCTCCATACATACATTCATAAACACAAGCACAAGCACAACACACACACACACACACACACACACACACACACACACACACACACACACACACACACACACACACACACACACACACACACACACACAATACATGCAGCATTAGCATCTTGTATTAACTGAAGATATAACTGAATTGAAGAGTTAGAAAGGGGAAAATCGTACACTGCAAGTGCAGGTTGCTGTGAAAATCTTACGATGCTGATGTGAGGTACTTGAAGAGAGCGGTTTTAAAAGACGATAGCGTTGTTGATGTTGTAACATGTTTGGGCAATGTGTTCCACATGCTAGCACCTGAGAACGCTAAACTTGTCTTATAGAGATCGATTCTAGGTCGTGGCACAGTAATGGACTGCCTTGATCTGGAGTATGTTGATGCCGGGAGGGAAAACAATTTTTTAATATACTCGGGGAGTCTGTTATTCAATACTTTGAGAGAGAGAGAGAGAGAGAGAGAGAGAGAGAGAGAGAGAGAGAGAGAGAGAGAGAGAGAGAGAGAGAGAGAGAGAGAGAGAGAGAGAGAGAGAGAGAGAGAGAGAGTTGCTCACGAAACCAAGCAATTTACATTTCTAACGTTAGCAAGCAATTTACATTTCTAACGTTAGTCTCTCTCTCTCTCTCTCTCTCTCTCTCTCTCTCTCTCTCTCTCTCTCTCTCTCTCTCTCTCTCTCTCTCTCTCTCTTTCATGGAATAACTTGCCCTCGCATTTAAAGTCTATTTCAAAGTTATCTATCTTCAGAGCTCGCGTCCATAAATATTTGCTGTCGATGTGAATGTCCTATTTTTCTGTTTAGTATGTTGCTCCAGCACAGCAGATTGCTGCAGATTATGTAATAGTTTGACTGTATTAACATGTCAGGCTCATACACGTACATATATTGTTTTAATTCTTTTTGTATTTTATTTTTTATTTTTTATTTTATTTCTTTCTGATGGTGGGGGGGGGGGGGTATGGGTACTTATATATATTTTATCTTTTGCTGTAGAGTAGCAGGACAGTTTGGAAGATAGGCATTGCTATGCCTAAAACTTTTTATCCTGAATAAAAATGTTTCATCATCATCATCTGTCTCTCTCTCTCTCTAACTCTCTTAATAATGCAAATAACAATAATGCAAATGACATCACCGCATATTCCAAAAGTCGCATATTAGGACGCTCTTTTTCAGTCTGCGACTCTACCTTTCCGCTAAAGAACATCTCATGCAAGGCGCCTGCAGCAATGCTATACGATACTTCCGCAGCTGTTGATGCGGAGCGCCTTGTATTAGAGATTTCTCACAAATGATAACGCTAATCAATACGGCCGCGAAGTTGACTGTGACTTCACTACGCGTGTGATACAAAAAAATCAAAAGTGCTGAGTGTACACAATTTTGTACTATAGCAGTTTCACCTGTGTACGTATATTGGTTAACTCTTTGACTGTCACTGACGATATCGTTCGGCGAGAAAAGGTCGCAGGTACTTGTCTTTTCCCATGAGCAATATCGTCAGTGGCAGTCACACAGTTGGAGTTCTCACTGCTCAATACATTTGGCGCCCAGCCTGCATACTACCCAATGCGCAAAAGGCCTTCGGACCGACGTCGGCCGCTGTTGGCACGCGCACGGTCGTGCGCGGGCCAACGGCGGCCGATGTCGGCCCGATGGCCTTTTTCGCATTGGGCACTTTACCGCCACGAGAGAGTCTATCCCACACTCCAAACTGAAAACTCCCTTATCACATTTCTATTAAAACGTATTTACAGCACGCCAATTGAAATGCGGACGGAATCTGCCCACATTGTCACAGTTCATAGCTCACTTAAAGACTTTTCTTCTATGTCGGGCATTTAACATTTAGCTCACCTTTAGCTAACTTTTGACTGCCTTTTATTCTGATTCTGGAGGGAAGTGGATGTAAGGTGTTGCGGGAAGGGATGGGGTGGTTTAAAGTAGTGTATCATTGTGCGTGTGTCTGAGAGAGAGAGTGTGCTGTTGTGCATGCGCAATGAGTCGGGTGTTTTTCTGGAGAACAGCGCTATACAAGAACTACTACTACTTATTATTATTATTAATATCATAAATTATTGTCGCAGCAGCCATATCAATCAGTGAATCCAATCAGAAATTGGTATAAATGCACACATCGGTCCACAAAAGGTTTGGGTGTAAGTGGGCACGTTCACATCACAACAGTTGTTGGTTAGTCATTCAGGTTGAAAGTAGCATTACGCATAAATCTGAAGACACATTTCAGCACCATTTGTGTTTGTTATGCCTTGTCGACACACCTAATGAACTTTAACCGCAGATTGGACACGCAGCAAAAGCACTCGCGTGATCGCACTTATTTCAATATTCTGAGCAGCTGTTCGCGTGTCAATCTATTTTTAGCTGTTTCTCGTACTGAAAGCGTTGTATTTATAGAACAGAGTGGAGTCATGGTCAGGGTACTCGATATAAAGACGACGTGTGCTGAACTGGATTCTTCTGTGTCTACAAGAACCATAACTAGACCTGTGTGTAGCGTTTCGTAACCATCTGTTACAGAAGTGTATCTTTGAACAGTTACGGTAGTGCACTTTGAACTCTTTTCATCCTGATACACCCATGGCTTGAAATAAAATTGACTATGATAGTTCAAGCGTTGTGCCAGAATAGCTTGGCGCCTCAGGCGTCAAGCTATTCTGGCACTACCCTTGAACAAACATGGTTGATCTATCTCCTAATCTGTAATGTAGCCTTCATATGACAATAAGCACATTTTTACAAAAAAAATCAGCCTCAGGATGTAATGGGTTAAAATCGAGGGGGCAACTAAGGCCATCTCACGACGGCCACGTCACAGCGGATATCAATGACATACATCATGGAACCCAAGGAGATAGTTACAAAGTCGAGTAAAGTTTCAGAAATAAAAGACCGTGTCTCCCGTTATACAGCAAAAGCCAGTAGATCAGTGCACATCTGTCCCATGAAGTTGTAAGTGATTTTTTTTTTTCCTTGGGGGGGGGGGGGGGGGGGGGGGGGGGGGAAAGCGAGATTTCCATTGCAATACAATGCAAATCTCGCTTTTTACGAAAGAAGTTGATTGTCGTTTGCCTTCACTGAGGAGGCATACATCTGCCGTCACATTTGTTTTCAGAACATCAAGATTTCCATTTTTTTTCAAACAACGAAAATCTCGCTTTTCTAAAAAAACAGAAAGTGGACTTACTGTCTTTTGCCTTCACGGAACAGATGTGTGCTGTCTGTGTGTTTCTGTTTAACCCCTTCTCTGCCACTGTACGTACATTTTTGTTTCTGAAACCTTTGTTTCATTCAACGAGCAAAGGCCACAACCGCCCAAGAGACCTGAATACAAACTGGCCTTAGCAAGTCTTAGCAAGAGACATAGATCCTCATGAGCCCCCGCAGCTGCGGGGGCTCATGAGGATCTATGTCTCTTGCAGTAGGGCGGTGTTCAATTTTCTCGGCAGTGAACGGGTTAAATCTGAGGTGTTGTCGGGGGGGGGGGGGGGGGGGGGGGTGGGTTGTGTCTTGGGACAAACAGGTTCGATGTTGTTTAGACTATTGAGCATTCAGGCCTACATTCATTGGTAGTTGTCATTTGAAGACTGCATACACTTGCAGGGGTAAGGACCACCGTGATAGTTGAAAGGTGGTGTTGGAATAGCTTTTCACGAAGAAGATGATGATGAGGAGGCTTGCTGATTGGCTGGCTGGCTGGCTGGACAGATGGATGAATGGGTCAATAGATGGATCGAGGGATGGATGGCGGGATGGATAGGTCAAGTGATGGATGGATGGATGGATGGATGGATGGGATTGGATGGGATGGGATGGGATGAATACGTGGATAGATGGATGGGATGGATAGATGGATGGGATGGATAGATGGATGGGTGGATCAATTTGATAAGTGGATAGATGGATGGATTGACGGATGGGTGGATGGATGGATGGATGGATGGAAGAATGGAGGTTTGGGTGGATTAATTAACGGATGGATGGATGGATGTTTGGGCGGATGAATGGATGGACGGATGGATAGATGTATGGATGGACGGATGGATAGACGGAAGGATGAATGTGTCAGTGGATGGATGGATCACTTGATCAATGAATGGAGAGATCAATGGAAGGATCGATGGATAGAGAGTATAAGGCCTTGGCTCAGATTTACGGTAGAGGGCCCGTTTTCTGCACCCCGCTAACTTTCAGACGTGATTAACTCATTCTACCCCAACACCGAAATCCCCAAGTTTTGCCCTTGTCCTCTGAAGACTGCACTCTAGTGCAGGACACAGATCGACCATGATAGTTCAAGGGTGATGCCAGAATAGCTTGGCGCCCATAGGCGCCAAGCTATTCTGGCATCACCCTTGAACTATCATGGTCGATCCTTATCTTGCTGTGGTGTGTCTGGGGTAGAATGAGTTAAAGTACTTTAAATTTGTGGAAGTTTAAAACTAATGACGGCATCTTTCCGACGAAAGGTTGAAGCTATGCAGAGCTTTTTTTTCTGGTTAAAATTCTTTTAATTATTTGATGAATTTTATTTTCTCGTGCGTTTCGGAGCCGCGTGCGACCGCTGATTTTGTGACACGGTTATCGGTAAGCTGATTTATCGGTCAACAGCAACGACAATTTTGTACCTACCGCATTGCTTTTGATCGTAGCAGCACAGAAAGAGTCCGTAGTCTCTGAAAAAAAACTTTGGTTTTGAAATTGTGTCTCTTAAAACGCGTGCTATGATAATTTTTTTCTGACCGCATATGGTCATAACTCGATGTCGTAAAAATATACCAGCGATAGAAAAAAAAAATCGTCGGACTTTATTCTATTCACAACGACGATTGACCCCCCCCCCCCCCCCCCCGCCCCCTCCCCCGCCCCCTCCCCCCCCGCCCCCCCCCCCGAAAAAAAAAATCTACCTGATGCAGGCTAGTTGGCTATCAGATGATATATATATATATATATATATATATATATATATATATATTATATATATATATATATATATATATATATATATATATATATATATATATATATATATATATATATATATATATATAAAAATTTTCCCCATTTAGAGGACAAAAAATCGATGCTGCGTGCCGCGTGCGTTCTGTTGTAATCCGAATGTTATGACCTTTTTTTAGGAAGCGGAGGAATTCGGAACTAGGCAACTTACTCTTACATTTTTATTCGCGGGCTATTCATCGCCGCCAACGTTGTGTACCAGAGCAGCCGCGCGGAAAAATGTCTGCCGGCGGAAGAGAAAATTCAGGTAAGTTTTTGTTGTAAGAGAGTTATGTTATAAAGCAGTTCTTTCGCTGTTTTGTTGAGAGAACTACGTAAGCTTCTTCATTTTGTTGATTTTGACGAATGTTTCTGACTTATGTATTTCCAAGGTATTGGTCTAAGTTTCTGATGCTTTCACAGTCGACGATCAACATTAAAACAAGGTTTTATTGGAGGTATCCGAAATGTCTTTGTTGTGAAGATCATGTACACAATACACTTACGTATAATTTTAATCTTCTCGATCACTACGAGTTAGAATGAAAACAATTGATATTGTACACAAAACAGTTGAATTTCGTCAAGCACCAACTGCACCCCTGCTGATTTTGGTTTCAACCGAGGTTGTACGTAACATCACAACATCGTATCTTCCCATCCTTAAAGCATTTTCATATTTTGGTTGAAATTTGTCCAAGATTATCATGGATGTGGTCATACCACATATCTAGGATTTCAGAATCCAAATAACATAATACCTGACAAACCTTAAGTAGTTTTGATGCATTTTGCAGCAATAAATATTAAATGAGAGATGTGCATAACTTTACTACAAACAATGTATTCAGTGTTGTGAGTTTACCAATCATCATATATGAAATAGTTTTGTTGTGGAAGAGATGACATCATGTTTTTACAGTATCGCATTAGTTATCATGAGTTTCGTGGTTAAGCAATCTTTGTTTAACCTTGAAAAACTGCCCCCCCCCCCCAAAAAAAAAAAAAAAAAAAAAAAAAAGAAAAAAAAAAAAGTCAGTTTGTTGTGAAATTATGTCCTCCATTTTTCCGCATATTCCTTCCCCCGCCACAGAATCAATAACAGAGGTGCATTAATACAGTGTAGCTTTTGTGCTGGTATGATTTTGTTTTGTTTTTCTTTAATTTGGATGCCATTTTAAGCATGTCTCTTGCAATGTCACGGTGTGAAGTTATGTACTTCAGGACCTCATTCCGCATTTCTGACCAGTGTATGAGGATGTATGCCTGTTTTGTGGTAGTTTTTATCATGGTTATATGCATCTTTGAAAACACAAATACCTGTACCAGTTAGAATGCAGTTGTAACCATTTTCATGTCTAAAAAGTGTCTTATTTACACAAAATAAACATGTCTCGATCTCTCATTGTCTGTCTATTTTTCATGCTTCTTACATTGAAAGCCGGTTTTTCTTAGCTGTGAAAATAAGTATTACAACCACTGAAATGTTCTGTTTAGGTAATTTTTTTTGGTATTTTTTAATTATTTTTTTTTAATTTTGTAACCAGGCTTTGAGCATTGGAGAGATCATTTTCTTTTGAAAATTGATAAATGTTGAATGTTGTCAAATTATGTACACTTTCTTTTTCCTAAGAATGTTCAGTTTCTTTGGGGTCCGAAAACTTTGCTTTCACTATAGCTGATATGATTATTTAACAATCTTGCCAAGGGGCTTTTTGTATGAACTTCTTGGCATTATTACTGTGAAATGTGTGTACTAAACTTTTGTGATGGTGTAAATGGCTATGCACATAATGATAACTGTTTGTGCAGTGAAATAACAGAAATAAAGGTTTTATCATCACAAAAATACCACAGGATGTGGTGTCTTGTTTTGAATTTGATGTGTCATTATGTCTGTACCTTTAAATATGGAATTTAGAGTATCACAACTTCTTGACAGTAAATATGAGCCAGCGCCATATAGAAGATTCTGACCCCGTTTCCATTTTAAGTCCATTATTGGATCGGGACCCAGAGTATCGTAACGGTTCCCCAGATATACTTCTTACTCGCAACGCCCCCCCCCCCCCCTTGTCTTCCCGGCCCCGTGTGTTCCTCTCTTCCTACTTCCCTCCAACCCATCCATCCCCATCCCCCACCACACCCCCCGAAAGTTCCATGGAGTGCAGGAGATCGCCACAAGAACCATGACATGTTTTTGAGCATGCTCCACGATCCGTCTTTGTCCTCGTGTTTGATTCTCACACCATGTGCCCAGAATCGCAAAGAGAAAGGGAAGCAGCTCAAAAAACTGCGGACCGCCACACTTTCCGCAAGAGACATGGATCCTCATGAGCCCCCGCGATAGCGGGAGCTCATGAGGACTTACACCTCTTGCTGGACTCGTTTACCTTTTCATGGAGCAGATCAAAGGCCGTTCAGCCGGCAACGTGCAAAGGAAATAGGAGAAAAATCTATGAGTACAGAAAGCCTGAAAGAAATCGTGATCGATGAAGAGACAGTACGGTCGTTGGCTGACCCTCCTGGACCTCCACCGCCCGAGAACACATATGTACAATTCAAGAAACGGACACTTTGTCAATAAGAAAACGTAGATCTGCACGAAGGTGCGCTGGCGTGTGATCAGGCTCCTGAGAGTGTGCGCCTCCGGCAGGAGGAAATATTTTGCTGAGGAACTTTTCTAGTAAGGGCCTGATCGCTCGGGAGTAGAACTGTCCCATATAAAACAATCTTCCCTCTTCTCCACGGCCCCTTATCGAACCTCTCCTGAAAGAGGCACATGCTGGCATAGACAGTCATGAACCACTGCAGCCAGCTGTGAAAGAGACGTAGATTCTCACGAGCCCTTGCTGTTGCAAGAGCTTGTGAGACTCTATGCCACTTTTGGGTTCATTTGCATTGAGGGAGAAGATGCCGGAATTAGTCTGATTATCCCAGTCTTCTTGCAACGGTGTGTAGAACTGTGCACGCGAAAGTAAATTGTGTGAGTACCTTGAAGAACCTGTGAGATGTCTGTGTGTTACAAGGGTTTGACAACTGCAAAGAAAGGCGAGACTACGGAAGGGAAACAAGACAGATCTTTACAAGAACGATATGTTAGGAGTGCGCTGAACGTTCATGCCAATGAAACAAATTATTCCCAGGCGGAAAGGGTGAATATCAAGCCAGTAAAATGATAAATACGCAATCCAGACCAAAAAAAGTGACTGCAAAGCGTGTAAAATGCAGAGAAGAACCAAATAGAGAATGAAACACGCTTAGAAAAAAGTTAAAACATTGTGTTGTAACTGTCTTTTCTTAGTTTCTTCTCTGAGTAAAATGATGTCATAAAGAAAAAGTCAACAAAGACAAAAACACGCCTTGAGCAAACAAGGACAATACTGTTAACTAAGTTTTAAATTAAAAACAAAACAAAACCAAGAGCTGCCCGGCAAATTCATTTTTTTTTTGTGTGAAAAAGCAGAATTTTCATCGATTTTTCTGAATAACCGGAATGCCATTGTAATACAATGAAAACCTAGCTTGTTGGAGGTTTTGTTCCGGGGCCCTTCCCCTGGACACGATCTTCAGCTTTTTGAAGCAAAACCAATCCGTATAACACGATTTTGAGTCTCGGCGGACTCTGTAAAGCTCACTATTCTATACCGACCTTCTAAAATTCTGCTGACTTTTACTCTGACTGACGACTTGTAGGACATTTTAACACCTGAACTGCCGGAGCCAGGCGAGTGCCACCCATCTGCAAGAGACATAAACCCTCATGAGCCCCCGCTCTTGTTAGTCCAGTGTTGTTCACGATCCAGACCAATGAGTTGCCACATTCCTTCTGCGATACCGCCGTGAGATGGCCTTAGTCGCCTGCTCGGCGTTAAACCCCAATAACTAACTAACTAACTAACCTTTTGCGATAATGAAGATAAGTAGCGACTGACCTCTATATTTGTTTGTTTGGCAAATTTGAAACATTTTTTTTAAAACCCGAAATATTAATGAATTGTGTTGTAACTATCAATTCTAAGCGTGTTTCTCAATTCTAAGCGTGTTTCTTTCCCCGTTGGGTTCTTCTCTTATGTTCTTGACGCCTAGTGTTGGTCCCAGTGACACTGCGTTCTTCCCGATAATGTCGACCAAAGAGCAGTCGTTTCACACGCGTGATTCGCGATCACTGTAAACAGGAATATTTTACAAATATTTTCGCATTCACATTTAAACCCCAGGGTCTCATTTCCCGAATTTTTACTGACAGTCATCACCTAACGACATTGTATCAGTTTGCAGGAGATGGATCGAACATGATAATTCAAGGGCGGTACCAGATTAGGTTTGCCCCTGACAGCGCCGAGATAATCTGGCACTACTTTTGAAAAAAATTCCGTGGTCGATGCATCTCCTGAATTCTGGCACTACCCTTGGATTCTCATTTTCGATTCATGTCTTCCTGTAGTGCGCGGAGCTAATGGGTTAAGACCCCGTTCTCAGTCTGGCTAACCGGGCTTTAAACCTTCCTGCCGTGGGGCGGCCTTGGTTTGCCTCCTCGACGTTAACCCATATAGCCCCAAGGCTGTGTTTCCTCCAAACTGTGAGGGTGTCATTTTGCCACTACGTATAAGTTGCAGGAGGTGCATCGACCATGATAATTCAAGCGTCGTGCCAGATTAGCTTGGCGCCTGACGGCGCCAAGCTAATCAGGCACTACGCTTGAATTATCATGGTCGATCCACCTCCGGATGTAGTGCGTTGGGGTTAAATGGGTCAAGCCCTATAAAAAAAAAAGATAAGTGCGATTGGCAAAAATTGACTTACTGTCTCTTGCGTTCGCAGGGCAGGGCATGTCTCCTGTGCGAAAGGCGACCCTGGATAGCACAGGTGGCAGAGCGTTGGACTCTCGTCCGAAAGGTCGCGGGTTCGAAACTAGCTGAGGTCAAGATTTCGTGCAGATCGTCTTTGAAAAACCACTTTCGTGGTAGACAAAAAGACGTTAATGCCAAAATGTTTAACTGTTTAACTCGTTCTACCCCAGACACACCACAGCAAGATGAGGATCGACCATGATAGTTCAAGGGTGATGCCAGAATAGCTTGGCGCCTATGGGCGCCAAGCTATTCTGGCATCACCCTTGAACTATCATGGTCGATCTGTGTCCTGCACTGCAATGCAGTCTCCAGAGGACAACGGCAACATTTGGGGATTTCGGTGTTGGGGTAGAATGAGTTAAGGTAACGTTTGGCCAGCTAAGTGTACGCTTTGCAAAAGTAAATGTTGACAAGGTCTGTGTTTAGTATAATTGACACTAGCTCGTAGACCAAGCGATAGCATGGTATAGCGGACCTCAGTTCTAGAGCCCCTCCCCCAAACAACAACAACAAAAACAACAACAAAACAACAACGAAACAAAACACTCCCCCCCCCCCCCTGAAAAAAAAAAAACACCCAAAAATAACCAAACAAACGACCACCCTCCCTCCCTCCCCCCCAAAAAAAAAACCCATAAAAAGAAAAAACGAAAAAACAACATGAACAACAAAAAACAAACAAACAAACCCAAAAACCAACGACAAACAAACAAACAAACAAACAAAACAAAACAAAACACAAAAAAACCAAAAACAAAACCCACCAGAAAACCCACAAAAAACCCAAACTAACAAAGAAACAAACAAAACCCCCACAAAAAACAACAAAAACCACAGAAACAAACCAACAAACAAACGAAACAAAAACAACAAAACAACAACAACAATAAAACAAAGAAACAGAAAGTCAAACAAAGAAAAAAACAAAAAAAAAAAAACCAAACAAACAAAAAAGAAAGAAAAAAAGAAAAACCACCACCACCACTACCACCACCACCACCACCACCACCACCACCAACAACAACAACAACAACAACCCCACCACCAACAACAACCAAGAAACGACTCTGGTCCCATCCGGGGTAAATTTGCACAGGAATTGGGAATTGTTCGAGCTGTACTAGGAAGCGTCCAAATACCGAACATGGCCGAACGTGCAGAACGCAGCATATACAGCAAGCAGCACGAAGAGCATCAGTTTTACCACTGCAGAATGCGCCGTACTGCTCTGTCAACCAGCATGGGGAAAAAATAAACACAAACCATCTGTGTCGCATGGCGTATCCACTCTCATATGTTAACACCTTCTACCTCAGGACCGAAATCCTCAAATTTTGAAGTTGCCCTCTGAAGGACTGTATTACAACTCTAGAATGAGATGGAGCGTGATAGTTCAAGGTTGGTGCCAGAATAGCTTGGCGCCTGTGGGCTATTCTGGCACAACCCTTGAACAATCATGCTCGATCTATGTCTTGTTGTGGTGTGTCGGGGCTGAGTGAGTTAAAAATACTGTTGCGTAAGACAAGCCATTAATAGCGGCGTTCACACGCGTATTGACGTCCCCCGCTACCTTGGCATTCAGACTGCAGAGGTCAAATGCATTCACGTGGAAACTTCTCATCAGCGGCCACCGATCTGCTCAGGTCTGACATTTGAAATTTAACCCCTTCACTGCCGAATAAAAGTCGACACGATCTAACTGCAGGAGACGTAGATCCTCTTGAGCTCACGCGACTACGGGGCTGTATGAGGATCGAGGTCTCTTGCTGAGACCGGTTTGTACGATCTAGAGTCCGAAATAGCTCAGGCGGTTAAACGTCGGAGCAGGAGAGCGAAGGGAATCGCCGGGTCGTGGGTTCGAATACCGTCCCGGCCCCAGTAGCTGGAGTCACAATCCAGGGGGAAAAAAACGGATTTGTTCAATAGCATGTCCGTTGAAAGGTCCTGGTAAATCAACGTGGCACAGTTGGAGTGCGCCTGAGTTGATCAGTGTTCAGGTCGTACTCCATAGGCAATAGATTTCCCTGTCCCCCATAACCCGCCCTTCAGGGCCGTCCATGATCACCTCGGTGCTGTGGACGTTAAACCCGAACTAACCAACCGATCCATGTTTGTAGGACTGTTTGGGTTTTCGGGTCGTGGGATGAAGACAGATTTCAGAATGGGAAATGTACGTACAGTGGCACGGAAGACAGATTTCAGAATGGGAAATGTACGTACAGTGGTAAGGAAGACAGATTTCAGAATGGGAAATGTACGTACAGTGGCAAGGAAGACAGATTTCAGAATGGTGGCAAGGAAGACAGATTTCAGAATGGGAAATGTACGTACATTGGCAGGGAAGACAGATTTCAGAATGGGAAATGTACGTACAGTGGCAGGGAAGACAGATTTCAGAATGGGAAATGTACGTACAGTGGCAAGGAAGACAGATTTCAGAATGGGAAATGTACGTACATTGGCAGGGAAGGGGTTAATAGTCATTTTTCTGGAAAATGTCATTGCTAAGTGTTTAACGTTTTAAGCCTTGACGCTCTATTGATATGGATGGCCGATGATACTTCGAGGGTGGTGCCAGAATAGCTTGGCGCCAAAAGGCGCCAAGCTATTCTGGCACCACCCTCGAACTACCATGGCCTTTATAGTCACAGGCGATTCAGACACCACCTTGAACTAACGAGGTCGTTCTACTTAGTGTATTGCAGTCTTCAGAGGACGATACCTCGGTTTCGGATCTCCACGGGGTTTAAGGTGTTAATGATTCAATGTACCACGGACGGTTGGCATGCAGACGATGGGCGGATCACTACATAGATCAACAATTACACTACACACAGAGACGGAGAAAAACGGCATATCCTGGTGAGCTCCAGTGGATATATTTATTTCGCACTGACAGGGTCAAGTCGGAATATGCTCTAGTGTTTAAATGGTTAGGTTGGAATATGCTATCATATTGGCACGGTTAGGTTTGGATAAGCTGTTATATTGACACGGTTAGGTCGGAATGTGCTTTCATACTGACACCGTTAGGTCGGCATGTGCTCTCATATTGACATGGTTAGCTCGGAATATGCTTTAATATCGACACGGCTAGGTCAGACCATACTTCGTATTGATATGAAATACGTTCTCATATTCACATGGTTAGGTCCGAATATGCTGAACTATTGACACGGGTAGGTCAGACTACACTTCGTATTGACATGGTTAGGTCGCAGTGCGCTCTCATACTGACACGGCTAGGTCAGACTATATTTCGTATTGACACGGCTAGGTCAGACTATATTTCGTATTGACACGGCTAGGTCAGACTATATTTCGTATTGACACGGCTAGGTCAGACTATATTTCGTATTGACACGGCTAGGTCAGACTATATTTCGTATTGACACGGCTAGGTCAGACTATATTTCGTATTGACACGGCTAGGTCCTAATATGTTCTTGACACGGTTAGATCAGGGTATGCTCTAGTATTGACACGATTAATAGTATGCTGGGAAAAAACTGCACTTGAACTCACGGGGAAATTCCATAGTTCTCCGCAGTTATCACGTACCCAGAGCCTTCCATTTGCAAGACTATCACTAGCAAAGAAAGAAACTCGCTTAGAAAACAATTTATTAATGCTATGAGTGTCGGCAGCGGTAATTGTCGTGATGATTCCTGCAAAAATCATCGCCACAAAACCGCCGCCGACAGCCAAAGGGTTAACTCATTCAAGACGTGCCGCCTCCGGATACGCGGCACAAAGCCGCGTATCCGGAGGCGGCACGTCTCGAATGAGTTAAACAAGTAACTTCTTATCTTCAAATTGTCAGAAGAGCAAGATTAGTGAATAATTGTTTGCTTGGCTGTGTGTCCATTTTGAAAACAAATTTGTAACCCGAAAATTGTCCTTTCTAAGCGCTTTTCTTTCTTTCTTGGGATTTCTTTGCATTTTACGCGCGTGACAGTCGCCTTGTAGGCGTGCAATTCATCCGCACGACGATCAGATTCTCGTGCTCCCGCCCAGGCTGGGGAGGCTCATGAGCATCATTTTCTCTTGCACCATCTGGAGCCAACGGAACTGAATGGAGGGAGACACAACGAAACGGAAGTCGTACTGGGCTGTGAATTCCAGACCAAAGAGGGGACTGGCAAGCCAAGCACGGCACATTCCAACACAGGAAGAAACACGCATCGAAAAGATAATTACATAAGTACACAATTTGCAACGTATCTGTTCGTGCCGGGAAGACACAAGTTCCATCTTCCCATCAGGAACAGATAAGTTGGCAAATTGTGTACTTGTTTTTATGTCTGTTGTGAGAAAGAAAGAATATTAATGAATTGTGTTGTAACTGTCTCTTCTAAGCGTATTTTCTTCTTAGTTGGAATGAGTCCTAGACGTTGGAAGACTGACATTTGTCGCCATGTTCCGACTATTATTTTTACAAAGGAGGCTTTATCAATATTTCTTCAGTGAAAATTCGACCATTTGCGTTGGATCAAACCTAATGCAGCGAAAAATGTAAGAAGGCAGCTTTCGCATTGTGAGTTATGAAGGTATTTACGCAAACAAATAATGCATGTAAGAAGTTACTTTATTTCGGGATAACAGCGCATGACCTTCCACAACAGAAACTGAGAGAAAAATCACTTACATCTCTAGGCGACAATTACTCTCATAATACCAACCAACCAACCAACCAACCAACCAACCAACCAGCCGGCCAACGAACACAAAGCAAAGCAAAGCAACGCTAAGCAACCTAAAACAAAGTAAGGAAATGAAAGCAGCCCAAAGCAAAACAACACAAAACAAAACAAAACAAAACACAAACCAAACCAAACCAAACCAAACCCGACCAGACCAGACCCTACCAGACCAAATCAAACAAGCAAGCAAGCAAACAAACACGCCAACGAACAAACAAACCAACAAACAAATAAACAAAAGAAAGTGTACAAAGTTGTCCATGCCCGCAGCGTCTTTTTGTGGCTCAATGACATGTTACACGCTCAGTAGTCAATCTTTTAACCCATTTAGCTTTGACACACTGCAGCAGTAAATGTATCGATCTTGATAATTCAGGCGCCAAGCTAATCTGACACTACCCTTGAATTGTCGTGGTCGACCCATCTCCTTCAACTGGTACACGATGATTAAGTGACATCTCCAAAATGTAGTTATTGCGGTCTTGGAGTGAATAGGTGAAAAGCCCCAACACCCTAATGGAGAAGATGAATCGACCATGATAATTCAAGGGTAGTGCCAGATTAGCTTGGCGCCTGATGGCGCCAAGCTAATCTGGCCCTACCCTTGAATTATCATGGTAGATTTATCTCTTGCAACTGGTACGCAGTCGTTAGGTGACATCCAAAATCTGGGAAATGTGCCCGTGGGGTGAATTGGGTTGAATCTGATTTATTTTTTCCTTTGGGCGACGTCTGTTATACAGGCCTAACTGCGAGAGTTCACTTTCGGCGCATATCGTGAGATTACATAAATACAGCATGAGGACAGCGCGTCTGATTCGGATCTAATAATAATAATAATAATAATAATAATAATAATAATAAAAAAAAAAAAAAATAATAATGATTTTTATGGCGCCTAACCTCAGGTAGAGCTCAAGGCGCCTTACAAATTCACAAAATACAATTACAAAAACTGTACACAGTATTTCACACACACACACACACACACACACACACACACACACACACACACACACACACACACACACACACACACACACACACACACACACACACACACACACACACACACATACACACCCACAAACACACACACATTCTAGGCACCACAGCAAAACTAAAACTACAACATAATCCTCAGCAGTCAATGTTAATCGGTGGGGTAATGGAGTTGGAAAAGGTGTGTTTTAGTGCAGATTAAAAAACACCGTTTGAAACACTGTGGCGGACATGGGAGGGGAGTGCGTTCCAGTACAGCGGCCCACGATATAAAAAAGACCGCTGGCCAAAAGACTTGGTACGGACAAACGGTACACGCAAAATGCGTCTCATTCAGCAGAGGATCTGAGTTGTCTTGAGGGAGTGTACAGCTGCAGGAGAGAGGACAGGTGATGTCGAAATGCATCTGAAGCAGACAGAAGAAAGTTTATACCACAGATCTACCACAGAGAAGAAGTCAACGGATAGCAGATCTGCTGCTACAGCCTTTTCACGACGCCATGCTTTGCAGTCTGTTTGCGTCAATCAGCACTTCATAACCGTATTGATTGCCGACACTACCCTCCCGTCACGGCCTCATTTACGTCTCTTATACTGCCCTGTCTACTCCTTTCATGTTCAGGGCCAACTGATTAACCCCACCACTGCCAGTGGACGCTGGACGCGTCTTTTAACCTCGGCTTTCTCGGCCGCAGAAGAAGCTGAACACGATCCAACCGCAAGAGACAGGAATCCTCATGAACCCCCACGTCTGCCGGTGGCTCACGAGGATCTATGCTGCCTGCTAAGAACAAGTCACTTAGTACCCATGTTCATTGGACGGTTGTTGTGGTTTTTGGTCTTTGGAAACGTCTGAACAAAAGATTTCACGAAAAAAAGAGCGTCCAGGAGCAGCGAAGGGGTTGTAAACCTTAAAGATGTTAACTCATTGTGCCCGAGGTACGAAATGCCCACATTTTAGAGTTATCCTCCGAGGACTGCATTATAATTCGGGAGACAGATCGACCATGATAGTTCAAGGGTGGTGGCAGAATAGCTTGGCGCCTATAGGCGCCAAGCTAATCTGCCACCACCCATGAACTATGATATTCGAGCCATATCTTGCTGTGGTGTGTTGCGGGCAAAATGAGTTAAGACGTTGAAGGAATGTGGCTCCAAAGGGGTTTCAGCAAGAAGAGGCCACTGCCGGGGCTCATGAGGATTTATCTATACTTTTTAGTGTTTGGGTGATGTTCAGTTGTTGCCGGTGGTGAATGTGTCAACAAACACATGCTGTGCAAGAGGGACAGCTAAAACTGTTCGGGGCAGAAGCTACCTAAAGTCGCGTGCAAGAGGGGCCGCTAAAACTGCTCCAGGGCAGAAGCTGCAAGCGGGGCAGCTAAAACTGTTCGGGGCAGAAGCTACGCAAAGTCGCGTGCAAGAGGGGCAGATAAAACTGTTCCTGGGCATAAGCTACCCAAAGTCGCGTGCAAGAGGGGCAGCCAAAACTGTTCCGCGGCAGAAGCTATCCAAAGTCGCGTGCAAGAGGGGCAGCTAAAACTGTTCCGGGGCAGAACTGAGCTACCCAAAGTCGTGTGCAAGAGGGGCAGCTAAAACTGCGGTTCCGGGACAGAAGTTACCTAAAGTCTCGTGCAAGAGTGGCAGCTAAAACTGTTCGGGGCAGATGCTACCCGAAGTCGCGTGCAAGAGGGGCAGCTAAAACTGTTCCTGGGCATAATCTACCCAAAGTCGCGTGCAAGAGGGGCAGCCAAAACTGTTCCGGGGCAGAAGCTAGCCAAAGTCGCGTGCAAGAGGGGCAGCTAAAACTGTTCCTGGGCATAATCTACCCAAAGTCGCGTGCAAGAGGGGCAGCTAAAACTGTTCCGGGGCAGAACTGAGCTACCCAAAGTCGCGTGCAAGAGGGGCAGCTAAAACTGTTCCTGGGCATAATCTACCCAAAGTCGCGTGCAAGAGGGGCAGCCAAAACTGTTCCTGGGCAGAAGCTAGCCAAAGTCGCGTGCAAGAGGGGCAGCTAAAACTGTTCCTGGGCATAATCTACCCAAAGTCGCGTGCAAGAGGGGCAGCCAAAACTGTTCCGGGGCACAAGCTAGCCAAAGTCGCGTGCAAGAGGGGCAGCTAAAACTGTTCCGGGGCAGAACTGAGCTACCCAAAGTTCGCGTGCAATTTACTATGAACAAAAAGGAATAAACCACACAATTGCAAGAGGTATAGATCCTCGTGAGCCCCTGCATTTGCGGGGGCTCACGAGGATCTATGCCTCTTGCTGACGCTACTTTGAATCCATGTTCCTGAGACAGCTTTGGTGTTGAATTAACAAGTAGTGCAGAAAGAGAATCTGCGTCAACTGACTCTGAACGGGTTTAACCCTTTCGGCCCCAAAGGTCCCATTTCTCAAATTTTAGAGGTGTTGCGTAACGACTATGAACCAGTTGCAGTTAGTCAGTTAGTTATTTGGGTTTAACGCCGAGCAGGCAACTAAGGCCATCTCACGGCGGTCAACCAGTTGCAGGAGATGGCTTGACCATTATAATTCAAGGGTAGTGCCAGATTAGCATGGAGCCTGAAGGCGCCAAGCTAATCTGGCACTACCCTTAAATTATATGGTCAAGCCTTCTCCTGCTGTAGGGATCCGGGGCTAAAAGGGTTAAGAACAGTCCTAATTTCACTGCATTACGGACGTTTCTCGAGATGTATCAAACGTGACGGGTCGCCAAGGTAATCAAGCACAATCTCAGTGCAAGCGTCCTGCTGATTTGACCGATTTAATATTAACCCCGTAACTGCCGAGACAAGGCGAACGCCGTCCAGCTGCAAGAGACGTAAACCCTCATGAGCCCCCGCGATTTGCGTCTCTTGTTAGTTCTGTGTCCTTTATTTTGTATTTGTTACACCCCAGGCTGTGCCGCGCCCCAGCTCGTGTAC
The DNA here is from genome assembly GCA_036245525.1 of Semisulcospira habei. NCBI lineage: Eukaryota > Metazoa > Mollusca > Gastropoda > Semisulcospiridae > Semisulcospira > Semisulcospira habei. Next base: position 39,063,526 of record BTPG01000007.1, read on the forward strand.
AAATGGTCTTCCGGTCTCAAATTAATCACGTGACCAATGGACCACCTTGGGGTGTCCAATGTGCAGACTTACAATGGCCGACGGCGAAACGAGTCTGAAAGTCTGATGATGAAACTGAGAATAATAAAAATAATGAAATCTAGTTTTATTTAATTCACCAAAACACTGAAAGGGGAGCAATCAGCAAGGGGAAAGCCACCATTACGAAGACTATTTGAGACCGGCAAGGTTTTTGTGCACAGCCTGGGGTGTAGCAGTATTCCACTTACATCTGTGAATTCCACACAAATGTCGGTCAGTGTACTGTCGTTTCAGATGCACAATTCTAGGTCACAGGGGACACAGGGGTCAATATTACAAATGTACGAATGAATGATGTCTTTTCGTATTTAGATGAAATATCACATTAAAAAGGAGAAAAAAGAAAAAAAAGAAAAAAACAACAACAAGGGGTTAGGGTGTGGGGGTGAGGGGTGGGGGTGGGGGTGGGAGGGGGAGATGTTGGTGAGGGAATGGTGAAGACATGAAGGAGATAAATTATTTCGAACAACTCAAATAAATATAATGTATAGATTTGGGCCTATTGGATTTAGCGATTGTTATCGAGACGCAGCTATGTTGAAGGCCCACTACCGCCATAACTGTTCCAAGATACACTTATGTAACAGATGGTTACGAAACGCTACACACAGGTCTAGTTAGGGTTTATTTGGACACAGGACAATCCAGTTCAGCACACGTCGTCTTTATATCAAGTAATCTGACAATGACTCCCCTCCGTTCTATAAATACAACGCTGTCAGTGCGATAAACAGCTAAATATAGATTGACACGCTAACAGCAGCGCAGAATAAATAAGTGCTATTATGCGTGTGCTTTTGTCGCCTGTCCAAACTGCTGTTAAAGTTCATTAGGTGTGTCGACAAGACATAACAGAGACAAATTAATGGTGCTGAAATGTGTCTTCAGATTTATGCGTAATGCTACTTGAAATATCTGTAATATTTACATTATTTTCTCTTAACAAATGTGTTATTTGAGGGCATTTCAAGATCTCATGCGGAACATAGAGTTGGAACTTTGGCCAAGATCCATCCCTCTTCCTCACCGGCCCCAAGCTAATCAGGCACTACCTTTGAGCAGGATTCTTTTGTACGATCGGCCGCTGTAGCCCTGTGCCTGTCGGTACCGCCTTTTGTCGAGGTGATTCCTGCACGAATGACAACACCCTGACAACCTGCAGGAACTTATAACAACACCCTGACATCCTGCAGGAATAACAACACTGACATCCTGCAGGAATAACAACACCCTGACATCATCCTGCAGGAATAACAACATCCTGCAGGAATAACTACATTTTGACATCCTGCAGGAATAACAACACCCTGACATACTGCAGGAATAACAACACTCTGACATCCTGCAGGAATAACAACACCCTGACATCCTGCAGGAATAACAACATCCTGACATCCTGCAGGAATAACAACATCCTGACATCCTGCAGGAATAACAACATCCTGACATCCAGCAGGAATCACCTCGTCAAAAAGCACTACCGACAACAGCAAGTTTGATAATACATGCATATACTCTAAGCCATCCAGACCCAAGCGCGTAAAATGCAAAGAAGCACCTAACGGAGAAAGAAACACGCTTAGAAAAGACGGGTACAACACAATTTATTAATATTTCGGGTAAATACCCTTTGTCAAAATAGACAAACAAACAGAGAGATCAACCGCTACTTATCTTCCTTCGCAGAAGGAATGTGGCAACTCTAACAACGAACATAGATATAGAATGCTATCAAACAAGAGGTTTAGATTCGCCTATACTCTGTGTATCAGTTCAGCTTACCGTCGATTTTTGTCCACGCATTTAACTCATTGTGTCCCAGGTACGTAATCCCCGCATTTTGGAGTCAGTTGTCCTCGGAGGACTGCATTACAATTCAGGAGACAGATCGACCATGATAGTTCAAGGGTGGTACCAGAATAGCTTGGCGCCTACAGGCGCCAAGCTATTCTGGCACCACCTTTGCACTGTCATGGTCTTGCTGTGGTTGTCGGAACTGAGTGAGTTAACCCTGAAAGTTGGATAGTTTCACATTGTCAAGTCGAGACATGAGTGATTTGTGAACTACTTCGCTCCTAGTGGACGCAAATTCAGTGCCAGAGTAATGCGATGCCAGAGAGGGCAAGTCGTGCAAGGAACATGGATATATGCCAGAGAGGGCAAGTCGTGCAAGGAACATGGATATATGCCAGAGAGGGCAAGTCGTGCAAGGAACATGGATATAATTATAATGCAATGCACAAGTGGTATAGATCTCCATGAGCCCCCACAACTGCGCGGATTGTGTTTGTCTGAAATCTTTGGTAATTCAACCGTCCAAAGAACAAGGATACAAAGTGGTGTCAGCAAGAGGCATAGATCCTCATCAGCCCCGCGCAACTGCGGGGGGGGGGGGGGGGGGGAGGGGGTTCATGCGAATCTATGTCTCTTTCAGTTGGACTGTGTTCTTTTTTTTCTTCTTCTTTTTTTTTTTCTCGGCAGTAAAATATTAACAGAGAGACAAAAAGATTTTCACTAACGTGCAAGCTTAGGCAGCACTACCTTCAACCCTTTCGAGTTACTGCCTTTGAGTTCTGTGGCGAGAAAACGTGAACGTCACCCAACTGCAAGAGATATAGATCCTCATGAGCCCCCGCATACGCGGGGGCTCGTGAGGATCTATGCCTCTTGCTGACATCTCTTTGAATCCGTGTTTGTGGGATATGTTCCAGCCAGGCCGTTTGGGCCTAACTCATTGTACCCTAAGACCGAAATCCCCAAACTTTGCCGTTGTCCTCTGAAGACTGCATTGCAGTGCAGGACACAGATCGACCATGATAGTTCAAGGGTGATGCCAGAATAGCTTGGCGCCCATAGGCGCCAAGCTATTCTGGCATCACCCTTGAACTATCATGGTCGATCCTTATCTTGCTGTGGTGTGTCTGGGGTAGAATGAGTTTTAAATGAACGAAGTTTGCACAACACAGTCTGCGTCAGGTGGCCCTGAACGGGTTGAACATCTTTGACCGATTCCCCCCCCCCCCCCCCCCCCGTCCATTTGACGCTGGGAGTGAGAAGGTGATCGTTTTACCTGTCCTCATTATGAGAGCCCAACGATCCCCCGGACAAGCAAAGATGATTTTCACCGCGTCAGGTTCTAATAAGCCCAATCAGTCCGGCAACACTGTTCGTCTTTGTATCGATTCGCAGCGAAATTACAGAGTTTCGCTAAGTGTACGCCCCGCGTCGATACACCTCTATCTACATAAGTCGACAATCTGTGCGTGTGTGCGTCAGTGTATGTGTGTGTATGTGTGTGTGCGTGTTTATGTGCGTGTTTGTTTGTGTGCGTGCGTGTGTGTGTGTGTGTGTGTGTATGTATGTGTGTGTGCCGGACGGAGAGAGAGAGAGAGAGAGAGAGAGAGAGAGAGAGAGAGAGAGAGAGAGAGAGAGAGAGAGAGAGAGAGAGAGAGAGAGAGAGAGAGAGAGAGAGAGAGAGTTCGTGAGCGCACGTTTCAGGATCTGTATGCGCATGCATGTGTGTGCGTGTGTGCGTAACCAGCCTACTTACGAGTTTGAGCTCTGTACACTTGCTACAAACCATAAACTACTACACAAACGTACATTTCTTTAACGGCAATAAGGAAATACACGCGTTTTCCGCAGCACAGCATCGTCAGCAGATGTCTTTCTTTTATGAGAAAATAAAATGTCATCATACAGACGTCCATTCATGAAGGACCTAGGCATCGCAAGGCATCGTCTTAAATCGACAACGCCGAAAACAAATCTACGACTCACTGAGCAAAGGTCCTCGGGCCGATGTCGGCCGCAGTAGGCCCGAGGACCTTTGCTAATTGGAGCACAGCCGTAACGATAAGTTATACGCACAGTATGTGTACTCTCGCATGCTCTTAACGCTGCGTCCGTAGGTCTTGTATTATAAAATTATGATCACAAGCTGGTAGAACAAACTTACCTTTCGTAAGACCAGAGGAGGATGCGGCTAGCAGCAGTAGAAGACGCAGCAAACACAAACGAGTCTCCAGTAACCAGTCAGATTGGTTCCTTCCTTTTTGACATCCGCAGCAACAGTCTTGTTCTGGTCATGACACTGATTTTAGCAATGTAATGCTGCACCGTCGGTGCAAAGTATCTTGGCATTCAGAGTGGAAAAGAACGGTGTCGTAGAACAGTTATTCACAAAACACTGGAACAAAGTAACTTGGCGTCAAGACGAAGAAATTCAAAACAAAAGTCGTCAGGAAAAAAATCTGTTTACAGAACCATCTTACAACGTGACGTGGCATTAATAAGTAAACAAAACTTGCAGAAGAAAACTTTCGAGGGGAAATAAAGTCCAACGGAGTCTTCTGAATGTCCGAGTCTGTCGATTCTTGTAAAAACTAGAGAATATTCCAGTGCTTTGTCTTTCTTGAAAAACGTCGGTCGTTTATTGTGAAGACCAGGCGCTCAAACGCTTATTCCGTAGGGTATAATTCTCAGAATATGCAGATCCTGTTATAAAAAAATAATGAAAAATACGACTTGCAGAAAATACTATCCTGGAAACATGCAAGTGGCTTATCTGTCCTTGTTTATTGTAAAGTCTGGGAACTCGGACGCTTATTTTGAAGAGAAGAATTCTATAATGACTGAAGAACAAATCTCGCTGGCAGCAGTCTTAACCCCTTGTGCTTGCATGCACAAGGGGTTAACCCTTTGGCTGTCGGTAGCGGTTTTTGTGGCGATGATTCCTGTCGGAATCATCGCCACAAAAACCGCTACCGACAGCCTGCAGGAACCATCGGCCACAAAAACCGCTACCAAAGGATTAAAAAGACTGCTTGTTATTAGATTTATGCGAGAAAAAGTTAATCAACGTCACCACAAGCATAAAGAGGTTAAAAAGCTAGCGGGTTGTATGCGCTGGAAGGTTAAAACCCACGCCGTGCCGCAATTTCCGATGAAGCCCGCACTGCAGGAAACTTCAAACACTGGCGCTTTCCTTTGGCGCTTTTCACAGCGCAGCGCTAGGGTCAGCGTACGGTCCGGCGCGGTGTCTGCTTCAGTCTGTCCCTTCCTACAACCTGATTTAATATCAGACCTCCCGGGGATGAGAGAACTCCCGCTGATCTCCTCATTCTGAGGGGATGAGACGACGTTCAAAGGCGTAGTGTAGTGTTGCTTTGAACGTCTTCACTATACAGGGGAATATTATCTCAACCCATTGAGTCGCGACTCCCTAAAGCAAGAGGTGAATCGACCATGATAATTCAAGGGTAGTCGCATGGTCGATCCATCTCCAGTAACTGGTGCACAGTCGTTAGGTAACACCTCCAAAATTTGAGAAAATGGCGGCCGTGTGGTTAAATGGGTTAAACACTACACGACCACATGCGGAACGTAACGTCTCCACTGCCGCGAAAATATGCGAGGTAAGCCCAGTGCAGGTATTTAGTTAGCTTATTGGCGTTTTACGCCTGCAAGCAACACAGACCATCTCACGGCGAGACTGACGCCCAGAAACGGCGACAAAGAACCTCAGGAGTCCCTGCAAACGCGCGAATTCACGACACTGCCTATTGCTAACATTGTTTTCTATGTTCCTTGGAGAGGAACGGGTTTTTTTGGCGTTGAGTTTACAGAGTTTGAGACGCACAACTTGGGGCTGCTGAAAGATTGAACCCTTATCATTCGGAATACTCCAATGTGTGAAATAATTTCGACTAAAATAGTTCAAGGGTAGTGCCAGAATAGCTTGGCGCCTCTAGGCGCCAAGCTATTCTGGCACCACCCTTGAACTAAAGCCATTGGTCTATATCCTTATCTGTAAGTACTATAATGTAGCTTGCATATGGCAGTGTACAGATTTGAAGCTTTTAGCCTCAGTATGATAGGGATTAAATAACGCTTCAAATTTACAATGATTTTTCTTAGTACAATTTGTACCCGCTGGCAATTAAGGGGTTAAAGCAGACCCGCTCCATGGCGGGCCTTAACTGCTCAAATTCGCCGATAAATAAATAAATAAATGAAAAATAAATACATAAATAAATAAATCAGCGCATTATATAGGCGCTTTATCCCAACTGAAAATAATACAACAGATACAGCGGGTTTTAATGCTGTCTTGCCTCAGCTAAGACGTTTTTGCCCTTTTTTCACCATCCAT
>BTPG01000007.1:39074760-39077260 GCA_036245525.1 Semisulcospira habei
TCAGGGACGTCCATTATCACTTCGGTGCCGTGGACGTTAAACCCGGAACTAATCAATCAATCGACACGTTTAGAGTGAGGAAAGCCCCGCGCTTCTAAGTACGGCCGCGGCCCATGAGGCTCTATGCCCCAAGTAACTGGTTGGTGTTGCCTGTGCACCGGCAGTGAGGGAGTTAAAAAAACGCCGAGCGGCGAGCCCTTGGAATCGACACAAGGAAAACAACTATTGAAGGAAGACTCTATTTAATGCTGTCGTTGATATTTTTTTTCCCAAGGTCGCTCTGCTCACAGAATGTCTTCAGCTCAAGATCCAGTCATTCTGGCGTTCGCCAGATCCACTCGGGGTCAACTGGCGTGGTCGTTAGAGATTTAGAAAAGTGCGGCGTGTCCTTGAAGATAATCGACACCAAGAAAACAACCCGAAGGAGCTATTAAGCCGCTGTTCAATACTGTCGTTGATATTTTCCGGAGACTGCTCTGCTCAGGTCCGGCGTTGTACGCCAGAATGTCCTCGACACCAGTTTCAGTCACTTTTGCGTTCGCCAAACCCACCCGGATCAGTGTCTGGCGTGGCAGTTTTGCGTGAGAAGAGTAACGCGCCAAAAAATAAGACTCTCAAGCCAGATCGACGCGGGTCGCCTTGGCTCACAAAAATGACTATAACGCCAAATCGACGCGGGGTCACTTTGGCACACAAAAATGCCTATAGCGCCAGAATGATTCGGATCAGTTTTGCACGCTAAAATGCCTCTCACGCTAAATTGACGCGGGGCCACTTTAGTACGCTAAATGCATCTCACGCCAAATCGACGGTGAGTCACTTTGGCACACTAAACTGTCTTTTACGCTAGATCGACACGCGGTCACTTTGGCAGACTAAAATGATTCTAACGCCAAAATGGACGCGAGGTCACTTTGGCACACTAAATGCTACTCACGCCAGAATGACGTGGGGTCACTTTGGAACACTAAAATGCCCCTCACGTCAGATGGACGCTGGACATTATGGCACACTAAAATGCGTCTAACGCTAAATCGAAGCGGGTCATTTGGCACACTAAAATGCTTCTAAAGCCAAATCGACTCTGTGTCGCACTGGCACATTGAAATGCCTCTCACGCCAGATAAACGCGGGGTCACTTTGGCACGCTAAAATGCCTCTCATGCCAGATAAACGCGGGGTCGCTTTGGCACGCTAAAATGCCTCTCATGCCAGATAAACGCGGGGTCGCTTTGGCACGCTAAAATGCCTCTCACGCCAGATAAACGCGGGATCACTTTGGCACGCTAAAATGCCTCTCATGCCAGATAAACGCGGGGTCGCTTTGGCACGCTAAAATGCCTCTCATGCCAGATAAACGCGGGGTCGCTTTGGCACGCTAAAATGCCTCTCATGCCAGATAAACGCGGGGTCGCTTTGGCACGCTAAAATGCCTCTCATGCCAGATAAACGCGGGGTCACTTTGGCACGCTAAAATGCCTCTCACTCCAGATCGACTCGGGGTCACTTTGGCGTACGCCAAAGTGACTCCGCGTCGATCTGGCGTCAGAGTCAGTTTGGTATATTACACCGGATGAATTTGTAGTTGACCACCTCGCATAAGAAATTTTCCCGACTACAAAGTACTTTTGACGTTCTATTAAATTTACTGACTGAGTAACAGCACTGTCATCAAAATTCTCTCCGTACGGCACATTTTCTCGTCACACAACAGACTGATATTATTGTTAAAATTCGCCTAATTTGCGAACAAATAAAGTCCCGCTGTCCTGAAATCCAATCCTTACGACTAAGCCAATGGCATTTAAGTTGCAAAAAAAAAAAAAAAAAAAAAAAAAGAAGAAGAAGAAAACAACAACAACAAACAAACAAAAAGAGCAGTCTTTTAAAACCTAAATATTTCCAGTTATATCACATTACAGCCACACATTTAGCGCCAGATTTAGAACACATTCAGCGCAAGAACTGTCGTTCTTGAACAGTTCTGGGCAAAATTTGTCGACGATAACATAGTTCGAGCATCAAAGTTAGCGCTGAAAAAGTCGTCGACAAGTCTATTCAAGAGCGCCGCGAATTCACATTCGTTAGACGCACAATTCAAACTCACTCAATTAGTCTCAGCAGTCAAACGTTGCTGTTTCCTCCCCCCCCCCCCTCCTCCCCACCCCCTACGCATTAGCCTTTGCCAGTGTTTTCTCGGCTGATCATCCGAGAAACAATTGTAGAAGTCATTTCCGTAGATCTGAAGAAAGTTGACGGATTAAACTCAGCCTACCAGGATCGACACAGCGCGGACTCGAAAACAAGAGAAGGGTGAACTACGTAAGTACTATGCCCCGTCTGACTCCACTCTTGCTTCCAGCCGAAGTCCGCGTCAAGATTACAGTAACACAGTTTCTCGGTATACCAGAGGCATAGATTCTCATGGGCCCCTGTATTCGCAGGGGCTCATGAGAATCTATGCCTCTTGCTGGCAAGGAATCGTCTTATTGACATCTTT
>BTPG01000007.1:39082260-39183046 GCA_036245525.1 Semisulcospira habei
CTGAGGCGAAAAGCTTCAAATTTGTACACTGCTATATGCAAGCTACATTATAGTACTTAGACATAAGGATATATACCAATGGTTTTAGTTCAAGGGTAGTGCCAGAATAGCTTGGCGCCTAGAGGTGCCAAGCTATTCTGGCACTACCCTTGAACTATTTTAGTCAAAATTAATTCACACACTGGTGTATTCCGAATGATAAGGGTCAATCAAGCAATACCCTTCTATTATCAAGCTAATTATGCGCTACAATGCAGCTAGCACGGTCATTTATGGACGTGCAATAATGTGTTTATTTGAAGATTGCGAAAGTCGGACTAGAACTAGGTCTGTTGGCTGTGGAGGTGGAAGTGCTGTTTAGATATTGACCCGAGCACGGCTTCCGTTCCATTGTTGTACGTGTTGAACTTCGATTACAAGGCCAAGTGTTTTTTGTTTCCACGGTTCTTGAGTCAGCAATTACTTTGTGTATGCCGGCGATCTGCACACTTCCCAGACTGAAAAGAAATGCGACAACGGGTTTCACGTTAATTAACTCATTCAGCCCTGACGCACTACAGCAGGAGATGGGTCGACCATGATAATTCAAGCGCCAAGCTAATCTGGCACTACCCTTGAATTATCATGGTCGATCCATCTCCTGCAACAGGTGCGTAGTCGTTAGATGACGCCTGCAAAATCTGGGAAATACGTGCGTCGGGCTGAATGAATTACGTGTGCGTGCTTTCAGCTAATGACACTGTGTTGTCATTTTTCGATCAAACGGTGTGTCACCTCCCCGTCGCATACACTACAGCCCTCCCCTCTTCCCCCACTCTACTCTCACCCCACCCCACCCAGTTTCTGTTCACGTGACGTCGAGGCACCAAAAAAAGTGCACACAACATAGTTTGCACTGTGAAGGCCCACAACCGCCGTAACCGTTAAAAGATAAACTTCTGAAACAGATGGTTACGAAACGCTACACACAGGTCTAGTTATGGTTCATAATAGACACAGGACAATCCAGTTCAGCACACGTCGTCTTCATATAAAGTAATTTGACAATGACTCTACTCCGTTTTATAAATACAATGCTTTCAGTTCGAGAAACAGCTAAAAATAGAGTGATAAGCTAACGGCTGAGCAGAATAAATAAGTCCGATTACGCTTGTGCTTTTGCTGCTTGTCCCAACTGCTGTTAAAGTGCATTAGGTGTGTCGACAAGGCATAACAAACACAAATGGTGCCGACATGTGGGTACATTAATAACCTAATTAAATGTACAATGTACCCAAGTAAATGTACAATTGTTCAAAACGGTGCAACGTAAAACACACCACTTTTGTTTCAAAGATTGAAACGTTCAACTGTTTCCGTGGATTTTCTGCGTCAATATGTCGCATTTCTTTTGCTCTGAAGTATATTCTATCGCTGTCTGGTGTAACAAATTCTAAACAGGTTCCATTGCCTTCCGACTCTAGACGTTGTATCGCAGTATCACGTGCTTCGTTACTGAAGTTATTCTTGTAGTTCACACTTGGTAGACGCCATTTTGGTCTGTTTTTTTTTAAAAAAAACTTACCTAATGTGCATTCAAACACGTTGTTGTTTATACAGTACAGGGCTCCGTTGCATGAGTGAGCTATGTCCTGCGCCAGCCACTAAGCAAGGTGCTCCGCTATAGCGTAGCACCTTTCTTAGTGGCTGGCGCAGGACATAGTTCACTCATGCAACTGGCCTCTGGTTCTTGCATGCACAAAAGGGTTTAGATGAAGATTGCGTTAAAGCCGCAACAGGCGTATATACAGAAAGCGCGCGCAGGTCGAAAGCGGCACTTGGTGCATCGCTGTCAGCGTCAGTGGAAAACATCGAACTACCTGCAGACTGTGTGGCGAATAGTACACTGCCGGAAGCCGTGCCTTTAAGTCATTGCTGTCGGTAGCCGGCCTTCCAGGAATCATCGCGACAAAAAGTGCTACCGATAGCCAAATGGGTTAACCCCTTTGTGAATGCAGCCACTGGTACTGTAAGGAGTACCGGCAGTTGCATGCACAAGGGAGTTAATTTGGAGTGAGAAAAGAAAGCGAAACTAGCGCCACATCATCGTCTGAAGTACATTCCCTTGGCACACTGGTTGTCTCCCTCGATTCGCTACAGAGGTTAGCGAAGGGAGGGAGACAACCAATGTATGCATTGGAAGCCGAATTCTTCAGCTAACCCCTTTTCCCTGGACGCATAGTTTGTTTTTGAAATCTGTTTTCATTGAACGACAAAACGCCTCAAAATCAATGACAGTTCAAAGGAACGTGCATATAATCTCAGCAAGAGACATAGATCCTCATGAGCCCCCGCAGTCGCGGGGGCTCATGAGGATCTATGTCTCTTGCAGTTGAATCGCGTTTCAGTTTTTTTGGTGTGTTTGTGTCCTGTTGGTAACGACTTGACCCTAACCTTCGTCTTTTTCCCGCCATTCACACACACAGCTTCGATTGTCTCCCGTCCCATTATTTGAAAAAGGGTACATACCGGCAATCCATGCGAAAAAGTATTATTTATTTATTTATTTATTTATTTATTTATTCAGTTATTATTTAGTACTACTATTTATTGCTTTCTTTACTGTTATTATTCGGTTAGTATTAGTATTAGTATTATTCATTTATTATTATTCATTTATTTATTTACATTTATTTATTATTCATTTACTTATTTATTATTTACTATTATTATTTCTTTCTTTCTTATTATTTTTAGATTAGTATTAGTATCAGTTATTTATGTACTTATTTATTTTTATTTATTTATTTATTTATTTATTTTGTTCATATAAAAAAAATTTATTGTCCAAAGTGGGGAAATTTGAGTTGCTTCTCTCGGGGAAGATGCGTTGCCCCAAAAGGGAGCCAACCAACCTAACTCCTTAAAACAACAAACCCGGAAATATTTCACTTCATATATCATAAAAAAACCTATTTACCATTTTAGACACACAACAAGATGGGATGAACCATAACCCACAAAGTCCCTTCTATATGATAGCTGTCCTCGCTGTCAATGGTCTCTACCTTTTGTCTTTGACCTGATTCTGATGTTGAATTATCTCCTGTTGATAAAGTCTCTCAGATCTGCCGAAACGTAAGTGAGTTCTATAATGGGCGCAGGACATACGCGCCATTGATTTGTCAAACGTCATTTGTCATGACGTAAGTTTTAGATTTTACATAATTATATATTTTACGTGATATGAGTTTCACTTTCGCTTCATAGGCTTGAGAAAATGGTGACAAAACTAGAACTTCACGGTACAATTTCAGTCTAGCTATAATTTGTGTGAAAGTAGGTTGACTATACATAACTACAGGGTATACTAAATACACGGGTCACCTGCATGCTCTTCTGAAAGCACGTCGATGTGTGTGTGCTTGTTAGTGCGTGTATACGCGCGCGCTCCAAACATCTCCAAGAGGCATAGATCCTCATGCACCTGGAGGTCGCATGAGGATCTATTCCTCCTGGAGATGCGCGCATGTGTGTGTGTGTGTGTGTGTGTAAGAGAGAGAGAGAGAGAGAGAGAGAGAGAGAGAGAGAGAGAGAGAGAGAGAGAGAGAGAGAGAGAGAGAGAGAGAGAGAGAGAGAGAGAGAGAGAGAGAGAGAGAGAGAGAGAGAGAAATGAAATGAAATGAAACTTTATTTCTGAACGGAAGAAGCAGTTAGCACATGTGCCATTTTTCACGCTTGCCGTTGCTAATCTACAAAGGTACAACTCTGCTAAAGGTACAAGGCTACTAACATACAGAAGTACAAAGCTACTAACATAAAAGTGCACATAATATAACAAGTCGTTCAAAAAGAGATGGATAAGGCAAAATGGAGCGCACCAATTATGATTACTAACAATGTGAACGGGTGGAAAAAAAAGAAGAAAAGAAGATAGTCTTTAAAATTCCTTTTTTCACTGAAATCAAACACGCGCGCACGCTCGCGCCGCATGCTCACACACACACACACATACACACACACACACACACACACACACACACACACACACACACACACACACACACACACACACACATATACACACACGCACGCACGCACGCGCGCGCACACACCCACATACACGCACGTGCGCGCGGAGGTTAATATCAAGGCTTTAGGCGATGGAGATACCCGAACCAGTGAATGAGCTGTTAGATAGCAGGTACTTGAAGAGGCTTTCCTTGAAAGAGGGGAGTGAACCAGTGTGTGTTATGTGCGCTAGCAGTTTATTCCAAAAGAGAGAGAGAGAGAGAGAGAGAGAGAGAGAGAGAGAGAGAGAGAGAGAGAGAGAGAGAGAGAGAGAGAGAGAGAGAGAGAGAGAGAGAGAGAGAGAGAGAGAGAGAGAGAGAGCCGCGCGCGAGAGAGAATGACGTCATATTTAGAGTATTATGTCAGTGTCTGCGTGGTGAGTGTGACGGAGTTGCCTCTTTTAAGTCACCACCACTGTCTGACTTTCTCTAGAAGTAAGGGTTTTTCAGTGTTTTAATTCTTTTCTGAAAAGCATTAATTTTACTACAGACGTTGAATGATACAAAGCTGGCTAATGAACTCATCCAATGTCTTCTCCAAACTAGCTATATGCAAAAGTTCAAGTAAATATGACAAAAATTATGGTCTCTGATCTGGGTCAACCGACTTCCTATAAACGGTTGTTTATGTCTTCAATGAGACATTCAATTACAATATGCTCGGAGGCTCTCTTAGCCTCCCACTTAAGAAAGTACTTCGCCAAGTTTCAAGCTTGTGTGTACAGAAATATCGGAGATTTTCTTGTTTACATACATACGCACACACATACATACATACACACGCACATACATACATACGCACATACGGCGCTTCGCACCAAATGTACGTTCAGCAGCGAGGTTAGCGTAGCTAGAAACGCCGTAATATTTATCTTGTTACTTCAATTGTTAGAGGTTTAGCCTGCCCGCCTTTGACATCATGGACATGCTATTAAATTCGCCTCACCGCCACCCGTCCTAAAAAGTCCCTTCTATAAATAGAAGGGACTTTAAAATGGGAACCCCTTGAATGTGTTAATTATTAACTCTTTGTTGAAATCAGTTATTGTCTTTTCCCCAAAAAAATCTGACTTCAAAACCACGCAAGCAATTACGAACTCAGAAGTTTTGTATATTTCATTTTGCAATATACATTTTTATATCTTATAAGAGATTTTGCAATAGGTGTTTCGTAGTCTTGAGAACTATAAGATTAAATTTAAAAAAATCAAATGTTAACTGCCATATTAAAAAAAAAATCATTATGCATTTTAATTATTTATTTATTCTCCAAGTGCTTTGAACATCAGTTAATTTATAACCAGAATACGTCACTGAGATAGTTTGTGTATTCTTGACAAGTTGTAAACCGTGGTTTGCTTATAATTACGTCATTCTGGCGACGTGCTTACAATTACGTCATTCTACGGCTGAATCTATGTCCAAGTCAACTTGAACTAACCCATTTAAAGGTAAACCCCATGGCCGTATTTCCCAATGTGTTTAAAACCTAACGATCATGTCCCATTTGCAGGAGATGGGTAACCCATGACAATTCAATGGGTAGTGCCAGGTTAGCTTGGGCTTGATGGCGCCAGGCTAACCTGGAACTACTCTTGAATCATCATGATCGATCTATCTGCTGCTGTAGTGCGTTGGACTGAATAATATTAATGGGACAACACAACTGAACTCAATTGAAAACAATTGGCGCCAAGCTAACATGGCACTACCCATTAATAATCACGGTCGATCCATCGCCCGATGTAGGGCGTTGGGGTAAATAGATTAGCATAACCAAACTCAATTGAAAACGATTGCCGCTATGTCCCAAGCCATCCTACACTCAAGCTTGAGTGTCTCGTATTTGACAAGTCTACGAATCGAAAACGTTATTGGCTGTCTGGCCGCTTTGTCGGTTCCGTGTCCTCATTTTTACTGTCAAGCTTTCTTTCTCTTTTCTTTTAATTTTCTCCCTTCTAAGTGCTTCGCACGAACATTATTTCTCCTCCTGTTCAAAGACTGAAGCTCAAGATGTGCAGTTTCGATCTGCGGGAGAAAAGGAGAATCTCTCACAGCGAAAGACAGACAGCCGTAAGAAAAACTATCACGGAGTAATTCAGTTTATTTTTTCCCCTGGACAGCGCGCTGAGGGGAGACAAGCGCTGTGCCGTGTACAGCCTTTGACGTTGTCAATTTCAGTCTGCCAGACAGACTATGTCGTCTACAAGAGGGACGAATTCTCATGAACCCTTGCAGTCGCAAGGGCTCATGACAATCTGTCCCTCTTGCTGGGCTGCAGTGGCTCAGGAGGATCTATCCCTGTTGTGAGAGATCAGTCTTGGTCGTGACTGACACATCCTTTGCATAGCCTTTGACGTTTGTCAATTCTCAGTCTCCCAAATCTGTTCACGTCTGCGCCAGGGATAGATCCTCATGAGCCCCTGCAGATGCAGGGGCTCATGAGAATCAATCCCTCTTGTAGAACTATATCTCTGTGAAATATTTGACATATCTGCGACGCTGTGTCTATTAATGGGAATTCTTCAGATCGGCTGGGCATCGCGTGAAAAACTGATGAAGAAAGGACAAGAACAATTAAAACAAAATAAGTTACAGACATGGTGAGGTAGAGAAACGTAAATGACAGGCAAATGAAAACGAAACAAGAAATGATGAGGAAAAATGATACATTTGATAAAGTAAACTTACAGTAGTTGCGGGGGTATAAAAATAACATTGTGCATTGCAACAATTTAGAGTCAACGTAGAAATGTAGAAAGACTCACAAACCATAACGGAGAGAGAGAGAGAGAGAGAGAGAGAGAGAGAGAGAGAGAGAGAGAGAGAGAGAGAGAGAGAGAGAGAGAGAGAGAGAGAGAGAGAGGAGAGAGAGAGAGAGAGAGAGAGAGAGAGAGAGAGAGAGAGAGAGAGAGAGAGAGAGAGAGAGAGCTAGCTGAACTGAAATGAACTGAAACTTTATTTTGTAAGGATGAAGAAGACAGTAGGCACGCAGGCACGTCTGTCCTTAATGAGATTTTCAATATAACATCAGAATCAGAAAAGGTAACAAGACAAAGAGGATTAAAATTACAAGAAAGAGATGCTACTACTACTACTACAACAACAACTACTACTACTACTACTAAAATAAAAGACACATAAACACAAAAATTCAGTCAGATTTAAGGCTACACGGGTAACGCATGATGCCTGTTACTCGAGTGATGCGTTACAATTTCACACACACACACACACACACACACACACACACACACACACACACACACACACACACACACACACACACACACACACACACACACACACACACACACATGAGTACACACACAGACACACACACACACACACACACACACACACACACACAGACACACACACACACACACGCACTCACATAAATTATATATATATATATATATATATATATATATATATATATATATATATATATATATATATATATATATATATATATATATATATATATATATATACATATATACACACACACACAAACGCGCGTGCATGAGAAAGAAAGAGAGAGAGAGAGAGAGAGAGAGAGAGAGAGAGAGAGAGAGAGAGAGAGAGAGAGAGAGAGAGAGGAGAGAGAGAGAGAGAGAGAGAGATATTCAATGATTCAATGAAGCTTTATTTATCAACGGTTGAGGCATTGACATCGTCATAGACATAGCCATTGTTCAAACCTGCCGTTGCTACAAAACTACGAGACAAAATACAAAAAAAACTAAGTATATATTTAAATTTAAATGAAACAAAAACATTGCTAGTTTAGGGAAAGAAAGTCCCATGACAATCTCACACACCTAAACTGACACACACACACACACACACACACACACACACACACACACACACACACACACACACACACACACACACACACACACACACACACCATCACACACAGAGTTTGTAATTGGGAGCATACATAATCAGGGTTACAGGGCAGTATATATTTCACAACGTAATGATTACGACTGCTTCGAGAAGTACTTGAGAGAGAGAGAGAGAGAGAGAGAGAGAGAGAGAGAGAGAGAGAGAGAGAGAGAGAGAGAGAGAGAGAGAGAGAGAGAGAGAGAGAGAGAGAGAGAGAGAGAGAGAGAGAGAGAGAGAGAGAGAGAGAGAGAGAGAGAGAGAGAGAGAGAGAGAGAGAGAGAGACTCACTAACGTTAAAAATGTAAATTGCTTGTTTTCGTGAGGGATCGTGACACAGATTGCAAGACACCCGCTTGAAATCGAATTTGTAACTTACGTTTTTTTTCTTCTAATTTTTCTTTGTGTGCTTTTTTCGTCGTCTAACTGAATGGATGATAAGTGTGCCTCCGTTCTTCTGAAACCTTTGCTGTCGGTGAGGATTTTTGTCGAGGTCATTCCTGCAGGAATCACCGCGACAAAATTCACCACCGATAGCCAACGGGTTCCCTGTTTCAGTATTAATTTAAAATTAAAGCGGCCATTCTCGCGTTCAGAAAAAAATGTCTTTGTCTTTCAAATTCCCTTTAGCCCCTTTCCTGAAATATGTGTTCATTCACCGACTATCAGCTAAAACCGTCCAAGAAACATGGATACAAATTGGTCTCAGCAAGAGGCATAGATCCTCATGAGCCCCCGCAGTCGCGGGGGCTCATGAGGATCTATGCCTCTTGCAGTTGGATCGTGTTCACTTAAGGGGTTAAGGAGTCCAAACCTCGCGCCCTAGAAAATCCACCGTTACTGTCCACTGATTTGATTTATTCCCTTGCGCCTGTGACGAGCAGTTTGTTTTTTCTTTCTTTAAAACACTATTCACTGTCGTGCGCCGATCTTATTGACGTCAGACATTATCACACGCAGGAGACTCTTTCAAGGTCTTTCTTCCAAAGTGTTCCCCAGGACAAAACCTTCAGTTTTCTGAAAAAAAAAAAAAAAAAAATTTTGGAACGAGATCTGAGTCTTTGTAGACCATGTGAATTTACTGTTTTGATCTTTTGAAGTGCCTGCAGACATATTGTTTAACCCTTTGCGTGTCGGTAACGGTTTTAGTCGCGATGATTACCGTAGGAACCGCTACCGACACACAAAGGGATAAAGACTTGTACGAAGTCATAGCTTGAAATATCGCTGAAATATATTGACCGAAATGTCTTCTTAAGACTTTTCTTCCTGTCTGGCTGATTAGACGTGCAGCCTTCTCGATGTTAGATGGCCTTTGAGGCCTGTCCGGCGTTAAACTCTAATAACTAACTGACTAACACAGCATAAATAACCAGCGCGCGCACGTGTGTGTTCATGTGTGCGTGTGCGTATGTGTGTGTGTGTGTGTGTGTTTTGTGCCTCTGTGTGTTTGTGTGTGTGCGTCTGTGTGTATGTTTGTGTGTGTGTGCGTGTTTGTGTGCGTGCGTGTGTGTGTGATGTGTGCGTGTGTGTGTGTGTGTGTGTGTTTGTGTGTGTGTGTGTGTGTGTGTGTGTGTGTACGTACGTGTATGACTGAGTATATGTGTATGTGTGTGCGTGCGTGCGTGCGTGTGTACTTTAGTGCATCTGTGCTCGCGTGTGTGTTGTATGCGTGTGCATGCTTATGTACGTGCGTGCATCTGTGCGTGCGTGTGTGCGTGAATATATGTGGGAATGTGTGCGTGCGCCGCCTGCGCGCATACTTACATGCGTGCTTTTGTTTGCGCGAGGTTATGCGTGCGACTGCTTCTGCGTGCCCCGTCCACTCCCCGGATATAAGCTTAGCCCCTAGTCTCTACCTAGGGGTTCGAATCCCGTCCCGGCCCCGGTAGCTGGACTCACAATCCAGGGGGAAAAACGGATTTGTTCAATAGCATGTCCGTTGAAAGATCCTGGTAAATCAAAGTGGCACCCGGCAGTTGGAGTGCGCCTGAATTGATCAGTCTTCAGGTCGTACTCCATAGGCAATAGATTTCCCTGTCCCCCATAACCCGCCCGTCAGGGCCGTCCATGATCACCTCGGTGCTGTGGACGTTAAACCCGAACTAACCAACCTCTACCTAGATCCCCGATCACTTCGGTGCCAGTGGGACAATAAACTGGCATAAACTAACTAACTCTCTACCTAGTCTCTACCCCCGACCTGACATCCCAATGCGCAAAAAGCCATCGGGCAGACGTCGGCCCGATGGCCTTTGGGCATTGGCATCTTCGGTCCTGGTGACCCTTTCCGCCTGATCTTTTCTATCTGGAGAAATTTACCTTTTCTCCCCAATTCCAAGGTCCACTGCTCAACTCCTTTTGATCTGCGAGAGCCACAGATCCACATGAGACCACGCAGACAAGAAGCCCAATGCTGTGTTTGTGTGCCCGCAAACATTCATGACCATAGTGTCTATTGTAATCCACACTAGAGGACACTGGCTTTTTATTTTGCGACGGTCAGAGGCTCTGTCGTTGTCAAACGAACGTTCAGCGATCTTCGCAAACTTACCTGAAAAAGCACAGACACAAATAAATGAAGCAAGAGGCACAGATCTTCATGAGCCCCCGCAGTTGCGGGGGCTCATGAAGATCTATGCCTCTTGCCGAAGGGGGTAAGGGGCAGGGCTGGGGGGTTAGGGGTGGGAGTGGGACTCTTCCCGCGAGCCAGATTCGATCTGCTAGTCTTTTCATTCCCTCATTCTCCTTCAATCTTTCACTGCAAGTCTCAGGCCTCAAACCCTCCGTATGCATCGTCCGTCTTAAGGAACACAGAGGAAAGATCCACCAGCAAGATGCACAGTGATACACGATCCCCTAGCTGCGGCTGCAAGGGGCAATGAGAATCTAGCTCTCTTTTGCAAGGGAACGGGATAAAAAAAAAAAGACAATTCTGGGTTGGTGAATTTGGCCATTTCCGTGACCTTTGGTATCTGCTTGCCAAATCTGATAAGCGTCGATATCGGATTCAAGGTACAAATGCAAACAAATGCAAATTTTTTAAAAGCAAAATTTCCAAGGGGAGCATTTCAGGGAAGAGAGGGGTGGGAAGGGGTGGGGAGGGGGTGGGGGTGGGGGGTGGAACGTGTTGGGGGCTTTACGTGGAGTGAATGAAATGATTTCATTGCTAAACCCCGTGGCTGTCGGTAGCGGGTTTTGTCGCGATGATTCCTGCAGGAATGATCGCGACAAAAACCACTACCGACAGCCAAAGGGTTAACTTTTGTTGCACTGTTTTATGTATAAATGTTTTCGCTACAATTTGTATTTCATACAAAAATGGACTTTCAGATTGCTGTGTGCCGTTTTGTGATTGTGGACCTTACATCTCTTGTCAGTAAGTTAAAAAATCACAGACCAACACGTAATGAGGCTGGGGACAACCGAGGGGAGGGAATCCAAAATGTAGCTGGTTACCCTTCTTGAAAGAAGACGCTTATTTGCAGCTGGTGTCTTCGTTCTGTTTCTTTCGTGATATCGACATCTTCTGACAGAAATACGCTGGAAAACCCCCCAAATTACTCGAAATGATATGTCATTTGGTTCTGACCTATATTTTGGCATCCATCAAACCAGCGTAATTAGTGGTTCATTTAGAAAATCATATTGTAATAAATCGATAAAGTACGCTACTTGCACTAAAACGCAAGTTCAGGAATTTCTGGATTTCTGCCCCAGCTACTGTACCCGACCAGCGTGCGAGACATATAATTATCATGAGCTGACGCAACTGCGTGATTTATATCATCTGGATGTCTCGTGCTCTGACGTCATTTGGCCCAAAAGCGAGATTGTAAACAATGGAAATCAGCCTTTTCTAAAAAAAAAATGCACTTAATGCCTTATGCCAAATAAAAAGCAAAGTTGTAGATCATGAGTAGCACATTAATTTCTCTACACCCAGTAAGCAAAGGGCCTCGGGCCCACGACAGCCGCAGTGGGCCCGCGCACATCTGTGCGCGGGCTCACTGCTGCCGTCGTGGGCAATGTCTGCTTACATTATTTAATAATAATAATTAATAATAATTACAGTATTTATAATGCGCTTATCTTATAATAATTATAACTCAAAGCGCGCACTCACAACTCGCGTACGCATGCGCACGCTTTAGACAACGACTCACGCATGCGCACGCCGGGCTTTAGACAACGACTCACGTACCACAAATACATTACGACAGTCAGCTGATGTAGCATACCACCCAAATCTGTCAGGTCCAAAAGTACAGACCAGTTCACATTTCATGTTTGTTGTTCTATTTTATGTTGTTATGTGCTATGTTTTATGTTTGTTTTATGTTTATTTTCGTGTTGTTCTATTTTACGTTGTTCTCTTTCATGTTTTTTAATGTTTATTTTGTCTTGTTTCTATGTTGTTCTGTTTTATTTCATGTTAACATTATACCAATATACCCTTATAACTCTCATTCATTCATTCATTCATTCATTCATTCATTCATTCATTCATTCATTCATTCGTTTGTACGTTCGTTCGTTCGTTCGTTCGTTCGTTCCTTCGTTCGCTCGTTCATTCTTTCTTCTTTTTTTCATTCATTCATCATTCATTCATTCGATCGTTCGTTCGTTTGTTCGTTCTTTCTTTCTTTCTTCTTTCTTTATTATTTTCATTCATTCATTCATTCATTCATTCATTCATTCATTCATTCATTCATTCATTCATTCATTCATTCATTCATTCGTTCGTTCGTTCGTTTATTCTTTCTTTCTCTCTTTCTTCTATTTTCTTTTTTTTTATTTCTTTCCTCTTTATGTTGCATTCAATCCTATATAACACTAAGTGTACATGTAAGGTAATTGTTTCCTCAAAGACTTTCTGTGACATCCAGCTTCTTAATGAGAAGGAAACAAGCTACGTATGTCCCGTTGTTTTTACGACAGGAAAAAATAGTTCGTTTCATCGTGTTTCCTTGTTTTTATTTTTTTGCCCTCGCGTTCAAGACGAGGCAAAAACTGGCAGCCTATCAAAACACTCAACACACTCCATCATTGTTTCCGGGAGAAATAAAAGTTACACACCACATGCTATGCAATATTCGACGCAACAGCCTTCAAAGAAAAACTAGTCTCCCTCCAACTCTGCCCAGCTCGACTGCCTCCTTTTGAGAAAATACAGGTGTGGAAAGACTGCTGCAAGAAGTACAGATTCTCATGAGTCCCCGCAATTGCCCGGGCTCATGAGGATCTGTACCTCTTGCAGGTGGAATGGCTTTGGATGTGGGAGTGTGGCAGTGAAATTCACGTCCAAAGTGCAGCAGAGAACGATCGTCAATCGTGAAGGGTTCGATACCGGCCAGGTGCACATGACTCAGAGTTGTAGGAAGCAGCAGTCGTTGCTAATTGATCACTGATGCCACTGAGAAAGGGATGGATGGATGGATGGATGGGTAGATGGATGGATGGATGGATGGACGGACGGGCGGACGGACCGGCAGATTGACTGATTGATTGATTGATTGATTGATTGATTGATTGATTGATTGATTGATTGTGGGTGGGTGGTGGGTGGGTGGGTGGGTGGACGAACGGACGGACGGACAGATGGATGGATGGAAACATGCATGCATGGATAGATGTACGGACGGACGGGCATACTGACTGATTGTTGATTGATTGATTGATTGATTGATTGATTGGTTGATTGATTGATTGAGTGATTGACTGCGGCAGTCGGATAAAGCACCTACATCAGCGAGTTACAGTATAAAAGCAGCATAAAGCGGGGGTCAATTGGATCTGTCTCTTGCAGCTGGATGGTGTTCCGACCTTCTCGGCAGTGAATGGGTTAAAACCAACCTCTCAACATGAGAGATGCCATATATGTTTTCGTCTCTTCTTCACCCTTTGACCTGTCCAGCGTTGGTGACCTTAGCAGGTGCTTGATCTCCCGCTAGCAAAGCTCACCGGGTCACCCAGACACAAACTATGCCCCACCACAGCAAGGAATGCCCTTCCGTGAAGTCAACAAAGAATGGACCATGGTGTAGTCGATGGAATACCTACTATCAAACCACACTGGTTGTCTCTCTCGATTCGATACCGCCAGCGGTAGCGAATCGAGGGAGACAACCGGTGAGAGTTGTAAAACCAGTATTGTCCCTCCGCTATGTGCTCTCCGACACACCGCGCGTTCGACCGAGGCCAGCAATTACATGGTGGCGAGGAATTCAGTTCCGTCCCCGATCATCGACCGTGTCCGCTCTCTGGCTCCATCATCAGCCCGGCCAGCTGAAGGGTCTCGGGCTAACGTCAGCCCTGGCTGCCCTGGGCAGTCCTCGGGTCAAAGTCTAGTCGGCCCTAGTCAGGACGCGCACGGCTGTTGTAGCGAGCGTTGTCATAATGTAGCGATTGTCACAAAGATCGTTAACATTTCCTTGGAATCTCAACATCGTGGACTTTTCCTGGAATCTCAACCATCGTGGACATTCCCTGGAATTTCAACCATCGTGGAGATTTCCTGGAATCTAAAACATCGTGCACATTCCCTGCCTGGAATTTCAATCATCGTGGACATTCCCTAGAATCTAAAACATCGTGGACATTCCTGAAATATAAAGCACCGTGGATATTCCTTAGAATCTCAAACATCGTGGATATTTCCCTATAATCTCAAACATCGTGGACATTCCCGAGAATTTCAAACATCGTTGACATTCCCTGGAATCTCAAACATCGTGGACATTTCCCTGGAATCTCAAAGTGCTTTATGACAACTATAGGTCGTTTTACGCCTGAGGACACTTTTTTTCGCAAATATTTTGGGAGGGAACCACGTTTTTTAATACCACTTGTACAACAAATATCATTCAATGCCAGTTGACCTTAATGCAATTTGCTTTAACAAAACAAAACAAAACAAAAACAAATCAAAACAAATCAAAACAAAACAAAAAAAAAATAGTACAATTTGCCGGTTTTTATATACTGTCGTAAAATTCTTTCATGAAATGACAGATTTTACATGCCAAAAAATTATCTCCGATATATTCATTTCAATACAACAAAGATTCATGTTCATGCAAATGCGGAAGTTGACTCAAGTTTCCAAACCTGAAATAGTACAGGAATACATGAAGCCGGCATGCTTGGCTCTGGTATTGAAATTTGGTCTTTTACCGCCAGGACCCTGTTAGGCTATCAGCAAAAACGTATTCTTGTCTTTTGACCAAACGTTTACCACTATACTGCAAAATCAGCAGATCATAGGAGTTCAGTAAAAAAATAGTCCATATATTAGGTCAGTTGATGTAATAATTTATTCTTCACTCACTGTGCCGAAGGTAGGAAATACCCACATTTTGGAGTTATCCTCTGAAGGCTGCATTACAATTCTGGGGACTGATCGACCATGATACTTCAAAGGTGGTGGCAGAATAACTTGGCGCCTATAGGCGCCAAGCTATTCTGCCACCACCCTTGAACTATCATGGTCGAGCCATATCTTGCTGTGGTTTGTCGCGGCCAGAATGAGTTAACTTGTTGAGTGCCAACGGACGCAGACTGTCTTTTTAAAATCTTCGTTAATTTAACCCCCTAAACCCCTAGCTGATAAGGGAACATGGATTCAAAGTGGTGTCAGCAAGAGGCATAGATCCTCATGAGCCCCCCGCAACTGCGGGAGGGGGGGGGGGAGTTCATGAAGATCTATACCTCTTGCAGTTGGGTGGTGTTCACATTTTCTAGGCAACTAAACGGGTTAAAGTGGTATAGAAAGAGTTTCTTTGCGGAGAACTAAAAATAAAAACAACCCAAAAACCAAAAACGTTGCGCCATCCGATGCCTATACAAAACAAACAAACAAAAAAAAAACAAAACAAAAAAAAAAAAACACCCTCTGGTTGATCAATAGCTCGTTGAGAGGTTTGAGAATCTCCATGAGTTTTGTCAGGGAGATCTTAGAAAACCGCAAGCAGGGAATATTTCTATCAGAATCGTCACTGATACTGATAGGACGCAATGATCAACACCGAACAGCAACATGCAGCACAGGCATAGACCCTCATGGGCTCACTAGGAGGGTCCATGTCTCTTGCCTCCCGCGATCGTATCTGTGTCCCCTAGCGCTGAATGACCCCCCGCGCTTTCAGTCTTCGTCGGTTTCACAGACTAAGTAACTTCATGGCCGCCGGTAGTGAAGGGGCTATTACTCCGGAAACCACAGTATTGAAATCATGCTTTGGGGAAAACAGCCCGGAAAATCCGTAGTAAAAGGAATCATCGTAATAAACCTTCCCTAACAAAAAGCGTCAAACGAAGCAAAGCAGATGATTTCCCTGCAGAACTAAATCGAAATCCGGTCAAACAAACTGCCCCTGTAGGTCAAATTAACTAATATTGTACCCGAGGTACGAAATACCCACATTTTGGTGTTATCCTCTGAGGACTGCATTACAATTCAGGAGACAGATCGACCATGATAGTTCAAGGGTGGTGGCAGAATAGCTTGGCGCCTATAGGCGCCAAGCTACTCTGCCACCACCCTTGAACTATCGTGGTCGAGCCATATCTTGTGGGCGTATAATCGCTTGTGCAGTCCCAATGAGTCATGTGAATGCCAGCCATCAGCATGAACTCATAGCGCCGACTGGCTAGCGGCTGCAGCCAAAGCTACACCCTAGGGACCCGACCCTTTAAGCAGGCACTGCACTTGAACTATCATGGCTTATCCGTCGTGGTAGCATTTATTTAAAGCGATCTGCTCCAGGATGGGCTTTTGCGTGTTAACCTATTGGCTGTTTGTAGCGCTTTTTGAAGCGACCGATTCCTGCAGGAATCATCGCGTCGAAACCCCTCTACCTGCAGCCAAATTGTGAGAATTTGGCTGGCAATGTTGTCATTCTAAGTCAGCTAAGACATTTCAGCCCTACCTCTTACAATCGACGTGAGTAAGCAGACGCAGCAAAGATCTACTGACCATTGTGCGCCCCTAGTGGAACTCTCCTACGTACATATGAGAAGAAGAAGAGAAACTGAAGTCCTTCATTTTACGACATTTCAAACATCGTAAGTCAAAGCAACTTAGCCCAGACAGTAAAGGGTTAATATCTTGTTAAATGTTATTAGTACTTCTTACAATAATGCTGGGCTGAAAAAAAAAAACCCCAGTGTACTTAAATTATTATTTATGAATGTCGTAAAAATAATGATAGATTGTTCTGCTCTTCTTCTCCGCCTTTGTACGCAGAAGAGTTCCTTCCTACGCTCGAAAGGCAATGCCGGAAATCATCTGATACGTGTGCAAGCTTACATACATTGTGAAAAGAAGAGTATAATTCGTTTTTTTCGGCGAAATTTAGTAATCAGAGCCTGTCATGAGTAGATCGCTTTAGGTTAGCCCTTATTATTAAACCTTTGCGTATCGGTAGCAGTTTTTGTCGCAATGATTCCTGTAGGATTCATTGCGACAAAAACCGCTATGGACACGCAAAGTTTAACACTTCCCAGGTCCATTTATTCTGTATGTTTTTGTGTGCCGACAAATTTCGCCATTTGCTGGTGGTGTTATTTCATACAAAGCTGCCTTATAATAAATTCTGTTTTTCAGAGACAGGCTCAAAAAGAGAGAAAATTATCAATTTGATGTCTGACATTTCCGAATACCTGAAATCGTTCACCCGCCTGAACTAAAAGCAAAAGAGGGAATGCAAGCCGTATGGATATCGACCTTAAAACCTTTAGGGGCAATACCGATATAGACCATAAGAAACCGAAGCCACGGTTCATGTCGACTGTAAATCATTTTGATGTCTATCTGAAACCGTACTGCCGTTGCCAGACCTCACGCCGATACGCAAAGAGTCCTCGGGCTGAATTCAGCCGACATTGGCCAACGGACGACTGTGCGTGGGCCCGTGAATCTTTCGCTTGATGAAATAACAGTTCGTTTTCTTTTAAATGTATTTTATTATTCACTCAGTCAGCCCGACGGCCGTATTTCCCAAATTTTGGAGGCGTCTTCTAATGACTATGCACCAGTTGCAGGAGATGGATCGACCATGATAATTCAAGGGCCGTGCCAGATTAGCTTGGCGCCGACAGGCGCCAAGCTAATCTGGCACTACCCTTGAATTGTTACGGTCGACCCATCTCCTGCTGTAGTGCGTCAGGGCTGACTGGGTTAACTACATCTTGTTTTAGAATTTAATATGTTTTGTATCATTTCTGTAATCAGTTTGCGAAAGGTCGTGACGAAATTTCTGGTTTGTTAACGGACGAGTAGAGGATTACGTTACATCTTTAACCCTTTCACTGCCGAGAATAGGCGAACACGATCCAACTGCAAGAGACATAGATCCTCATGAGCCCCCGAGGACCGCGTGGGCTCATGAAGATCTATGCCTCTTGCCGAGACCAAGTTGCGTCCACGTTTCTTCCACGGTGCTGGCTTTGGGTCGTTGACTGGAGAAAGATTTCCAAAACAAAACGTTACGTACAGTGGCAAGAAACGGGTTAACACCATCTCTTAGCCGTTAGTGGCTTGTTTTATAGCCTGTATACTGCTGTGCTCAGCACGTTATCGCAACCAGTGTGGTAGACAAATTCTATACTAGTCACAAAATGTCAAAGATCGCCTAGAGTTTAATGTGCAGTTTGCTAATCAGTGTCATTTCCCAGTGTCAGTAAATGCGTCAATTTCGATCGACCAAACTTTCCGGGTGTCTCGTCTTGTAGCGGTCCGGGTGCGCAGAGAAGGCTGGAATCAGTGTCTGAGGAAAGGTAAGAAAGATGGCGCCCTGGTGACGACTATGTTGCTTTTAAGACATGACATGATTGTAAGCGATGGAGAAATGTATTTTGTTTGCAAAGATACCAGTCATTTAGTTCTGCGTGCATTTTTTTCTTTCGGGAACTGCGTCCTTAATGCCAACCCCCAGTACCCCCAAAAGCAAAATATAGGACCCAAAGAAGGACACTGAGCGGCATGAAAAACTGAGCCAAAAACGTAAAATGAGTCAACATTTTTGCTCTCGACCAAGGACAGTGTGTGGGGGTGGGGGAGGGGTGGTGTTTGGGGAGGGGGTGGTGGGGTATCAGTGGGGGGGGGGGGAGGGGGGAGTGCGGTTTTGCACAAAGTCACGCCTTTTCAAACACTAAACAATCACACGATAGGGAGAGGGAAGTGGAGTAGTAATGAACTCAGATGAGTACATTAACTCATTCGCGGCCAGCCGCATCCGGATGCGCGGCATACGCCGCGCATCCGGACGCGGCTGGTCCGCGAATGAGTTAGCCCCTTCCCTGCCATTGTCCGTACCCTGTCCGTACCCTGTCCGTACATTTTTGTTTCTGAAATCTTGGTTCGTTCAACGAACATCAGCCATAAGCGTCCAAGACACATGGAAACGAACTAGTCACAGCAAAAGTTGAATAGGCTAGATCCTCATGAGCCCCGTGCCGAGAAAAAAATTCAACACGACCCAAGTGCAAGAGACATAGATCCTCATGAGCCCCCGCAGTGGCGGGGGCTCATGAGGATCTATGTCTCTTGCAGTTGGATCGTGCTCATTAGAAACTGCACAGTCGCACAATGTTTCAGACATCTCAATGCCTTTTCAGCTGTAGCAAGCGACAGATAAAAATCCGAAAAATCAGAGCATGAAAATCAAAATCTTCTTTGTATTTTTCCCTCAATAAATAATACACTATGGAAAGGAAAACATTCTTATGAGCTTGCTTTAAAAAATAAATAATGATTTCTTTTAAAATCAATTTTTTTCTCTCTCTAGAATGATTGTGGTGGTGGTGGTGGTGTGGGGGAAGAAGGGGGGGGGGGGGAGGAGGGGGTTGGCTCTTCTAAATTTTTACTACGCCCTTGGTTCCTACGCCACTGCAACCCCCCCCCCCCCGCCCCCCCTCCCCCCACACACACACACATCACCACCTTGCAAAAAAGAAAAAAAAAAAAGCCCGCTTCTGTCGTTTTATGCGCATTGTCTTTTCGTCCAAGCAGGCATCTTTTCACTTCAAAGTCATTCTGCTCACAATATATGCCCTACAAAGAAAAAGATAAATTATAAATTTCCACTTTTTAGAATCGCTTAAGGGTAGTGCCTGGTTAGCTTGGCTCCTCTCAAGGAGCCAAGCTAATCAGGCACGACCCTTGAGCGATCTGAAAGTCGGTCCATCTCCTTCAGTTTGCTCTGGAAGTTTAAAAACGCATGAGGTCGTTGTGTGTACGTGCTTCAGTTTGATTTTACATGAGCGCGCTGTCACAGCGAGCAAAAGGCACAGATTTATGAGCGTAAAAATGTTTTCTGGTCTCATTCTGTGTCTCACAAAACAGTCACATACTGCGTGAAACGAGGCACACTGTTTTCTGTCTGTTGCCTACGCTTTTTATTTAAAAAAAAAACATTACTGCTTGTACAGTCAATAAAAGACAGTCTTTTCTCGGCCGGGTATATGTGAATGATTAACCCATTCAGCCCTGACGCACTACAGCAGGAAATGGGTCGACCATGATAATTCAAGGGTAGTGCCAGATTAGCTTGGCGCCTGTCGGCGCCAAGCTAATCTGGCACTGCCCTTGAATTATCATGGTCGATCCAAATTCTGCAACTGGTGCATAGTCATTAGATGACGCCTCCAAAATTTGGGAAATACGGCCGTCGGGCTGAATGAGTTAAAAAAAATATTTTATTTTTGGGAGGGGGGGGGGGGGGGGTGGGGGCGGGGGATTGGGGGTTGGGGGAGGGGGTGGGGGTGGGTGTGTGTGGAATGGTGACATCCGCAACAAAATAGAAAATCAAAACAAGAAATCACAATAACTAAAACGAGTGCAGTCTACTTCGCTTATCACAAAGTCGGACATAACAAAAGTCGGATGGCAACGCGTTTTCACGGTACCAACAGCACTCTTTCTATGTAAAGTCCTTCGCTCATAACAAACTTCAGATATAACACCAGGACACATTTGGGTGTACGACCTTTGTTATATCAGACCTTGTTACAGTGGAACTTGCTTTGAGCAACCACGTATTTTTGTAAGAAAAAAAAAGTTTCCAAACCAGCTAATCTCTCAAGAGGATAAAAGACGAACACTGAAGCTCACTTGTCATTAAAGACCATCATTTAAGTGGCGACATGATGGTCTTTAATGGCAGGGGATCTCTCTTAAGGGCGATGGCTCTGAACAGGATCTGCTGCACAAGCGAAGTGTACTTTAGTTTGCCTGCAGTTCACAGCGCGCGCGTGAAGCCAGCCATCATACGCGCGGCCCATCAGCGACAGTAAGGGGATTTTCTCTACCCGATTACCGCAACTGTCAATAGCCTGGCTGGACCCGCCAGCAACCTACCCTCACGGTCTGGGGAAACCTCAACAAGATACTGTCCAACTACAGTTCAAAACCGTCAAACGCTCCAGGCTTAAAACTTTTGCAAAGGACTTTTGACCTAGGAGAAATAAAGGCGTGTTTCCATACGCTGCGTGACTGCTGTGCGACAGGCGACAGCAGCGCAACAAAATTGTATCGCTCCATGGAGCGATTCAACGGCGATTTTGCCGCGATTTCGCTGTGAAGGGAGCGTGGTTTTCAGTACGTGACAACAAATCGCAGCATCATATAGGAGTGCGATGCCGCATTTTGCGCGCTATATGTAAACACAAAGCGATTTTCCAACTTCTGCTCAGCTACATTTTGGCATGTCACCTACCACCGACGCCGCTGTCATGTAGCTATGTGGAAGCACAGCGGCACTGTCTTCCCCAATAGCATAACGTCTTCGGGCTCACGACGGCCGCAGTGGGTCCGCGCACATGCGTGCGCGGGCCCACAGCGGCCGTCGTGGGCCCGAGATCTTTTGCATACAAAAATGTCTTCATAGTGGTTCCATGACGAAGACAGAGGATAGGAAATACACTTGCTGGACAGTAACTTTTGGGCGTGTCCCCGCGGCACCCAGTTGGTGTCAGATCTCCGGGAGCATCAACCAGCGTTCAATATTGCGTTTGGCAGCGAGAAGACGGATCAACTCCGTTATGATAGACTAGTGTGTCATTTTCCGCAGCCAAATGAAAGGGGCTATGAGGAAATTACGGACCTGTTATGTCTGTAGAGAGAGAGAGAGAGAGAGAGAGAGAGAGAGAGAGAGAGAGAGAGAGAGAGAGAGAGAGAGAGAGAGAGAGAGAGAGAGAGAGAGAGAGAGAGAGAGAGAGAGAGAGAGAGAGAGAGAGAGAGAGAGAGAGAGAGAGATATGATGATGATGATGAAACGTTTTATTCAGGATAAAAAGTTTTACAATACAATACAATACAATACAATACAATACAATACAATACAATACAATACAATACAATACAATACAACTTTATTGTCTGTTCGAGTCCAGGCACGACAGAAATTTGCCTTTCGGCTTGCCTTGCATAGCAATGCCTATCTTCCAAACTGTCCTGCTACTCTACACATATAAAAACACATCAGACGATACAGCAGGGGGGGGGGGGGGGGAGAAGATGGACTGGTAGGACAGAGAAGAGCATACGATGTTGGGGTGTAGGAGGGGGGGCAGGGGATTGAGTGGTTGGGGGGGGGGGGGAGGTGGGGATAGTAGAAGAGGTAGCGACCTTGTGAAAAAAAAAAAAACCCAGTAAGTCCACCGCGACTGCGGGGGCTCATGAGGATCTATGCCTCTTGCCTAGACTACTTTGTTTCCACGTTCTTTGGACAGTTGTGGCTTTTGGTGGTTCAGTGAACACAGATTTCAGAAACAAAATGTACGTCCCTTGGCAATGAAGGAGTTAACCTTTGGCTGTCGGCAGCCGATTTTGTCGCGATGATTC
This sequence comes from Semisulcospira habei, assembly GCA_036245525.1. Taxonomy (NCBI): domain Eukaryota; kingdom Metazoa; phylum Mollusca; class Gastropoda; family Semisulcospiridae; genus Semisulcospira; species Semisulcospira habei. The sequence continues at coordinate 39,105,048 of BTPG01000007.1, forward strand.
CTACAGAAACCATCACGGCAAACCCGTTTCCAACAGCCAAAGGGTTATTTCCCCCCCCCCCCCCCCCCCCCCCCCGCAAATATGGACTTTATGTCGTTTGCCTTTACAGGGCCGAGAGAAAGAGAGAGAAAAGGGGGGCGGGGTGGGGGGGGGGGGAGTTAATGCTGACCAAAACATCCTCGAGTCCATCGGCCCGAGGGCCTTTTGTCGTCTACACTGTAGTGTCCAAAATCACAAGCCAGAGATCACATGGAGGAGTGTATGTAGCGTGTGTCAGGATTTTTTTTGTCCTGACAATAAAATGCTTCGGATTCCAACAGTAAAGACTAAAGGATTTGGGCAGACTTCTTTTCCATAGCAGGGTCCATCACTCTGGAATGATCTTGTAAATCCTTGAGTCCCTATGAGTCTAGTGTGAGTTTTAAAAGCGGTCTTAAAATCAATCTTTTTCAATCTTGGTTGTCAGCGTTCATGTATTCTGTTCTATTGTGTAATTGTACATGTGTTTTTTTTTGTTTTGTCACTTTTTATCATGTAGACGCCTTATAAATCCTCTTTATTATTATTATTATATTATTATTAGTATTATTATTATTATTATTATTCGAAACTGAATTCAAAATCTAATTCAATTCAAAATCCATGTTCTGACCAGAACTCTATTCCCCACCTCTTCCTACACGATCAAAACAAACAGAAACAAAACAGCTTGCAAATAAGGGTCTGTGAATTGTACGTTACTTCCTTACAGAACAGATGTAAATGACGCTGAACAGAACAGCTGTACATGACGCTAAACAGAACCTAAGCTACTGATTTTCATAATTATATATAAAAGACAGCGACTGTCGTGGATAGCACATGTCGCCTTTCCGTGTTTCTCTGTGGTCTTTTTTTCAGTCGATTGTTTATTTCTGCTGTTATGTCTAGTTCCTCTTTACCCCGATAGGGGGCGAACGGAATAAACATCTTGGATTTTGAAAACCTATGCTTTGTGGTCGTTCGCAGTTGGCCGAAAAGCCTGGATCAGTTGAATGAGTGAGCTTAGTCCTGCGCCAGCCACTAAGCAAGGTGCTCCGCGACAGCGGAGCACCTTGCTTAGTGGCTGGCGCAGGACTAAGCTCCCTCCTCATGCAACTGTCCCCTTTCCTCCCAATCCGTTCCCAATGCCTGCTGTCTCGCGTGCATTACCCGCATCCATTGTCCGACGCTCACCCTGCCTAGAACTCGACCCGTACCGCTTCATCCGCACGTGCCCGAGAACTCTGGAAGGATCTGAGGGGCAAGTCCACACTTATTGATGACGTCTCGAGTTTGTGTGCTCCGTATTACTCTCGTTCGTGTGTTCCTTTTTGCAGCGGTGTCGTTTTATGGGTTGCGACGTCATGTCTTGCCATCGGATCTGATGGAGGAAAAGATTCTCTCCTTTTCTTTTCCCTTTTCTTCTGTGAAGTTTGGGCGTCTCTCTACCAAGAAAGGATCGCCACTGGTTAGGTAATATTCTTGTGGGCTTCAGAAGACGGGGTTGGAGAACTTTGGTTGTTTCTTCGATTGTCTTGTTTGCCGCTAGGGTGAGAAATGCGCGATATTTTTGGAATCATCTTTCTTGCATTAACGCATTCAAGACGAGATGTGTCCGATTACGCGGTTTTGCGTTACGTATACAGATACAGCTCGACTCGAATGAGTTAAGCCGATCTTTTTTATTTTGTGGAATTGTCTTCATTTTTTTGTATCGCATCTGAGCATGCCTTTATGACGTATATTACAGTGCGAAGACGTTTTGTGGGTGAAAACTTTGAAACTTAAAATCGTGTGAATCTGTTTGCCCTTCTATTTAACCCCTTGCTTAGTGGCTGGTGGAGCATCTTGCTTAGTAGCTGCCGCAGGACTACGCTCACTCATACAACTGACCCATGATGCTTCCTGATCCTTTCCCATATGCCTGCCACCTCGCGTGCATTGCCAGTGAAAGAAAAAGACAATAAATCCGTATTTTTGAAAAGCGAAATTTCAACTTATCGCAATGGAAATTTCGCTTTTCGCATAAATGGCTGTGTGCCTTTTGCATTCACACGGCAGTAATGAACGATCCTCCACGCTATGTCATTGGGTGTGCCCCTCACCTTCATCCCTTACCCTGCCGCCCCTGAAAACTGGCGGGAAGCCGTTGACTGATTCAATTTGGCCAGCCTTCCATTCAGCGAGTAGGGAGACAGCCATCAGACAAATTGTCCCACAAATACAGCCGGACACTTCCCCAGAAGCAAAAACGTCTTCGGGCCCACGACGGCCGCAGTGGGCCCGCGCACAGTCGTGCGCGGGCCCACTGCGGCCGTCGTGGGCCCGAGGACCTTTGCTTACTGGGTATTTGGTCAGACCAGCTATGGCGGCAGTCGTAGGCCCGATGACCTTTGATCATTGGGTATTTGGTCAGACCAGCTGCGGCGGCAGTCGTAGGCCCGAGGAACTTTGATCATTGGGTATTTGGTCAGACCAGCTGCGGCGGCAGACGTAGGCCCGAAGGACCTTTGATCATTGGGTATTTGGTCAGACCAGCTGCGGCGGCAGTCGTAGGCCCGAGGACCTTTGATCATTGGGTATTTGGTCAGACCAGCTGCGGACGGCAGTCGTAGGCCCGAGGACCTTTGATCATTGGGTATTTGGTCAGACCAGCTGCGGCGGCAGTCGTAGGCCCGAGGACCTTTGATCATTGGGTATTTGGTCAGACCAGCTATGGCGGCAGTCGTAGGCCCGAGAACCTTTGCTTACTGGGTATTTGGTCAGACCAGCTACCCTTGCACACGCTTAGCCTATTATGAGAAACACAGATGTAAATGAGTGTTGGTTCTTTCAGCGTGAGATATGGATCAACACAAGCGCTTGGTGTCTTCAAGGTAGCATCCGCATCTGTAAATTCTCTTCTTTTTTCCATCTATGTCTCTGTCTGTCAGTCAGTCTGTCTATCTGTCTGTCTATCTCTCTGTCTCTCTCTCTCTCTCTCTCTCTCTCTCTCTCTCTCTCTCTCTCTCTCTCTCTCTCTCTCTATATATATATATATATATATATATATATATATATATATATATATATATATATATATATATATATATATATATATATATATATATATATATATATATCTCCCCCTCTTCTTCTTCTTCTTTTTTTTTTGTTTCCCCTGTATTCGACAGCCACAAGTATTTCACAATAGAAGTCGCCGCGCTTTACAATCGGATTTGGATTTGATTGTAATTTATGTTGCTTCCAAAAATTGACGCAAAAATCGGAAGCCCGGATTAGCATTAGCAATGACCAAAATACAGCTCCGAAGAGTTTTGTGGGTCTGCTGCCCACGGGCCAGTTGCATGAGTGAGCTTAGCCCTGCGAATGTCACTAATCTAGGTGCTCCGCTACAACGGAGCACCTTGATTAGTGGCTGGCGCAGGACTAAGATCACTCATGCAACTGACCCCAGGACATGCTGGAGTCCAGGGCAACAGTCGAGCGGACATCCTCGCTGGCAAGGCGTAGGTCACACATGGGCTACAGATGGGCAGATCAGGGCAACAGTCGAGCGGACATCCTGGCTGGCAAGGCGTAGGTCACACATGGGCTACATATGGGCGGATCAGACGTGGTGAGAAACCTCAGAAATCATTTCCAGGAACAGAGCCACGGGCACACACAGTCCATCGCCTTCGCAGCAGAGATAAAAAAAAAAAAAATAATTACGGTATTTATAATGCGCTTATCTTATAATAATTATAACTCTAAGCGCGCACTCACAACTCGCACACGCATGCGCACGCTTTAGACAATGACTCACGTAACACAAATAGTGAAAATACATTACGACGGTCAGCTTGGGGTGGGGAGTGTGGTGATATAGTGCTAGAACTGTTGAAAGAGGTGAGTTTTGAGGGCGGATTGAAAGGAGGAGAGCGAGTGTTTCTGACGGAGAGAGAGTGGGAGAGTGTTCCAGGTGGATGGACCGTATACTGAGAAGGAGCGGGGGCCAAAAGTGCTGAGTTTGGTGCGGGGATGAGGAGGCGGAGAGGGTCGGAGGCGGAGCGGAGGGAGCGGGGAGGAGTGTAGGGGTGAAGTAAGTTGGAGAGATAGGCAGGAGCGTAGTTGTTCAGGGATTTGTAGCAGAGAGACAGAATCTTGTATTGGATGCGTTGGGGGATGGGAAGCCAGTGAAGGAGCTTGAGCAGGGGAGTGATGTGGTCGGATTTTTTCTTTCTGAGTACGAGGCGGGCAGCATTGTTCTGGACGCGCTGGAGAGTGAGAGTGGTGGAGTGAGGAAGGCCGGAAAGGAGAGAGTTGCAGTAGTCGATGCGAGATAAGATGAGAGAGACAGCGAGTTTGGTGGCAGCTTCGGTAGTGAGGTATTTTCTGATCTGCCTGATGCGGCGGAGGTGGAAATAACATGCCTGGAGAAAGGCATCGGGCATTGGGCAGACTTGTGGTGAACCCGATAATGCTGGTACGATATCGAAAGGAACTCAGGGAAAACTTCTGATGGGTGGGGTGGAGCTCGTAGAGACCCCATCTTGACTGAACTGAACTGAACAAAAATTAATGTTTGGTGTTGATGGTCCAAGCACGCCCTCGTTGAGCAAAGGTCATCCATCTAGACTGAACTGAACTAAATTGAGCTCAGCTAAACTCAACTAGACTGAACTGAACTGAACTCAACTCAAATCAGCAATACTATACTATACTATACTATACTATACTATACTATACTATACTATACTATACTATACTATACTATACTATACTATACTATACTATACTATACTATACTATACTATGCTATGATATGCTATACTATACTATACTATACTATACTATACTATACTTTCTTACACACCTCCTTCTTTGCTGCTCTGGTGCGTGAACGGACACGTGTGCACAATATTGTCTTGTAGAAAATCTGATCAACAAAACGGTACGGGCACACACGCTATTAAAACTTGACCTACTTTCAGCTCACGTGCAATGACGCCATTTCACAGTGACGACTGACACTCAGGCGTCATGTATTGCGCTGTTACGTCATATATCCACGTCACATTACAAAGTAAATGACGTCATGTTCTTTGCCAAAGCAATGGCGGTTGTATTGTGGTTCGGTGTGTGTCGAAAACCAACTCACATCTCATTTATGCCAAGGAAACGGTGAGTAAGAAACAGATTTTTACATCGGTGTTTAGGTGATACAGAGAATCTCTCTTTCGTGGTCTTTTCGCGTGTAAGATAAGATTTTAAACCACTCGATTGAGATTAAACTGAGCTAAACTAAACTGAACTGAACTGAACTGAACTGAACTTTATATTGGCTGTTGATTTTCGAAACTTAAAACAAGTTAACTCATTCTACCCCAACACCGAAATCCCAAAATGTTGCCGTTGTCCTCTGAAGACTGCATTGGAGTGCAGGACACAGATCGACCATGATAGTTCAAGGGTGATGCCAGAATAGCTTGGCGCCTATGGGCGCCAAGCTATTCTGGCATCACCCTTGAACTGTCATGGTCGATCCATATCTTGCTGTGGTGTGTCTGGGGTAGATTGAGTTAAGCAAATGTCCTCGGGAAGCAGTTTGGCCATCCTGTGCTGGTCCACCAGCTCTTGCTGACGTCGGCCTGAGGGTCTAGTTTTCTCACTGAGTCTTTGGCCTCCTTATGTTGACGAACATACATACATTCGCCTATAATTGTGTCTGCGAAACAAACATTGTCTTGTATATGAAACAAAACTCATACTTAGTCGTAGAGAATAAATAGAAGGGTGGATTTAAGGTGCACATCCTCAACTGTGTCTGGAGTCTGCAGTGATAATTTACGTTTCTTGTATTGAGATACAAACCCACTACGCAAAGGACCTCGGGCCGACTGCGGCCCGAGGTCCTTTGTTTACTGTGAGGTTGTTCAGAAAGTCCCGGGTCCATCCAAACACGTTGGCCGTTATTTCCTGTTAGTTTTCCAAAGCGGTCATAGCGACAGCCAACAATTTCCTGCGTGATCGACGCGGCGTAACTGTGCTAGACTGTCAAGTTAACCCTGAAGGGTGCCGCTGTACGAGGTGCGGTGTTAACGCGACAGGGTCTCTTTTCAAGCAGAAAAACATTAATTCTCATGAGCCCCTTGCCAGAACACAGGTTCATGAGACTCTGCTTTTTTGCGAGTATAAGCTAGGTTGGAAGACAGTCAGTAAACTATGTCTACGTGAATTTGGGTCGTGTCGCGGAGCGGAGCAAACGCCCTTTAAAAAAAAAAAAAAAAAAAAAATCGCTTGAGGAAAGCAGAGGTAAATCACAACAGCGAATGAAGCATAGATCTTCATAAACCTTCGCAGGAAGCTAATGAAGCTCTAAGCTCGCTCGCAGAGTGTGTCAACTCCACATCCCGTGCATAATGGAAAACCACGCATATATAGTCTACTTCGCTAATAACAAGGAAGGACGTAACGTCAAAAGTCGGATATTACAACCCTATCTCAGAGGTCCCGACAGCTCCCTGTCTATGTAAATTACTTCGCTTATAACAAACTTCGGATATAGCAACAAGAAAATTTGGGTCCTCTGGCGATTTGTTAGTTTTTTTTTTGCTTTTTTTCTCCAACGGAAACTCACGTGCAGTAATGTAGAGACGACTGACTGAAGCGTTGTACGCGGTCTAGACAACAAGCTAATCAGGCACTATCTAGAGCAGTCATGGTCGATCCATCTCCCGCTGGTGCTGGTAAAAGTTAAAGTTAACCCCTTTTCACTGTCAGTGGTCGCAGAGGGTGTTTCAAGTTTTTCAAAAGTGACGTTTGTCAATTCAGCGTCAAAAGAGCCCCACCTGGTGAACGACCATGGATACACACTGGTGCCCGCAAGAGACATAGATCCTCATGAGCCCCCGCGACTGCGGGGGCTCATGAGGATCTATGTCTCTTGCAGCTGGAGCATGTTCACGGCAGTAAACGGGTTAAACACGTACACAGTCCACTTTGCTTATCACAAGGCCGGAGATAACAAACTGAAGTCGGATGTTACAACACTTTTTCCAGGCGTCCAGGCAGCGCTCTTTCTGTGTCAATTACTCCGCTTATAACAAATTTTGGGTGTATAACAACAAGAAGAATGTGGTTCCCAAGCGATCAGCCGTATCCGAAGTTTACTGTATATAATATTGATCATGTCACGTGACTGGAGTCTATGCCATCCGCACCCGGATGCAGACTTTTGCGGTAAGGTCGGAAGTCCGCGCCACACGTATTTCCACCTCACGCTGCTCTCCACTTTTTCCTTCTACGCTTCGTCTCCGTTGTTGCGTTTGCAGGAAATGGCGCGTTATTTCCGGGGCCGCGTATGTATGGTCAATTACCCGTCGTTAAGACTATCGGATTTTTGTGTGCAAATCACGTCAGTGCGCGCGCCGACTCTGGCTGACAGAAAAACCTCACACCACTCTTGCCTTCTAGTTGTTGAGGACCTCGCAAAATTTATTGTGGATAAAAAGTGAGGTTGTTGGAGTCAACCGCCTAAACCCTTTGTCTGTCGGTAGCGCTTTTTGTGGAGGGGATTCCTGCAGGAATCACCTCCACAAAAAGCGCTACCGACAGTAAAAGGGTTAGGGCAGCACTCAAACAACTCCGTACTTTTTTTTTTCAAACTTTTTGCAGGAATCGTATTCACGAAAAGAACTACTGATAGCCAGGATTATGCTGGGCCTGTTGAAAGCGGCTTCAACCGCTTCGCTGCCAGAGGCAACAACCAGATCTAGATATAAATGTGCGCCAGCAAGCTTATGAGGATCTATACCTCTTGCAGAAATAGATTGTTGAAAGGATTTTAGCTCGCTCTCAAAGTCGAGCTTTATTGACCCCCTCATGATGACTTTGATGACGGTGATTTTGACGATGATTTTGTTGTTGTTTGTAATAATGCTACTACTACTACTACTTATTATTATCATCATCATCATCATCATCATCATCATCATCATCATCATCATCATCATCATCATCATCATCATCATAATCATCATCATTATCATCATCATCATTATTATTATTATTTCGTCCGACGTTATTTTAATTTATTTCTTTGCTTTCATCATTATGTTAGTTTCCTCCACCATTTTAAATTTTATTTGTATCGCAGCCCTAACCACAGTGAAGTATGGCACGCTTCAATGACGAATGACCACCCTTGGATCGACGGTAATACGTCGTTCAAGGGTGGTGCCAGAATAGCCTGGCACCTAAACATTTGAACTACTGTGGTCGATCTATCGCCAAAACAACGCTACCAAATTATGAAGGCGTCTCGTTAATAATGGGAATTCCGACATTAGGGTTTACTGCGTCAAATGACAGTTAACTCATTAGAGACGTGCCGCCTCCGGATACGCGGCTTAAACGTCTCGAATTAGTTAATTAATGTGACTAATGTGTATTAAAGTGAAATTACACCGTTTTATCCTCCTGACTTGCGTGATAATAACTCCTGAACTCGCTAGCATTTGCATGGTCTACGTGAAGCGCGACGTATAATCAGCCTATTCACTCAAATCCTGCGCCCTCAGCATCGTTTTACACTGCTTGCTTTCTCGGACCACTTGCTTGATCGTTCGATCAGCTCCAAAATCGAATCCACCTTAAGTTGAACCTCAGTGACACAGACACCTCCTCCGCGCGAGGAATAGGGACGTAGATAGGCACGACCGGTAAGAGGCATAGATCCTCATGCGGCCCCGCTTGCCGGTGCTCATGAGGATCTATGCCCCTTACAGTCGGATTCGTGTTTGCCGACGGGGTGATCACACTTGGCTTTGAAGTCCCTTCGGCCTAAGCTCGCAACCCGCTTCCGTATGCAAGAAGCATAATCGTTACAAGGGGAAGTAATCCCTCCACTCTGAGCTTTGTTGCCAACGGACGGCTCGTTTCCTGTCGCGAAGAGGTCGGTGCCGGTTGACGGCATGTCGTAATACGGCCGCTCTATCATTACGGGTGTACATCAATCGCGGTTTAATTGCGACATGTCGCGCTTGGGTGTAGGTGATTCTTCGCTTCGCTTCCTGTCGGTAATTTCAATAACGATTTCTGGTGTCGTCTGCATCCTAAAGCGGAACGACTCCGTCTGCTTGATCCTGAGCCAGAAGTCTTAGCCTACTGGTTTAAATCGACCTACTGGAAGTAATATATGGTTAATATTTCCAAAGAAAATGACCTCTCTAAATGTTCTTAGTATTATATTGCAATAACGATGGACAGAATGGTTAGTTTATAAGTCTGAATGTTGTAAAATAAAATATTTCTGTTCTTATTTTCCAGTTGTACGTACAAGACTTTTTTTTCCCACGCTACAAGCAAGGGTCGATAGAAAATCTCTATTAACACATTCAGCCCGACGACTGTATTTCCCAAATTTTGGAGGCGTCATCTAACGATTATGCACCTGTTGCAGGAGTTGGATCGACCATGATAATTCAAGGGTAGTGCTAGATTAGCTTGGCGCCGACAGGCACCAAGCTAATCTGGCACTACCCTTGAATTATCATGGTCGACCCATCTCCTGCTGTAGTGCGTCAGGGCTGAATGGGTTAACTGTTCCCACTCACACGGATTGTAAAAAGAAGGGTAGAACAGTCTTAGGGAAAGTAACTTTGATAATTCATTGCGTCGGCAGATTTTTGTCCACCTCGGAGTTAACCCTTTTACTGTCGGTAGGCGCTTTTGTCGCGATGATTCCGGCCGGAAGGGTTAGAGTAGGGTCCTGCAGGCAGGGTTAGAGTAGGGTCCTGCAGGAAGGGTTAGAGTAGGGTCCTGCAGGAAGGGTTAGAGTAGGGTCCTGCAGGAAGGGTTAGAGTAGGGTCCTGCAGGAAGGGTTAGAGTAGGGTCCTGCAGGAAGGGTTAGAGTAGGGTCCTGCAGGAAGGGTTAGAGTAGGGTTCTGCAGGAAGGGTTAGAGTAGGGTTCTGCAGGAAGGGTTAGAGTAGGGTTCTGCAGGAAGGGTTAGAGTAGGAGGGGTTAGAGTAGGGTCCTGCGGAAGGGTTAGAGTAGGGTTCTGCAGGAAGGGTTAGAGTAGGGTCCGGCCGGAATCATCGCGACAAAAACCGCTACTGTCAGCCAAAGGGTTCACCGTAAGCTAAGACTTCCAGTGTAGATCTGGTCGACGATTTCCATCCACTGTCATGCATACTACTCCACGATCCGCCATCTCTAAGTCGATCGACGAAATCGATAAGGAGGGACCTAGATCCCCCATGACTCCTAACAAGCTTAGGCGCCTTATGACGATTTATATCACTTCCGAGTAACGATTGGTAACGATTTCTGAATTTTAGTCGATCTCTCGATCTCCCCGTCAATACTACCCGTCGGCAAGGAAGCATGGATTCAGTTCCAGCAGGCCAAGCAGGCTGTGCTTAGTTAGGATTCACACCTCTTCGAGATACCGTAAAGCCTGTGTATTGAGCAGCCCTTTTTTATATCAAGAAAAAATGTGGTGTTAGGAGCAAAGGGCTCTAAGGCCGACACCGGCCGCAGTGGGCAGTCGCCGTTATGTCGTGCTAGTCGTTCGTGCCAGTGTAGTCCACAGTCGTGTGACCGACGTCCGCCCGAGGGCCTTTGTTCACTGGGTGCTGCTTAAAGAGAATTCGTGGAGGACAAAACGTGGCACCTGTCATTAAAATACCATCATTTAGGCGGCGGTGAGGCCAATGAAATAATGGTCTTTAACCCCTTCGATCCACGCCAAGGTACGTAGAACATTTCGTTTCTGGAAAACTGCGCTCATTAAACGCGAAAAAAGCCGCGACTGTCCAGATAACATGAACTCAGCAAGAGGCATAGATCCTCATGAGCCCCCGCAGTCGCGGGGTCTCATGAGGATCTATGCCTCTTGCAGTTGGATCGTGCTTACTTTTTCTCGGCAGTAAAAAGGAGCTCAAACATTTTCCGCAGAATTATTTCAGTGTGTTTCGAATCTTGCTCTTTCTTGCGCGTCTGGGATATTTTGGCTTGCAGGCCTGTGAGGTTCAACCAGTGCCTCTTGAATCGCAGATGGAATGGCCTTCGCTCGTGGACTGTCCGGCTGACCGATATTCGGCTCACCCGAGTTTAACTCTTTCACTTCCGGGGACGCCGCAGACACCACCGAACTACAAGAGGCTCATCAGTAGCAATGCCTCTTTATAGCGGCATTCAGATAATAATAATTATGTACCCGTGTGCATGGCATCGACATTTTTGGTGTGCAGTGAGGTAAACAGAAGAAAAGCTCTCCACCCCACCCCACCCCAAAAAAAAAAAAAAAATAAAAAAAAAATAAATAAAAAAAAAAAAAAATAAATAAACACAAAAAACAACAACCCAAAAAACAAAACAAAAAAAAAAACAAAACCCCAAACAAACCCACAAAACAACAACAAACCAACAAACAAAAAACCCACACAAACAACAATAACAAACAGACAAACAAGCAAAAAAAAAAAAAAGACCCAAACAAAAGAAAAAACCACCACAAACAGGCAACAAAACAAACCCAACAACAAACATACAAAACAAACAAACAAAAAACACAAAAAAAACCAAACAAGCAAACAAACGACAGCAACACAAAAATCCGAGGAGAAAACAGTTCACTAAAGTTTCTACTGTTATCAAAGTAGACAAGCAAAACTAGTCGAGAATAGGCCAACGGAGAAAGACACTCTCAGGAAGAACAGTTACAACACAATTGTGTTTTAACTGTGTGTTTTTCTTTTGAATCATGTTTCTTTCTTGGTTGGGTCATTCTCTGCATCGTACACGTTTGGCAGTCACCTTTCTACTCTCGATTAACCCAATCAGCCCTGACGCAATACAGCAGGAGATGGATCGACCATGATAATTCAAGGGTAGTGCCAGATTAGCTTGGCGCCTGTCGGCGCCAAGCTAATCTGGCACTACCCTTGAATTATCACGGTCGATCCATCGCCTGCAACAGGTGCATAGTCGTTAGATGACGCCTCCAAAATTTGGGAAATACGTGCGTCGGGCTGAATGAGTTAAGTAAACTAGTAGGACAATGAGCTGCTTATCTGTCTTTGGTGACTTTTTATTCATTCATTCATTCATTCATTCATTCATGCAAACAACGCGTGTGGAAAAGTTTCTTTCTTGGCCAATGGCGGTGAATGGGTTAAGACTATGGGCGGTATAGTCGATTATGGAGATCAGCGGCCGGACACTAAACTACCCCGGGAGGCACGCCCCTCGTCGACTGTCATGACCGCAATCGCTACCGCGATGTCGACAGTCCACACCACTACCACCGTCGTCGACACGGCCACCATTGTGAAGTCTCCGCCTGCAAGAGGCCTCTGCAGGTGCAGGGGCTCATGAGAATCTATGCCTCGCTTTGGTACACTTAGCTTTGATAAAGCCAGAGTGGTAGTAGTTTTTTTTTTTGGCACTGTCGTTGGAATGTCGTGGTCGACTCGTTTTTATCGTAGTGTGTGGGGCTGACCGACGGGTAAATACTTGGAAAGCAGACAACATAACAACAAGAACAGGAAAACATCAAGCAACAAGCAACCAACCAAATAAACAAACAAACTAAACCCCCCAAATACACGAACAAACAAACAACAACAGCAGCAGCAGCAACAACAAAATCAACACCAAGCAACCAACCAACCAACACTAAACAAACAAACAAACAAATAAACAAACAAACAAACAGCAATAACAACAATAACAACAACCAACCAACCAACCATTCAAACAAACAAACAAATAAATAAACAACAACAACCAAACAACTAAACAATCAAACAAACAACAACAACGACAACAACAACCAAACAACCAACCAATCAAACAAACAACAGCAATAACAAAATAAAACACAAGTGCACAACTAGGACTGGTGTACACTTACGAAAACTAACCGCTCACTATGTGCTGGTGTTTGCAACATGAAGTACTCTCCAGCACTCTAGCATCAGATCACTAGAGATGGACGAAGATGGGCGGGAGGAGAGGGAGAGGGAGGGGGAGGTTAAACTGGTGAAGGGAGGGTGGTGGAAGAAGGGGTGGGGGGTTAAGTGGCGATTGCAGCCTTCACTGATTAAAGCTGAAGGCGACAGGGTGGTTTTTCTATGCCGGCAGTCGCACGCTGCGCCCAACCCTCGTTAACCTGTTTTCTCGTCTGAACACCACGCACATAAACAACGCTAACTCTGCCTAAAGCCAAAGGTTTTCACTAGTCCCTGCTACAGTGGGCTGGGGCGCGTGAGGATCTGTGCTTCTGGAATACAGAGTGGGGCTCTGTCTGGGAGAACAGGGACAAAATTACCCCTTTGTTGCCGCCAATCGCGCTGTCCTTGCGTGTGACGCTGGTCCTTGCCTGGGGACGATCATTTCTGGTTTGGCCAAACAGTCCGCATTCCAGACACCTATGTCTGCAAGAGGCATAGATTCTCATGAGCCCCTGCAAATGTAGGGGGTCATGAGAATCTATGCCTCTTGCGGGAAAATGATCGGTCTTAAATAATGTAATACAGTACACTGTAGTACAATACGGTAGAATGCAGTAGAGTGCAAATACAATACAATACAATACAATACAATACAATACAATACAATACAATACAATACAATACAATACAATACAATACAACGCAACGCAGAGTAATGCAACAAACTACACTACAAGACACAACACTTGACTACACTACACTGACTACACTACACTACACTACAAGACACCACACTACACTACACTACACTACAAGACACCACACTACAGTGTGACTACACTACACTACACTGCAAGACACCACACTTGACTACACTACACTACACTACACTACACTTGACTACAAGACACTACACTACACTTGATTACAAGACGCCACACTTGACTACACTACTGACTACACTACACTACACTACACTTGACTACAAGACACTACACTACACTACACTTGACTACAAGACACTACACTACACTACACTTGACTACAAGACACTACACTACACTACACTTGATTACAAGACGCCACACTTGACTACACTACACTACACTACACTACACTGCATTACACTACACAACAAGACACCACACTGGACTACACTACAAGACACCGCACTTGACTACACTACACTACACTATTAGTTTAATGTGTGTTGTTTGCTGACAAAAGCCGCATTTTGTTTGTGTGTCTTTTGCTGATAAACGTCGGTCTCACTAGTACAGATCATTCCTGTTCAGTTGACTTAAATATCTTATTCTTAGACGGAGGAAGACGTAGGGTTTTATCCGGTAAGTGGACAGGAACAAGATGGTTTGGTGCAGCGCGCCCCTAACTTACAATTAAACGTGCGGTCATGTGGTATATTGAAGTGCCGCTGGCCTCATCAGGTTTTGCATCATGGAAGGAACAGTTATACCTGTCCAAGTGATCACCTGTGTGGCAAATGGCAGTCCTGCGTTGACGCCAAGTTCTGGTCGATATTCAAACCAGAATGTGAAAGTCGATCGTTCAATTAAACCTTATCATTTGGAATACATCAGTGTGTGAAATAATTTTGACTAAACTATTTCAAGGGTAGTGCCAGAATAGCTTGGCGCTTCTAAGCGCCAAGCTATTCTGGCACCAGCCTTGAACTAAAGCCATTGGTCTATATCCTTATCTGTAAGTACTATAATGTAACTTGCATATGGCAGTGTACAAATTTGAAGCTTTTAGCCTCAGGATGATATGATTTAAAATGTGAGATATTAACCTATACAAACAAGATGAGGATTTCATTCCAATTTCTACCGTATTGATTGGAGCTCACGTGCGTTTTTCTTTTAGGAACATTCAGAGTTGTTCATATTTTAAGCTTATCCTTCTGATCCATTACCCTCCTCTCTAACTCTAAGCCAACCTCTGATTAACACACACGCCGGCGCACACAAATAAAGACGGACACACAGCGCTTCCCGCAATTAGTACGCTCTGTGGGCTGGAGTAGCAACAGGAATTCTGCAGAAGAAGAATAGCACGAGCAGCAAAATGACGTCACTATAAGCTTCACGTCATGGCATCGCTGGTCTCACGACGCCGTGTACACAGCGGACGAGTTAGAGTGTTTCACGTCACTCATCCAAAAGGCACTCTCTTCCAGAGCTGACTATTTTGTCCCACACAGCCTCTTCCAGGGCTGACTGTTTGATGGGAGTAAATAGTGGCTCCAAAAACTGGCAAAAATGAATGAATTATTATTGAAAACTTTGAAGAGGTACAACGCTGGATTACGAACTCATTCAGTATCTCGCCTTTAATCTCACCCTCCCCCGCCTGATCCGCACGGCAATGGCACACACAAACACAAACGACAGAATAGCCTCGCACACACAAACACAGAAGGCAGACACACGGCGCTTCCTACCGGTTATACGTTCTGTGGGCTGGCGTAGCCACAGCCATTTTGAAGAATAAGGTGGATTGGTCCAGCCAACAAAGCCTCTTCTGTATGAGCTTGCATGCATATTCCACCTTTTCCGCTATACGTTCGCAAATATCATACAAAAATAGAGAAACTGTCTTCCTAAATGAAGGAGAACATCGCGCCAGCTCATACACATGTAAAACATGAAAGTGATTTGCGTCAATTAGGAACATTGTATAAAACACTGACGCGTTTGGTGCTTTTACCTCACCGTCACTGTTTGATTCATCTGATGAAGTCAAGTAGTCTTACTTCTGACATTGTTTCCGCATTGAACTTTTATTTTCGAAACAGTTGAAGAGGTACACAGCTGGCTAACGAACTCATCCAATGTCTTTCTACAAACTAACCATATCCAAAATTTCAAGTGCATATAATCAAAATTGCAGACTCTAATCTGGGTCAACCGACTTTCTATAAACGGTCTTTGATGTCTTCAATGAGACATCCAATTACAATATGCTCGGAGGCTGTCTTAGCCACCCACTTAACAAGTATTTTGCCAAGTTTCAAGTTTGTGCGTACAGTAATATCGGAGATTCTCGTGTTTACATACATGCGCGCACGCGCACACACACAGACACACACAGACACACACACACACACACACACACACACACACACACACACACACACACACACACACACACATACCGTAATACATACATACATAGATAGTACATACGCACATAACGACGTTCCGCCAGCAAGATTTGAGTGGCTAGACGTGACGTCATTTTTATCTTGTTACTTCTTTGCAAGACCATGAGCCCCGCCCGCCTGTTATGTTCTTTGCATTCTACAGAACGCGCTCCGACCAGCCCCAACCTAAAGTCTACCGTATTTTCAATAGATAGACAAAAAGAGAAAAGGTACCGGATTGCCGTACCGGATTGCCGTACCTTCTGGAAGAAAAGAAGCTGTGAATATTTACCGCATCGATACCTGTGAAAGTCGGTAACGCCATACGACACTTCCGCGGCTATTGATGTGGGGCACTTTGAATCAGTTAACAAGACTTTCAACTTGCAACTTTCATAAAGGGTTTTTTTTTTCTTTCGTTAAACCCAAGTTTCTTTTCTTCTTTGTTTGTTATTTTTGCGAAGCTCTAGTCACATGTCCTGAAAGGTGTACATTTTCAGCGAACAACCTTGCAAGCGTTGAAACAAAGAAGGGGTGGGTGGGTTAGAGAGGGTGGGTGGGTGGGTGGGTGGGGTTGAACGCTCTAAATGGCCTTAATAATAATAATAATAATAATAATGTATAATAATAATAATAATAATAATAATAATAATAATAATAATAATAATAATAAAAATAATAATAATAATAATAATAATAATAATGAGTATTTATATAATCTTACCCAAAAGCTCTAAGCGCTTTACAATCTGTACAAAGACTAAAAATACAATGACATAATTATGCACATAACAAACAAAACACAATGCCCGAACACACCACTTTTACAATAAACTAAACAACAATACATACATAATAATTTATATTCTAATTAACATTCAGTCTAAACAAGGAGGATTACAGAACTACATATAAGGCATCAAATACTGGCAGTTATTCAAAGTAAAGCTTGAAGAGATGAGTTTTGAACGACCTCTTGAAGTCAGAGACAGACTTACTGTTTCTGACCTCAAGAGGAAGTGTATTCCATAACACTGGGGCTTGATAAACAAAATTGTATATTTTTAAGGCGCCTATAGTTTCTATAGTTTTGAAAATCCACTGGCCAGAGAAGATCAGCAACGTCAGACTCTGGGAGAGAACAGAGCAGATAACAGCAGAGAATGAAATTGGGCGAAGAAGATGGGGATGGATCGGTCACAGTCTGAGAAAGCCAGCTTCCAGTATCACTAGGCAGGCATTGTCATGGAACCCCCAGGGAAAGAGGAAAAGAGGTAGGCCGAGAAACTCCTGGCGTCGAGACCTCCAAGCAGACATCAAGAGACTGGGAACCACCTGGAGTAGAATCGAAGGAGAAGCACAGGACAGGAGTTGCTGGAGGTCTCTCGTCGACGGCCTATACCCGGGTAGGGGTGACAGGCGTAAGTAAGTAAGTATAGTTTCGATAGAAAAGCTCTAGGCGCCGTGCAAATGACATACTAACATACATTCACCTTGCATCCTACAACACATATCTAGACCTTAACATACACACTCAAGCAACAAGATATACAAAAAAATAAGAATAACAAAAAGAACACACCAACAAAAAATGCTCACACACATAAAGACACTCGTGTACCATAAAAACCAACAACGGACACACCCGACAGCCCTCACCCTCACCTTTACTTGGAAGTACAGACTTTTGATAAATACACTACAATTGGGCGCATGTCTAAAGGCAGCAAGATACCTCGGGTTCCATGACATTTGTTCTGCCTGAAAGTGAATGTGCGACAGGTCTAAACAAAACAAAACAAAACCAAAAACAAAAAACCCCCAAACAAACAAACAAACAAAATGAAACGACATGAAACGAAACGACAAACGAAAGGAAACAAAATAAATCAAATCAAAAGAAAAGAAAAGAAAAGAAAAGAAAACAAGAAAAACAAGCACAACAAAATAACGCAAAGCAAACAGACCAAATAATAAAACTAACCAAACCAAACCAAACTTAACCAAACCAGCCACACCAAACCAATATTGAGTTAAACTGTCACTACATCAGTCGTGGGCAGCAACCTGTCTAATGCGACCATGTCTAAGTGTCGTCCGTCCATTACTGACCTGGCCCCTCTAGACAGGTTTGGCGGTAAACGGAAATGCGGGGAAATGGAGCAGACACTATAAGGACCTACTGCTTCCCGTCCACTGACCGCCATTACCGTGCTTAATTCATTCGCCAAACTGCCCGAGTCTCGGTTGACCATTAACCCCTTCACTGCCGAGAGAAAAAGGTGAACACGATCCAACTGCAAGAGACATAGATCCTCATGAGCCCCCGCGAACGCGGGGGCTCATGAGGATCTATGCCTCCTGCTGAGACTAGTCTGTGTCCAGGTTTCTTGGACGGTGCTGTCTTTGGGTCGTTGAATGAACCAAGATTTCAGAAACCAAAACAAAAAAACTTACAGTGGCAGGGAAGGGGTTAACCAATACAATTAACACACTCACACTTGAGTCACCACAGAGAAAGACGGATGGGTGCCATGCTGGCTTAAGAGCAATGCCTAATATGTTCTCGTCGCTTCTCTACTGGCATCAATGGTCATTGATTTCAAGCCGACTTCAGTTTTGTCTTAAATACATTGAGTGGATCGCTCGACCATGTCATGATAATTCAAGGGTGGTGCCAGACTAGATTGGCGCCTCAGTGGTGTCAGGATAGCTGGGCGCGTCAAGGCGCCAAGCTATTCTGACACCACCCTTGCACTTTCATGCTCGACCCATACCTTCTGCTATTCTGGTACCACCCTTGAACGATCATACCCAATCCATCTCTTCTGCTTTCTGCTATTCTGGCATCAACCTTCAACTATCACGCTCGATCCATATCTTCTGCTGTTCTTGCACCACCTGTGAACTATCATGGTCGATATGACTTCTGTTGTAATTTATCAGTAACTTTTAACGAATTTTGGAAGGTGGATGTACGGTGTTGGGAAGGGATAGGGTGGGTTAAAGTAGTGTATAATTGTGCGCGTATCTGAGAGAGAGAGAGTGTGCTGTTGTGCATGCGCAGTGAGACCAGTGTTTACCTGGAGAACAGCGCTATACAAGAACTATTTAAATTATTATTATTGTTATTAAGATTCAAGACAGTTTTCTACAGTTTGAAGACAATAAACAGAGTTAAACCTGGACTTAGTTCTGTTATGCTGAACAAGTCTTAAAATTTCTCCAAGTGTTCCAAATTTTGGATATTTAACTATCAAATGATATATATTGATCATCGATCACATTGCATGTCACAGTCTGTACATATCCGTTCTTCTCTCGAACACGCTAGTTTTGTAACATCGGCACATACAGGGTTTGTGGCTAGATTTCAATATTCGTACTCGACGGAAGCAAAGATTCGGACGTTTCAATGCATCACAAATACACTCATAACCACGCATGCACGAACGCAAGTGCGCACGCACTCACACTCGCACGTACGCACAAACCCAAACACACACACACACACGTACACACACACGCACGCACGCACTCACGCACGCACGCACGCACGCACGCACGCACGCACACACACACACACACACACACACACACACACACACACACACACACACACACACACACACACACACCGTCGGGACACACACACACACACACACACACACACACACACATGAAACACGAAAGTCATGCACCAGCCGGAACAGAAAAGGAGAGCACACAATCAACAGACGCATGGATACTCATATACGCATGCATGCAAGCACTCACGCACACATTCTCTCTCTCTCTCTCTCTCTCTCTCTCTCTCTCTCTCTCTCTCTCTCTCTCTCTCTCTCTCTCTCTCTCTCTCTCTCTCTCTCTCTGTGATGTCACCCGTAACCTAGACAAAGTTTGTAAAGTGAACACTGATATACTTTTAATGGGTGATTTCAACATCAACGTCTTCAAACCTCACACTGCTTGGGAAACAACATCTTCCTTATTTGGTCTAAGACAGTTAGTCAAATCACCCACTATAAATACTGCTATCTCGTCCTTTCTCTTCTTATTTCAGTTTACTGTCCCACTGGCACCGAGGTGGTCGGGGACTAATATTTTTACTTGGTTTCAACAACAAAAATACCCATACCGTGCGTACATTGAGATTTTACTTATCTCATCATTTATAAAGAACTAAAGTGTCTGTTCTAATACACTTTTTCACATTCCACTCTCAGCCATCATATAAAATTTAATAAATAATAATAATAAGGAAAATTTATAAGGCGCCTATACATGGTAAGATGCTCTAGGCGTTGTACATATGAACAAGGAAAATATTACACAAAAGGTGACAAAGCCACATGTACAATTACACAGAAAACAGAAAATGACTAATTACATGAACACTGATAATCAAGAAGCGACATGTACAATTACACAGAAGAACAGAAAATGACTAATTACATGAACACTGATAATCAAGATGGGAAAAGATGGGTTTTAAGGCTGTGTTTAAAACTGGCACTAGACTCACTGTGTCTCAATGATTTAGGAAGATCATTCCAGGCTGATGGACCCTGGTAAGAAAAAGATCTCTGCCCAAATCCTTTACGTGTTATCGACCCAACAACGGTCCTTGTTTTGAATAGAGAAGTTTATTATTTTTTAAATCAAGATTAAAATTCAGGACCACAGAGGTAAAAGGATTTTAAAATATTAAGAGTTTACACTGATAAAAATGTGCTACACTAAGATATGTACAGACGAGTGGTTAAGCAAGCGAGGGGATTGCGACTAGGCAGGCTAGCGACAGCGCCAGCCGCCTCGCCAGTAGGTCACGTTATACATTTAAATTTGGAAGTTGAGGCAGTAAGAGGCCCCGTGTTTTTAAAAATAATTTTTGCCTTGTTTGAAAATTTGCAGTTGGGCTGAATGTTGGATATTGCTGGAAATTTGTGCTTAGCTGAGAGGAGACATGTTTGGTGCTTTGATTCATACCATCCTGAGCTTATCCAGTGGACATTTGTAGGCCTATGTTGAGTTGCCTTTGACGTAGTGATTTGAGGCCGGGGCACGCTGATTTCAGCTGTGCTTGGGTGTGGGGTTGGTAAGGAACCAGTTTCATAGCCAAGAAATGAGACGGGTCATGTGCTGTTTTTTTTTTTTTTTTTTTGTATTTTGTGCATGGCAAATGTGCAGCTGGCGGGCGGTAGTGTATTTTAGGGAACTGAACAATTAGGGGATGAGTGGGACTGACTAAGGCTAAGAGACTGGACAGTACGGAAACAGCACTGTGGTCCGTGGCCTGTCAAATTGAACGGGTTGTGCGCATGCGCGGTGTGCGAAAGTCGGTCAGTGGAATAATTCAGAAAGAAATGAGCCACGTATAACGAGCTCGTGGATAAATAGTGAAATACCATCGCTACCTCGTCCACTCTCATAGACCACATTCCCAAATCAGTAACGGATGTTTGTGTTCCCGATCTCAGCATCAGTGATCATTTCCCTGTAGCATGCATCTGGTCTGTGAAAACTCAAAAGATAAAAAAGAAAGGTCACATCA
The DNA here is from genome assembly GCA_036245525.1 of Semisulcospira habei. Lineage (NCBI taxonomy): Eukaryota > Metazoa > Mollusca > Gastropoda > Semisulcospiridae > Semisulcospira > Semisulcospira habei. The sequence continues at coordinate 39,126,728 of BTPG01000007.1, forward strand.
CCACAAGATATCGTTGCTTTAAACATATTAATCAAAACGCCTGTTTACATGATCTCAGTAATACGTGCTTTGACGCAGTAACTGAGTCCAAAGCGGACCCAGACGTTTCTCTCTCTATATGGCACAACATGTTCCGTAGTGTACTTAACAAGCACTGACGCACCCCTGAGGGAAAGGCGTGTCAAAAGCGTGTTACTGCCCCCATGGATTAAGTACATGTTACGTGATGCGAGAAAATCCTTTGTTAAGAATACTATCAAAGACAACAAAGACGGTTTGGCTGTATGGCGTGTCCTTAATTCCCTTACCAGAGGCTCTAATGTGGCCTCAGATATTCCGAATGATCTATCCGCTGACATGTTTAATAATCACTCCTTATCCGTAGCTGATGGGCTATCCAAACACAAGACAATGTAAGCGACACGTGCTCCGGCCGACGTTTTAGTTGCCTTCTGCAATGAGAGAGCCGAGGCGTGGCTCCTTTTAACATTCCTCCACTTGCAGTACATGAAGTAGGCAAATATATAAGTAGTCTAGGGAACAACTGAGAAATCATCAGGCCCTGATGAAATAAATCCTAAAGTTTTGAAACTATCTTTACCTTACATTGTTGAATCACTTACATACATCTACAAACTGTGTCTCCATTATTGTGTATTTCCCACACAGTTTAAAACTGTAATAGTTATTCCAATTGCACAATCCAAGGACAGGGCAGATCTGAATAATTACAGACCGATTTCGTTACTGTCCGTGCTAAGCAAACCCCTGAAACGACATGCACACAAAAATCTATCTCAACATTTGGAAACACGTAACATGCTTCATCCCCTTCAGTCTGGATTTTGTCCTAAATATGCCTGCCATACAGCGCTTTCCAGACTTGCAGATAAGTGGTTGTCTAACAAACAATTCTCTGGAGACGGGTGTTATATATCTCGATTTTAAGAAGGCCTTTGACCTTATTAATCACGGCACTCTGATTAAAAAGCTTAGTCACTACTTGAAAAATGACTCAGCAGTTTCCTCTTCTAGCTCATACCAAAAGGGAAGAGGCAACAAGTAGTAGTTAATGGATCACACTCGGAACTGAAGGAGGTAAAGTTTGGAGTGCCCAAGGTTCGGTCTTAGGGCCTCTACTATTTTGCTTATATATCAACAATCTACCTCTTCATCTAACATCCGAATCTGTTCAGTGTGACTTGTTTACCGACGATACTTCAATCCACACGGCAAATAAAAACCTTAATGTGATTACAAAAGAACCTACAGCAAAGCCCTAATGAGGTGACTATCTGGTGTAAATATAACTCAGTGATTATCCTTCCTGCTAAACCTAAGTCCATGGTAATTGCGACACGACAAAAGCACCAGCTAGCCCCCCTTTCTCTTGAGCTGTCGGTGGAAAATAATTCAATAGAACAAGTCTCGGAACACCGCCTGCTATGGATTATCTTCTTCTTCTTCTCGAACGCCGTCACACTTGGAGTTTGGCTCTCAAAATAAAATATGTGGTCTTCTGTAGCAACTCCACAGGCCCGTACAGTTTCTCTTGTAGAGTGGCGGGCTTTTGCCATATCTCCTCCCTCAGCAGCTGGTGGTTCCCACAGTCCTGGAGGATGTGCTCTGTGGTCTGCTCTGCTTCTCCACAAGGGCACAGGGGAGATGGCACGTGCAGGTGGAAATTGAGTCGGTTGTGCCCGGTCCTCAGACGGAAGATGGTCACCTGCTCTTGTCTGGACAGCTGATGGTAACTGTCTAGGGGCCGTTGTGGTGGTCTGTACACAGACTTAATGATGAAATAATCCAGACCAAAAAGGTGACTGCCAAGCGTGTGAAATGCAAAGAAGTACCCAACGGAGAAAGAAACACGCTTAGAAAAAACGGTACAACACAATTTATTAATATTTCGGGTAAATACCCTTTGTCAAAATAGACAAACAAACAGAGACATTAGCCGCTACTTATCTTCAGATGCAGAAGGAATGTGGCAACTGAAGGTGACGTAAAAAGAAAAAAGAAAAAGAAAAGAAAAGGAAAGGAAGAACAAAAGTAAAAATGACGTCAAAGAAAAAAATCGTAAGAGAAAGACTCCGAGAGAAACTAAACACGAGAGACAAGAGTGTGTGTAAGCGCGCGCAGGAGCGAGCAAAAGTAAATGCGCGTGTGTGAGGCCGGTAATGTCTGGGCCAGGAAAGACCGAGAAAAATTTTTGATTAATAAACTGGGCACTGTGGCGCCACTCGGGATGAATATGAAAGATTAACTTTTTGGACCTTACCTGTGTCTTCTGCTAACTGTCATTTACCTTACCGAGTCGCTTCTGTATGACTACTCACTAACCAGATAGGTGCGGCTGGCGCTGATTGATATGTACTTTGTGCCTCCCATGGGGACTTTTTCAGCGCTGGCCACTACGTTAACTTGGATCCCTTGCCCTTCCCTGTCGGGCGCCTGGTCGCCGGTCCTTGGATTTATGCGCGGGTGTGGGGGGCGATCATGTGCATTCCCTTGGGGATGTATGTGGTCGTCTTGTTCGCATGCCTGTGCGTTCGTCCGTGGGCTGGAGGGTGCCTGTTGGGTGGGGCTGGTGGCTCTGTTTGTTTGCCTTCCCCTCCCCCCCCTCCCTTTTTGTTTGTTTTCTCAATCTCTCTCTCTCTCTCTCTCTCTCTCTCTCTCTCTCTCTCTCTCTCTCTCTCTCTCTCTCTCTCTCTCTCTCTCTCTCCCCCCTTTCTCTCTCTCTTCCCTTTCCCCCTCCCCTTCCCCCGCCCCTTTTGTCTTTCTCTCCCCCAACACCCGGTTTTTTTTTTTTTTTTTTTTTTTGAGTTACCCTTGAAGATGGTTTCACAACTACCTACTCTCCTCTTATACCATTATTCTCTTACTGAATTTGATTATTTGCTTTGTTTCATCGATATTCCTTGTTGTGTACCATGCTAAATGCTGGGTTTTTTTTCCCGGGGTCCTCCCGTTTTTCCCCGAGGTAGTCCTCAACTCGATGGTGATATAAGGTTTGCCTTCGGGTTGGTGTTTAGCTGGCTTTGTGTATTAGACACTCAGCCTACTTCGTGCCCAAGGGTACTCCCCGTTCGTTCTCTCTCTCTCTCTCTCTCTCTCTCTCTCTCTCTCTCTCTCTCTCTCTCGCTGTCTCTCTTCTCTCTCTCTCTCTCCCCGGCCTCACACACGCGCATTTACTTTTGCTCGCTCCTGCGCGCGCTTACACACACTCTTGTCTCTCGTGTTTAGTTTCTCTCGGAGTCTTTCTCTTACGATTTTTTTCTTTGACGTCATTTTTACTTTTGTTCTTCCTTTCCTTTTCTTTTCTTTTTCTTTTTTCTTTTTACGTCACCTTCAGTTGCCACATTCCTTCTGCATCTGAAGATAAGTAGCGGCTAATGTCTCTGTTTGTTTGTCTATTTTGACAAAGGGTATTTACCCGAAATATTAATAAATTGTGTTGTACCGTTTTTTCTAAGCGTGTTTCTTTCTCCGTTGGGTACTTCTTTAGACTTAATGATGGTCTTCATCTGTGTGAAGCTGATTCCATTTTCGTCTTGTTCTTTCTCTGCACCCACGTTTGCCATTCTGTCAGCTTCTTCGTTGCCGTAGATGCCACAGTGTGAAGGGATCCACTGCAGCACCAGTCTGGTGCACTTGATGTTTTGCAGTGCCTCTTGTAGACGTGGCAGTTTGCTTGCTGTTGCTGCCTCAAGGACAGACATGGCATCAGTCAGGAACAATCTGGGCATCAGGGTCTGCAGTGCCACTAAGGGTGTTTGCAGCACAGACCAGGGTTTTCACCTCAGCTCTGTAATTTGTGCAGTGAAGGCCTGTTGATACTGCCTCTGCCTGCCATTTTCCGTTTGGGTACTGAATGTACACCCCAGCCCTTCCATTCTGAACTGCATCTGTGGCTGATCCATCGGTGTATGCCCATATCCATGCTTCCTGGGGATACTTTTCTTCGAGCATGGCCAGTGTCAGGGCTTTCTTGCTCACAGTGCTGTGCTCATCTTTGGTGGTGATGTAGGGCAGGGTACCGTTGAAGAGATGGTGATGTTTTCTGGCTTACTTTCCCAGGGTGGAAGGTCACTAGCAGGATTCAGAGCTTCTACCTGCGCAGTGAGCTTTGCCTGGTGTTTTCTCTGCAGAGCTCTCGTCACCTTCACAAAGCTTGATCCTTTCAGTCTCCCTGAGGTTGGCTGTTTCATCCTGCCATTAATAGGATGGTCTTTGGAAGACTTAACCTTTGTGGACTGTATCAAGGCTTTGCAATCTCTTCTCATGCGCAGGGGTGGGATGCCTGTTGTCTCTTCCATCTTTTCAATTGGTGTGGATCTCATTGCGCCGGTGATGATACGCAGTGCCTGGTTCTGAACTCTGTCAATGGTCTGCTGGTGTGACTGGGCTGCCGTCAACCATGCATTGGATCCGTACTCAAGGTGTGGTCTCACTGTGCCTTGATATACATTTTTGAGGATCTTTTCATTGGCTACCCATTGTGTTCCAGCCAGCTTCCTCATGATGTTCAGCTTTCTTCTAGCTTTCGCTTCTGCGTTCCAAATGTGCGGCTTCCACGTCAGCCTCTTGTCAAGTGTGACGCCCAGGTATGTCTGTTGGTCATCATACCGCAGTGGGGTGTTGCCCAGTGTCAGGTTGCCAGCCTCTGTTTTGTTGGAGAGAGAGAAGAGTGTGGCTGATGATTTTTCTGTGTTGATGGTCACACACCAGTTGTTGGTCCAGTCTGTCGGCTTGTCCAGGGCTAGCTGCATCCTGTATGTAGCAGTTGTTGCATACTCTTCTGTGCACCAGAGTACCAGGTCATCTGCGTACAGGGATGCGTGGACTCCTTTTGGTAGCTCTGGCACAAGGTCGTTGATGAAGAGTATGAACAGGGTCGGTGACAGGACTCCCCCCTGTGGCACCCCCTGACGCAGCAGCACTTTTTGGCCACAGTACCCATCCACTGTCACACGGGCTCTGCGATTGTGCAGGTATGACTTGGTCCACCGATACATGTTCCCATGGATGCCACTGCGAAGGAGTTTCACAAGGAGACCATCCTTCCACACCTTGTCGAAAGCCTTCTGTCGGTCAATGAAGGCAGCTAATAATAATAATAATAATAATAATAATAATAATAATAATAATAATAATAATAATAATAATAATAATAATAATAATAATAATACATAGTTCTTGTATAGCGCTGTTCTCCAGGAAAACACTGGACTCACTGCGCATGCACAACAGCACACCCTCTCTCTCAGACACACGCACGATTATACACTACTTTAAACCACACCATCTCTTCCCAACACCTTACATTCACTTCCTCTAGGATCAGAATAAAAGGCAGTCAACAGTTAGCTAAAGATGAGCTAAGTGTTAAATGCCCGACAGAAAAGAAAAGTCTTTAAGTGAGCTTTGAACTGTGACAATGTGGGCAGATTCCGCATTTTAGTTGGCATAGAGTTCCAACACTTGGGGCTAAAAAGGTGAAAGAACGCTCCCCGACAGTTTTCATGTTAAGCTTCGGGATTTTAAAAAGTTTTACACTAGAGAAACGGAGGGTGCGTCATGGCTGATAAACAGACAGCTTGGCAGAAAGGTACGGCGTCAAAATACCGATAGGCGAAAATTGCAATTTTGTACTGGCAGCGGAATTTTACGGGCAGCCAGTGCAGCTGCTTCAGTAGTGGTCTCTCTTTCGTTTCTTCAAGATGAGACGCGCCGAATTGTTTTGAATCATCTGCAAGCGTGAAATCTGATCTGCCGGCAAACCTGCCAGTACAGAATTGCAATAATCGAGCCTGGACGTAATGAATGCATTTATAAGTCTTGACGCCGCACTTTCTGTGAGATACGGTCTTAGGGAAGAAATTCTGCGCAGCTCAAGGAAACCAGCTCGGCAGACGCTACTGATATGATGGAGAGCGTCGAATCAATCTTCACACCCAGATATTTGACACAGTTCTGGAAGGGAACGCTGCAGCCACCAATGTTTGCGAACTCGCCGTTAATCAGACTAAGGCGAGACTGAGAGCCAACAGGCATGACTTCGGTTTTGTCGGTGTTAAGCTTAAGTTTGTTGCTTGTCATCCAGGACAGGACGTCGTCTATACAACACTGTACACATCTTAGCGGAGCTGAAATGGCTAGGCGCGCTACTTCTTGACAATTCCGTATCGTCAGCATACTTGTGAAAATCACACTCATGGGCGGCAATTACATCAGACAGAGGTTGTGAATATAGAGTGAACAAAACAGGCCATAATACACAAAAGACTAGAAGCAGATAGCTGGCCATTAACAATAACAGCCTGAGAACGATCCTTAACGTATGAAGTGAACCAGGCCAGGGCAGTACCACGGATGTCAAAGGTCACCTCTAACCTCTTCAGCAAAACAGAATGATCGAGCGTGTCGAATGCTGCACTGAGCTGATCTTGAAAGGCATCTTCTATGACCTGTGCAAGGTGTGTTGTCTGGTCTTCTGTACTCTTGTGGCTTCTGAAGCCGGCTTGCTCTGGCACGAAAATGCTCTTGGAGTCCAGGTACCACTGCAGGCGCTTGTTGATGATGCGCTCCATGGTCTTGCACACACAACTTGTCAGGATGATGGGGCGATAACTCAGGGCTTTGGACTTATTCTTCCCTTTCTTCAAAATTGGGATCATCCTGGCTTCCTTCCAACACTGGGGTACCTGTCCTCCTCTCCAGCTGTGGTTAAAGATGTCCAGTAGCTTCGTTAAGGCAGTGTTGCCAACGTTTTGTAACATCTCGTTTGAGATGCTGTCTGGACCTGGAGATTTTTTCTTCTTCAGCTGTTTGATGGCCATCTTCAGTTCTGGAAGGGTGATGTCCTTCTTCATTGCATCATGGATGTTTGCATCTCTTGTTCTCTCTCTTTCTTCCTGTCTGATTTCTTTCTCAAGCATTTGTGGGAGAGTGATGTTTCTTTCTTTCGCATAGATCTGTGCGAACATGTTGCAGCTTTCGTACTAGTTCTAGGGATTATCATAGATGATCAGCTGAAGTGGCAAGCACACACAGATAAAGTGTGTAAAACTGTCTCAAGGAACATTTTCATTGTATCCAAGCTGAAACACTTCACTGATTTTGAAAGCAGAAATTATTTTATTATGCACATATCCAGTCCCACATTAATTATGCTTCGACTGTGTGGGATGGTTGCAGCGATGTACATGTAAAATGACTGAACTCTTTACATAGACGAGCAGCAACGTTAATCTTACCGGATCCTTCTCTGACAACTGATGATAAGATACACAAAGCGGGACTTCTTTCTCTTAAGAATCAGTTTATTTATAACAAAGGAGTTCTCGTGTTCAAGATTTGAAATAACAGAACTCCCGAATACTTAACCCAGCTGCTAGTCCGGTCTCAGTCCCGGGCTATGGGGATACAAAAAGCATGTACGTCGTACCCAAAACCAGAATTGACTTATTTAAAATCAGTTTAGCATTCTCGGAGGCAACTTTGTGGAATGCTCTTCCATCCATATGTAAAGACCACTCCTACGATATCATGTTTTAAGGAAAGACTTTTTAAATAGCTACAGTACATACTGACTTGCTATCTCTCTTTCTCTCTCTCTCTCTCTCTCTCACGCGCGCACCCCCCCCCCCCCCACACACACACACACGCACACACACATACACACGGCACGCAAGCACGTACGCACGCACTCTCTCTCTCTCTTTCTCAGTCTCTCTCTCTCGCGTGTGTGCGTTTGTGCGTGCATGCGTGTGTTTGTATTTAGTGGACTGTATATTTTGTATCACTGAGCTTTGATGTCTGTTTTATGTATATTTTGTACTTAGTCGTAGTTTAGCAACGGCAGGTACGAAAAATGAAATAGTCACTGACTGTGTTAATATCTTCACCGTTGTAAAATAAAGATTCATTGATTCATTGATTCTCTCTCTCTCTCTCTCTCTCTCTCTCTCTCTCTCTCTCTCTCTCTCTCTCTCTCTCTCTCCTCTCTCTCTCTCTCTCTCTCCATGATCGTAAATTGTGTCACTAAAGGTAAAGGACAATAGCTTACAAGATTTACTCTTCCTCAAGCACCCGACACGCTAGCGCATACGGTCTGCTTTTAAGATTATCATCAATCAACATTTTTTTTCTCTTGTTTATCGCAAATTAATGCCTGGTTGTCCCTAACTCGTGACGAGCACTGACGTAAATTTGACCAACAAGAGGCATAGATTCTTATGGGCCCCTGCATATGCCTCTTGCAGGCGGAGCACGTCGTTCACACTTGGGATACAGCAAATCAATGCCTGATTGTCCTTTTCTTGTGAGGAGCACAGATGTAGAATTGACCAACAAGAGGTATGGATCCTCATCTGCGGGGCCTATGAGGATCTATGCCTCTTGTGGATGGAGCACGTTCGCTGTCGGGTTATTGTAAATCACGTGACACGGAATCCCGACAATCCGTGGCTTCCGCAACTGCGCACTTACACGCACGGTTAAGGACGTGAGTAACGCAACATGAGAACTGAAAACCGTAGTTACTCATCTTGGCATTGACATGCTGTGTGTGTGAGTGTGATGGTGTGTGATGGTGTGTGTGTGTGTGTGTGTGTGTGTGTGTGTGTGTGTGTGTGTGTGTGTGTGTGTGTGTGTGTGAAAACATTTAACGTTAGGGCTTAACGTTTTTCGCCCACTACGAAGGTGATTTCGAAAACGGGCCCTGAACAAATTGTGTTTAGTGGATTCTAACCCGAGACCTTTCGGACGGTAGTCGAACGCTCTACCACCGAGCCAACCAGCACCCCGTGATTGTGTGTGTGTGTGTGTTTGTGTGTGTATGCGTGCGTGCATGTGTGTGTGTGTGTGTGTGTGTGTTTGTGTGCGTGTTTGCCAGCGTACATGCGTGCGCGCGTTGATTGTGTGCTCTCCTTTTTCTGCTCTGGTTCATGAGTTTAAGAGACCAGGCACTCATTTTAACCCTTTTAGCCCCGGGACCTTGCAGGACGAGATGGATTGATCATAATAATTCAAAGGTAGTGCCAGATGAGCTTGGCGCCTTCAGGCCGGCGCCAAACTTATCTGACACTGCCCTTGAATTATCATGATCAATCCATCTCCTACAACTGGTACCTAGTCGTGAGGCAACACCTCCAAAATTTGAGAAATGGGACCTTGGGTAAAAAAGGGTTAATCGATCTGCTCCATGGCGGGCTTTGACCAGTAAAATTCGCCGATACAAAGGGTTATCGCTGCTGCCTGGTTAGTTCGGGTTTAACGCCCACAGCACCGAGGTGATCATGGACGGCCCTGTCGGGCGGGTTATGGGGGACAGGGAAATCTATTGCCTATGGAGTACGACCTGAACACTGATCAATTCAGACGCACTCCAACTGCGCCACTTTGATTTACCAGGACCTTTCAACGGACATGCTATTGAACAAACCCGTTTTTTCCCCCTGGATTGTGAGTCCAGCTACCGGGGCCGGGACTGGATTCGAACCCACGACCCGGCGGATTCCCTTCGCTCTCCTGCTACGACGTTTAACCGCCTGAGCTATTGCGGACTCTGCTGCCTTGCCCCAACTACGACTTTCTACCCTTCTTTTCACTAAACTATGTGAGTAGAAGCGCACGAGCCAGAGATTTGCCTATGCCTTTTGAGCGTACCGGAAGGAACTCTCCAGCGTACAAAAGAGAAGAAACGCAGAAAAGCCTTTCATCAGAGTCCGAAATAACTCAGGCGGTTCAACGTCGGAGCAGGAGAGCGAAGGGAATCGCCGGGTCGTGGGTTCGAATCCCGTCCCGGCCCCCGGTAGCTGGACTCACAATCCAGGGGAAAAAAACGGATTTGTTCAATAGCATGTCCGACGAAAGGTCCTGGTAAATCAAAGTGGCACAGTTGGAGTGCGCCTGAGTTGATCAGGTCGTATTCCATAGGCAATAGATTTCCCTGTCCCCCATAACCCGCCCGTCAGGGCCGTCCATGATCACCTCGGTGCTGTGGACGTAAAACCCGAACTAACCAAGAGCCTTTCATTTTACAACATTCAAAATTTATTTTGTAAGTTATCCCTTTCGCCCAGCATTATTGTAAGCATTATTTGTTAAGAAGATATTGTGAATTACTAACCCTTTACTGTCTGGAGTCGCTTTAAGTGGCTTTATTTATGTCGCGGTTTATTTATGTTGCGTAGCCCTGGCAGACGTAATTCTGACAACGCAACTATATAGGTTAATTACGGTGTCTTCATGATACTGGTCAATCAATATGTTTTTCTTGATCGAGCAACCTAAGGTTTCTATCGCTTTCGTTGTGTCAGGGAAACATGAACAAGAAGACCCAGCGGCAAGGGGCATAGATCCTCATGAGCCCCCGCAGTTGCGGGGGCTCATGAGGATCTATGCCTCTTGCTGGCCCCATTTTGCCTTCTCATTGTGTCACGTGACTGTCGTCTGCCTCTTATGTTCTGTGTCTGTTGTTTATGTGTTCCAGACTGAATGCTTCTTCTGCCCTCAGCATTGTGTCCACAGGTTGAATCTGCCTTCGGGTGGGAAATGATTGTGTGACTCACAACTAAAACAACGCTTGCCGGCGTAAAGAAAAGAAGAAAGAGCCAAAACTACTTTCTCATACACAGACTGAAATGAAATGTAAAGTCCAAAACTGCCAACAAACAGCTACAAGTTTTACCATTCCGCACACAAGATTTCGACGTAAGCGTAAAAAAAAAAAATGTTTTAAACAAAAAATTAATTCTCTGTTGTCTCTCTGGCCATGCTAGACGAACCACCAAATAAAATAATTGTTTACACTTTTGTTGTACTCGTACGGACAAAATCTTGTGTACGGCCGTGCATGTGTGTGTGTGTGTGTTTACAAGATTTTCTTACTTTCACTTCATCTTTTCCTTCCACAATAGTTTTCGTTTCGTTTTATCTTATTTTGTTTGGCCGTGTTTTATTTGGCTTCGTTTGTCTGGTTTTGTTTTGTTTTCTGTTGTTTGATTTGGCTTCGTTTTGGCTGGTTTTTTGTTTTCTGTTGTTTTGAGTTTGGCTTTATTTTGTCAAGATTTGTTTCGTTTAGCTTTTTTGTTTTGTTTGTTGTTGTTTTATTTGTTTGTGTGTTTGTTTGACTTTCTTTGTTTGTTCAATTCATCTACTTGTTCGTTTGTTTTTTGGTGGGCGATTGCTTTTTTTAATAGATATTTTTTCTTTTACTGTTAAATGGATGTTTCTTGTTATAACCTCAATCAAGGACACACGCACACAGGAAAATGGACCAATAATAACTGGCAATAATAACACTCATGCACGCATTCAGTCCGCGCCTGTCTCGACCTAAAGCTGCCGCAAGTCTCACCGACCGATGCATCCTTCTCGGATCTGAGTCCGCCGCTTCTCTCACGTGACCAGACGCCCCAAATCGGGTGTTTTGCGTCAGGGGCTGGGGGTCAACTCGATTTTTCTCCCGACCCTAATCACGTGTGCTGCGCGGTCTGCGTGCGTACCGGGGCGGAAGTAAGTGAAGAAACGAGCGGCGAACATCAGCCATCAGCTAATCTAGCGTGATGCGCCCGGCCCAAAGTGGCAACCCCCGTCAGCAAAATGTCCTCGGGCCGGCATCAGCCTTAGCTGGCCCGCGCACGACCGTGCGCGGGCCAGCTATGGCTGACGTCGGCCCGAGGACATTTTGCTTTTACCGCCAGCGTAGTCAAGTTCTTGATGTCTGGTCCAAACAACCCCTGATCTGACAGACTCTCAGAGCAAGACGACAGTCACATCATCCTACACACTAGACTAGGCAACGGCGGCTGGAGTAACTAAACGCCAAAATGACTCTCACGAACGCCAGAGTGACCTAGAGTACGGCAACGTCACCATCAGGGACGCAGCGAGTTATTTTGGTGTGTTACTCCCTTTCAGCAAAATTGCGGTGTCGACGTGAACATGGGTTGATTTGGCGCATTCTGACGCCGTACAAAAAAACAAAAGAAAGAAACTTAACAACATCAACAAAAATAAAAAAACAAGGTAAAAACCCCAGCAAAACAAACCCAACCCCCCCCCCCCCAAAAAAAAAAAAAAAAAAAAAAAAAAAGAAACCATCAAAAAACAAAAACCGCCAAACCATCCCCAAAACAAACAAACAAAAATACAACGGATGTTTTTTTAAAATAATGTCTGTTGATGAACCTTTTAACTCCCAGAACTAGTTTTGCGAGTCAAAGGGTTAACAGTATGGACGTTCCCTCTGCCCACGATCAAATTAGCCAGCGTGTTTTTCACGCCATGAATCGATGTGCAGTAGCGATCACTTACGTCCCAAAGTGAAATCTGAACACGCACACACAGACGTACTCACGCACACACACACGCACAGATGAAGCAAAATCAGCATACACGCGTGTTTTTGTTTTCATGGCAGTTTGAATTTTAATCTCAGAAAAAAAGGAAGACGCACGGCCGTCACCAAGCCACACACCGCAATGATTCTGCGTGCACTGACAACTGTATAACGCACATGGTTATCACCAAGACCCGCACCACAATGATTCTGCGTGCACTGACAACTGTATAACGCACATGGTTATCACCAAGACCCGCACCACAATGATTCTGCGTGCACTGACAACTGTATAACGCACATGGTTATGACCAAGACCCGCACCACAATGATTTTACATCCACTGAGAACCGCAATGTCTGAAAACCACGCTCTCTCTCTCCTCCAACACACACACACGGCACATGCAGGTTAACACACACACGGCACATGCAGGTTAACACACACACGGCACATGCAGGTTAACACACACACGGCACATGCAGGTTAACACACACACAGGCGCACATGCAGGTTAACACACACACGGCACATGCAGGTTAACAAGAAATTAATAAATTCGAGAAGCGTCTCGACTGTGTTAATCCTTTCATTTCTGACACACTATAACAGAAGACGGATCGACCATGATAGTTCAAAGGTGGTGCCGGAGGCGCCAAGATATTCTGGCACCACCCTTGAACTATAATGGTCGATTCACTTCTTGATTGCAGACTTAAAACCTTCACTCCTGACACAGAACAAAAGACTGATTGACCATGACAGTTCAAGGGTAGTGCCGGAATAGCTTGGCTCCTCCAGGGACACCACCCTTGAACTAGCATGGTCGATCCCTATCTTGTTTGTAGTGAGTGTGCACTGAATGAGATAAAAGTCAGTTTCCACCTGAAACTGGATGTGTTCACAGTTACTAGTTACGACACGCTTTGAGATTGCGTAGAACATCGCCCATCGGAAACAAATGTGTGCAGCACGGCAACTGAAACTTTCTGAAACGCCCACAGTGCGACCAAACTCTACGACTGTACACATAACATGGCGACTGAAACTTTGTGAATACCCACAAATCGAATAAAACTATATGCATATAAAATGGCGACTGAAACTTTGTGAAATTCCCCATAAAGCTACTAAAATTAAACTCTACAGTGCCATCATAAAGTTAGAGTTTCAAAATAATGTAAAAATGCACAGGAGAAAATTGCATAAAGCATACAAAAAGTGAACGCTTCAGAATGTGTGGTTTTGTGTCTCGTGCAGGTCTCCAGATCAGTGTGTAAACTACGCCCGCAACAACAAACACGAAAAAGCAAAAATATCATACACGCACAAAACAAACTTTAAAGACAACATGCTACACGTTCACTAGTGCCGCAGAACCTGTTTTGAGCGACCGCCTTCATGACAGATCACCTGTCATTTGAGACCATCATTTAGGTGGCTGTAACGTTGTCAGTGGCTGTAGCCACCTAACTGATGGTCTTGAACGACAGATAAGCTCATAAGCTTCAGCCAGCATCAGAGGTTTTTTTTATGTTTTTTTTTTTTTTAAAATTACTAAATATCATCATCTTGGCTTTAAAGACAGGTGACACTGTCGACCCTTCAAGACTTCTCTTGTGAGGGCACCTGTCTTTTAAGGCTATTTGTTTTTCTTTTCTTTTTTTAAAAATGGTGGTTCCCCCAAACAAGCTGTATTGCATTTCCAAGAGAAACCATCGCAGTCCTTGCTCTTTGATGCTGTAACGTTCTGACGGAGGTGTTGGTCTGTGATTTCGGACCTTACGGTCCAAAATCACAGGCCAGCTCATACTTCTTTGTGCATCACACAGTAACAACACGGACTTTGAAGACATGAATACATGTACATCACAAATTTTTCCTTAACACAAATAGGCAAGAAACAAAAAGTTGTATAGGAAAATGCACATTCTCTTAACACCTTCAATGACGGAAAAGACTGACCACAACCCAACTGCAAGAGGTATAGATCCTCACGAACCCCCGCAGTTGCAAGGGCTTATGAGGATCTCTGCCTCTTGCTGAAACCACTTTGCATCCGCGCTTTTTCGTCGGCTGGGGATCTTCGACGTTGAGCTCAACGGTGATTTCAAAAACACAAGCTGCGTCCACTGGCAATCAAGGGGTTAAATGTATCCCAATGCCATGGCAAACTCCTTGGATCTCTGCACGTTGCAGAAAAAATGTGTGTATAACAATGAGACGACAAATAAAATATTTATTAAAAAAAAACCGCCTAAAAATATGTAAATGCGGCCTGGCACTGAGCCTTAACTCGTTGTACCCCAAGGACCGAAATGCCCAAATGTTGACGTTGTCCTCTGAAGACTGCAGTGCAGTGCAGGACACAGATCGACCATGATAGTTCAAGGGTGATGCCAGAATAGCTTGGCGCCCATAGGCGCCAAGCTATTCTGGCACCACCCTTGAACTATCATGGTCGATCCATATCTCGCTGTGGTGTGTCTGGGGTAGAAGGAGTTCAAGTACCATTACGCATAAAATCCGAAGACACGTTTCTGCACCATTTGTGTTTGCTCTGTCTTGTCGACACACTTAATGAACTTTAACAGCAGTCTGGACAGGCAGCAACAGCACAGGCGTAATCGCACTTATTTATTCTGTGCAGCCGTTAGAGTTTCAAACTATTTCTAGCTGTTTCTCGTATTGATAGCACTGTATTTATAGAAAGCAGTGGCGTCATTGTCAGGTTACTTGATATAAAGAGGACCTGTGCTGAACTGGATTGTCCTGCGTCTAAATGAACCATAACTAGACCTGTGTGTCGCGTTTCGAAACCGTTTGTTACAGAAGTGTATCTTTGAACAGTTACGACGGTAGTGGGCCTTCAAGGTCACAGGCCAGCTCACAGATAAATAAATAAATAATAAGTAAATAACTAAATAAATACATAAAAATAATTAAATAACAAACAAACAAACAAAAAAATAAATAAATAAATAAATAAACGCGCGATGATGACATGACAACTAAATTATTTTGGCAAAAAGAAGGCTCATAATATAAATCAGATGAGCGACAAGCATGGTGTTGGGTGTTCTCTTCACTCTATTCTGAACATGGCGTTTATGTGAAGCAATATTTACATCATTATAATGTGTGCACAGAGCTTGTAGCGCAAATTACAACACAAGCACAACACGCAGACAAAGATAAGGTAAACCCGTACCCCTGACAGACCCCCATGGGGAGTACTCCACAAGTACACTTCTATTAAATGGAGATTTGGCTTATCGGGGTGTAAGCCACAAGTACAGGTCGTTTGACATCGCAACGCACAATGTTTTTCGCGAACATCTTCACAAAGAATCACTTTTATATACCAATCTTAGAATACAGTGACAGTTGACCTAATACGATTTACTTTCAAGAAAAGCGAACAATGTGTAAAGATTCGGATTTTTAAAAATTATTAATGAAATGACTGATTTTACATCCCTAAATGTGCCCCAGATATATTAAGCCCACTAAAAGAAAGAACCATTTTCACGTGAATTGGCTAAAGTTTTCAAACCTGAAATAGCGCAGGCATACATTAAGTCTGCATGCTTGACCTCGATATTGAAATCTGCTGGGGCTCTATTTAGGGTCTTGAAATTGGCTTTTTCTTGTCTATTCACCAAATCTTTACTACTGTACAGCAAAATCGACAAATCACATGAGTTCAGTAAACATGTTCCATATTAGGTCAATTGGCACTAAATAATATTTGTTCTTAAAGTGGTACTGAAAAGTGGTTCTTTGCGGTGATATTTGGGAAAACACATTGTGCGCTTCGATGTCAAACGGCCTAAACACTTCTATTCAAATGAGATAGACTGACAATGATTCAGTCAGGCAGTACTCCTCAAGTACATTGGGAATCTGGTTTACAAAATGTAGAGTTGAATGAATGATGCTGGGACTTAGGGAAAAATGGCAATGTCTAGGATTTTTTTTAATTGGTCGCGGATAAAATGCAAATTGTCACCAAAAAAAAAAACAAAAAAAACAAAAACCCAGAACACAACAGTGTGTGGGCGGGGGTGAAAAAGTACTCTCAAATTAATCTCGCCACACGCATTTATACGGGTCAATAACATTAACACATTCCAGACGTGCTGCATTCGGATACGCGGCTGTAAAGCCGCGTATCCGGATGCAGCACGTCTGGAGTGAGTTAATCACATAACACGCGATGAAAGACAAACACAAAATCCATGCAAACAACCCACATCATTGTAAGTGTGGATGTACAACTGCCTCCTGTGAAAGACATGGTCGGGATTCAAACAAACTTCAACGCACCCTGGTTGCCTACCTGGATTCACCAGTTAACCAGGTAGGCAACCAAGCGCGACATGAGAGGACACGCAGGAAGCGCAGGATACCTAAGGAATTCTGTGACACCGTGAGATTGATAGTACTTGCATTTACAACATGGCCGATCCCCCCCCCCCCCCCCACACACACACACACGCACCCCCGTTGTGGCGTCTGCAGGAACGCTCACTGCTGAGCAAACTACAACCTGTTCAGAACGATCACACTCATGAGGGGTCACCTGTCATTAAGTTACATTAACCCCTTCAGCCCCGACACGCAACAGCAGGAGATGGATCGACCGTCATAATTCAAGGGCGGTGCCAGATTAGCTTGGCGCCGTTAGGCGCCAAGCTAATCTGGCACCGCCCTTGAATTATGACGGCCGATCTATCTCTTGCAATTGGCACATAGTCGTTAGCTGACACCTCCAACGTTTGGGAAATGCGGACTTGGGCTTGCATGGGTTGAACCTGAATTTTTGACTTTACCGTGCGCGCAGTACCAGAGGTTGCATGCACAAGAGGAATGAATTTTGATAATTTCCACGCGGAGAACAAGGCGCCATACACTGTTCTTGAACGCCCCTGTCTTTCCAATCAGTTCGATGCTGTAGTTGTTGATGATGATGATGTTGTTGTTGTTGATGTTGTAGCTGTTGGTCTTCGTGACGGTCAGTACTTGAAAGCCCCTGACATGGCGGCCTTGCGGATAAACTCTTTGGTGACGCAGCCGTCGAGCTTGGAGAAGGCCTCTGTCTGCGACACCGCCGTCAGGTGGTTGAGAGCGAAGCGAAAGCAGAACTCCTCCAAGCCCTGAGGGGGAAAAAATATATATATAATAAATTATTTAATCCATTAACCCCCACGGTCGTATTGCCCAGCTTTCGGAGGTGTCGCCTAACGACCATTTACCAGTTGCAGGGGATGGATCGACCATGATAATTCAAGGGCAGTGCCAGATTAGCTTGGCGCCTGACGGCGCCAAGCCAATCTGGCACTGCCCTTGAATTATCATGACCTGACGGCGCCAAGCTAATCTGGCACTGCCCTTGAATTATCATGGTCGATCCATCACCTGTTGTAGGGCGTCGGAGCTAAATGGGTTAACAGCCCCGTGGGCCAGTATGGCTGCATGCACATGCGCAAAGCTGAACGCAATCTAAAAGCTGATCACAATCCAACTGCAAGAGACAATAGGCTCTTGCTGAGACCACTTTACATGGGTGGGACCGAAAAAAGAGTTGAATCCTGAAGCGAGGGTCTTGGGGCACTTTTTAAGTGAAAAAGAAAAGAATTTTTTTTTTTTTTTTTATCCGGAAATCCGGCTGTATCCGGGAAAGTCCCACCCATGACTTTATATCTATGTGTCTTGGATGTCTGTGGTTCTTTGGCGTTACATTACAGCGACCTACCCCAGGCAGTAAACGGTTAATAGATCGCCATAATTATATCCTCTAAAAAATGTTCTGAGCATGTCTTACAATAATGCTGGACAGAACGGCTAACTTAAATTATGAAGTGCGCATGTCTAAAAATGGAAGACCAAGTTTGCTTTTTCGCGCAAAGAGAGTTCCTTCCACTGCTTTCCAAAAGAAGTGGATAACCCCTGGTACGTGTCGCCAATCACATGGATTGTAAAAAGGGTAGGAAAGTCTTAGCGGAGGCCAGACAACATTGACGACCCGTCATATCGGCCAATTTTATCAACCAAAGCCCGCCTTGGAAAATATTTCTTCAAGTTTTGTTTGTTTGTCCTAAACTGACGGCGGTTTCCCTTTTTGCGGACACACTACGGTTAACCCGCTCAGTACCGAGATAATCTGAAGCCCGCCCAACTGCAAGAGGCATAGGTCCTCATGAGCCCCCGCAGTCGCGTAAAGGAGGATAGTCGCGGGGGCTCATGAGGACCTAAGCCTCTTGCTGACACCACTTTGAATCCATGCATCTGGGAAAGCTACGACACCTTGGTGTTGAACGGACAAAGATCGCAGAAACACACACTGCGTCGACTGGCCCTGAATTCGGCAGCTGTCCTCTGAAGACTACAATTAAGACTACAATTAAGTAAAGACGGTGTATAAAGTCTTTGCCACAACTGCGGCGGTTCTGGCACCGCATCACCTATGACAGCTGACAACAGCGTGGTGGCCGTACGGGCGACAAGCTATTCCGGTACCACCTTTTATCCATTACACCATGAG
Source organism: Semisulcospira habei (assembly GCA_036245525.1). NCBI lineage: Eukaryota > Metazoa > Mollusca > Gastropoda > Semisulcospiridae > Semisulcospira > Semisulcospira habei. The sequence goes on from BTPG01000007.1 coordinate 39,145,624, forward strand.
GCTGGTTTTGTAAAATTTGCTCATCGCCCTTTGAAGGCTGCATTACAGATTAGGAAATAGTTTTCGTTCAAGGGTGGTGCCAGAATAGCTTGGCGCCTCAGGCGCCAAGCTATTCTGGCACCACCCTTGAACTGTCAGTCAAATTTATTTCAAGCCATGGGTGTACCAGAATGATAAGGGTTACTCTATCGTGCCCGCATCTTGCTGTAGTAGCCATGGCGGCACTGGCCCCGAAAACCGGCCGCGGCACGACCCACAGCACACTGACATGCGGTGGCGAATCGAGGGAGACAACCAGTGTGGACCCAAATGTTTGATGAGTCTTCTCCCTGCCAACATTTGAGCTTGTAACAACGAAACGGAGCGACCGACAGACGGAGAGATCCCAGCCTGACTCCTAGCAAACCGCTGTCATCCCAACGTCAACTCCGTGGGTGTAGTTTTACCACAGAGAAATCGTCAGACAGGCCGAGCGTAAAATAAACATGCAATTTATATCTTTCAGAGGCGCAGATCCTCATTAGCCCTTACACGCTGGAGGGTCCCATGAGGATCTATAAGCTCTTGCTCAGTAAGTTTCGCGCTGCTCAGCATCGCTGTGAGGTCTTCGCTTCATGCGCGGTGATGGACCCCAAAAACTTACCAACTGCGAGTTTGGGGTAAAGCTGCATGAGTGAGCATAGTGCTGCGCCAGCCACTAAACAAGGTGCTCCGCCATGGCGGAGCACCTTGCTTAGAGGCTGGGGGTGCTTAGTGGCTGGCGCAGGACTAAGCTCACTCACTATAGGGCAGCCACCTTGCTTAGTGGCTGGCGCAGGATTGGTAAGTTGGGGTCTTAACGTCCACGGCAGCAGTGTGATAACGGCCAGTCCTAAGCGGCGGTTATGGGGCCGGGACATATATTGCCTATGGAATACAACCTGAACACTGATCAATTCAGCCGCACTCCAACGGTGTCACTTTGATTTGCCAGGACCTTTTAACGGACATGCTATATAGAGCAAGCCCTTTTGTCTGGGCCAGGACAAAGCTCACTCACTATAGAAGAGCAACCTTGCTTAGTAGCTGGCGCTGACTCATGCAACTAGCCCCTGGGCCTTACTGCTCTGCGTTAGTCTGTGATTCCGGGTCGTATGGACCCTAGTCGTAAGGCCCGGAACCGCAGACCTGCACACAGGAACTTGCTGCAAACCACTCCGAAATCCCCACTATCAATTCTGTGAGTAGACACACGCCATGCTTCCCCCATACGTCTTGAAGGCCTTGGTTCCAGTGGTACTGGTGGGATCAACGTCGCGATATTTTGGCGTAAGTCTACTCAGCCAATGAAAATCTACCCACAGCGAATCCGCCCAGGTGTGAATCCTACTAGAGAGATACTCGCGGGTGCGAATCTACCAGGTTTCGAAGTCTCGTTGGTAAGCTCGATTTAAAAAAAAAAAATAATAAACGAGACCAAAGGGCTGACTGCCAGTGCTTGTAATGTAGAAGAAACTATCCATGATCTATGATCACTGGTCGATAATGCACAATTCTCTCCCCTGCCAGTGATTTTTCCTACCTACTTGGTAGTTTCCTCAATCTTTTATGTCGTCGCAAAAAATGTAATTTTCTTTTGTTCTGCACTTACGTCCCCAAGCCAGATGTCTCTTAGCGGGAGAATAAGAAATCTGAGTGCAATCGCGGTGGAGAAATGTACCATGGGTGGATTTACGCCTGAGTGGAGTTTTGCCTCTTTAAAGCGAAGTTGGCCCCTAGAGCTTGACGGCAGATCGTATTTTATGAAATTTGTATTTATTCAGCGAAATAAAAAAAATGTAAGTCCAAGGAACACGGATACAAGGTGTGTCAACAAGAGGCACAGATCCTCATGAGTCCCCGCAACTGCGAGGGCTCGTGAGGATCTATGTCTCTTGCATCTGGATCGTCAGTGATCTCTTCTTCACAAGGGGGTTAAGGGCTCGTGGCTCCAATCGCGAAATGGCCACATTGTCATGGGCGCGCACGTACTTAGCTAAATCACCGACTTAACTCCCCTTCCCCAGGGGAAATAACTATCCCTATCGGATTAATGCTGCCATCCCCTGGATAGCGAAACAAATGCGCCGCTACACCCTGTGATTTCTCCCAAGTGATGAAAATGTACGTCTGCTGTCAGCAGAGTTGGCAAAAGTTGACGGGAGAGACCGGGAGAAAAAGTTCCGCCACACAAAATGTACTGCTCAGTAAGACAAGCTAGTGCATGGCAGTCGTCGTGTGTAACCCAATTGTCTCACAACTTGACGACGGATTAAATACAAGATGCAAGTGTTAAATTTACCCCCCTAACGGCCCAATGGCGTAGGAACCCCCCTCCCCCCCTCTTCCCACACAATTGAATAAGTAGAGGATGGGGCAATCGAGTATCCCTTGCCAGCCCCCCCCCCCCCCCAAAAAAAAAAAAAAAAAAAAAAAAAAAAAAAACAAACAAACAACAACAAAAAAAAAAAAAAAAACAAGATGGAGTGAACCATAACCCACAAAGTCCCTTTAGTATGAGAGCTGTTTTCGCAGTCAAGGGTCGCTACCTTTTGTCTTTGACTTGATTCTGATGTTGAAATATCTCCTTCTAAAAAAGCCTCGCAGATGTGCCAATGCGTCATAGTGAACTTTAGAAGGGGCGCGCGCAGTGCACACGCGTCATTGGTTTGTCAAACGTCATTTGTCATGACGTATTTTTTGTTTTTGCGTAATTTTATATTTAACGTGATATGAGATTCGCTTTCGCTTCAAGACTCGGGGAAAATGGTCACAAAACTAGAATTTCATGGTACAATTTCAGTCTTGCTATAATTTGTGTGAAATCAGGTTGACTTTACCTAGCTACATGCTATTCTAAGTACACCTGCATGCTCTTCTGAAAGCGCGTCCATGTGTGTGTATGCGCGTGTGTGTTTGCATGCGCGCGCTGCAAACATCCTCAAGATAGATGTTCATGCGCCCTCCGGGCACTTGAGGATCTATGCCTCTTGGAGATGCGCGCATCTGTGTCATTGGTTTGTCAACGTCATTTGTCATGAGGATTTTTTTTTTGGTTTGTTTTTAGGTAATTTTATATTTAACGTGATAATTATGTTTCGCTTTCGCTTCAAGACTTGCGAAAATGGGACAAAACTAGAATTTCACGGTACAATTTCAGTCTTGCTATAATTTGTGTGAAATCCGGTTGACTTTACCTAGCTACATGCTATTCTAAGTACACCTGCATGCTCTTCTGAAAGCGCGTCGATGTGTGTGTTTGCGTGTGCATGCGCGCGCTCCAAACATCCTCAAGAGGCATAGAATGTTCATGCGCCCTCCGGGCACATGAGGATCTATGCCTCTTAGAGATGCGCGCATATGTGTGTGTGTGTGTGTGTGTGTGTGTGAGAGAGAGAGAGAGAGAGAGAGAGAGAGAGAGAGAGAGAGAGAGAGAGAGAGAGAGAGGGGGGGGGGGAATTACGTCATATATTTAGAGTATCAGTGTCTGCGTGGTGACGGGAGTTGCTTCTTTTACGTCACCGGCACTGCCTGACTTTTTCTAGAAGAGAAGTTTTTTTTAAATACTGTTTTAATTATTTTTTTTAAAGAATTAACTTTTACTAAAGAAGTTGAAAGGATACAAAGCTGGCTAAGGAACTCATCCGATGTCTTTCTCCAAACTAGCTAAATGCAAAAGTTCAAGTAAATATGACAAAAATTACGGACTCTAATCTGGGTCAACCGACTTCCTATAAACGGTTGTTTATGTCTTCAACGAGAAACCCGTCCCGGCCCCGGTAGTTGGACTCGCAATCCAGGGGGAAAAGACGGGCTTGTTAAATAGCATGTCCGTTGAAAGGTCCTGGTAAATCAAAGTGGCACAGTTGGAGTGCGCCTGAGTTGATCAGTGTTCAGGTCGTACTCCATAGGTAATAGATTTCCCTGTCCCCCATAACCCGCCCGTCTGGGCCGTCCATTATCACTTCGGTGCCTTGGACGTTAAACCCCAACTAACCAACCATGAATGGGACATTCAATTACAATAATTATGCTCGGAAGCTCTCTTAGCCACCCACTTTAAAAAGTATTTCGCCAAGTTTCAAAGCTTGTGTGTACATAAATATCGGAGATTCTCTTGTTTACATACATACGCACATACATACATACGCACATACATACATACATACATACATACATACCCACATACGGCGCTTCGCGCCAAATATACGTTCAGCAGCGAGGTTAGCGTAACTAGACATGACCTAATTTTTATCTTGCTGCTTCAATTGTTAGAGGTTTAGCCTTTCCGCCTTTGACATCATGGACATGCTATTAAATTCGCCCCACCCCGTCCTACATGTGTTTTAAGAAAACAAATTGGATGAAAAACCACTTTGTTTTTCTTAATAAAATCTTGGGGGAAAAGTGTAAAAATGTGATTATTACCATGTTGGACAGTTGCCTGCCGTCAAACCAGGTTACCTTAGCCTTTTTCAAAGTACAGAGAAGAAAACTAGAGGGACAATGCGTTACATATCTCATGCAAGCAACACATTTTACACGCTTGACAGATACCTTTTTCTATCTAGATCTCAAGGGCGTTGGAAAGGTTAAACCTCGCACTGGAAGGGTTAATTCGGCAAACATCTGAAACGATAGCCACCCTGAGGAGAATGCACATAGATGGATTGGAGCGCATATGTGTTTTATGTGCAAAAAAATAAAACTAAAAAAAACAACTCACTAAACGGAACTTGACCAATACCTTGCGCCCAGAGTTCGAAGTTCCCGCACCTGGGAAAACTAACCAAAACGTGTACAGGCGCCAATTTTAAGCTACTCTGGCACTACCCTTGAACTATCGTGGTCGATTTATCTCCTGTGTTAGTGTGTAATGGCTTAACCCATTCGAGACGTGCCGCATGGGGATACGCGGCTGCAGCCGCGTATCCCCAAGCGGCACGTCTCGAATGAGTTAATAGTACAGAACCGGACCAAAACAGGACTCACGGGTTTTTTTTTTTTAAATCGTGAAGAAGGAAACAGACTGACCGAGTGTGAATGTTTTCCTCGACTCGTTCTTCTCACAGACAAGTTAAACTGAGCCCGTGTATTTCACGACTAGGCCCTTGTGCCCCACTGCCCGGCGGTGGACGCTGAGGGTTGCCACAGCCAACTTGCAGTGAATGAGGCTAGGGCCAACTCGCCGTAGAAGAGGCCACCCCAAGCTAAAGGCGCACCACAACCAAACCAAGACGGGCGCGCTCCGGACCTGATTGAGCAATCGCAACAACCGGCGCTAGAAACATAAGGAAACCCAACACGGCCGGTCACATCGCTACACCCGCAATCTGGGGCAGCAAATGTTGTCGATATTGTTAGACCCCCAACCATTTACACGCCTAACGCTTCGGTACAAAAAAAGTTCCGGTCGTTAAAAATCTGCATATTATTTGGATCTTCACTGCTATAGACCTTTTGACATCGTAGCGCACAACGTTTTTTTTTTTTTTTTTTTTCAAATATCTCCACAAAGAACCACTTTTCTTTTCTTCTTACAACAAATATCACTCAATGACAGTTGACCTAAAACGATTTACTTGCGATTTACTTGTAAGAAAATCGAACAATGTGTCAGTCTTGCTGTACAGTCGTAAAATTTCGGATTATTTTCCCATGAAATGACTGATTTTACATCCCTAAATGTGCCCCATAGATATTAAGCCCAGTATAATAAAGATCCATTTTCAGGCGATTTGGCCACGTTTTCAAACCTGAAACAGCGCAGACGTACATGAAGTCTGCACGCTTGACCTCGGTATTGAAACCTGCCGGGGCTCTATTTAGGGTATTGGAAATGGCCTGTTCTTGTCTTGTAACCAAATTTTTACGACTCTCCCGCAAAATCGACAAATCATAGGAGTTCAGTAAAAATATTCCATATTAGGTCAATTGGCACTATATGATGTTTGTTCTTAAAGTGGTACAGAAAGTCTCTTTGCGGAGATAGTAGGGAAACTACGTTTTGTGCTCCGATGTCAAACGACAAACTTATAGCCGTTTTCTGCACGTGTTAAAATCTCGGTTCGACTATCCTTTCATTTTCATAAAAGAGAAATACTTTGAGCTGTCTAAGCATTCACCCAATCAAACAGCTCACAGCTGCGGCCATTTGCAAGCGGAAACCAGACTTCCGGTTTCTTGACTAAGCTTGGGGCGTGGAAATGGTTGGGGTGTAACAGACATGCATGGACTAGGGTGGAAATAAAAGGGACCTGGTCTAGGCAATACAGGGTTAACAATTCTGTAACATTAACTCACTCGAGACGAACGGCATCCGGATACGCGGCTTAAGCTTAAGCCGCGTATCCGGATGCCGTTCGTCTCGAATGAGTTAATGTTCTTGGTGTGTCGTGCAATAATGCTGGACAAACGACTTAAGTTTGAATGTCGTCACTTAAAATAACAAAAGACTGTAGTGCTCTGCTTCTCCGTTGTACGTAGGAGAGCTCCGCCGTTGGGCACAAGACATAGCAGGAAACCTCTGACACGTGTACCTATTCACATGGACTGTTAAAGTACCATTACGCGTAAATCTGAACACACATGTCAGCAACATTTGTGTTCGTTATGCCTTGTCGACACACCTAGTGAACTTTAACAGCCGTTGGCCGGGACACGCAGCAAAAGCACACGCGTAATCGCACTTATTTATTCTGCGCAGTTGCGGGGGCTTCTGAGGATTTATACTTCTTGCTGAAACCTCTTTGTTTTCATCCCTGCGTCACACGACCAATCCCTTTAGCGCAAACCGAACCGGCCATGTTAGTCGCAACTAATGGCGGTCTTTTTGTAACCCTCTTTCTGACGCATCTTGGGTGCCAGTTTTGCTCTATAAAAGATCACCAAAACGTTCCAAAGTACAAAGTTACTTAGTGTTGTTCGAAACAACAGGCACACTACTGGGGGCGGCAACGTCATGAAAGATTTTAAATTACGTCATAAGTCAATTACGTATAAATGTATATTCCTTTGACTCTGTAATATCTGGCGTGTTCCACGTCCGAAGATTTCGTCTTGATTTCTTTTACGAAAATTGTGGAGAAATGAAAACAAATACGTTATTGGTTGCAGGGGTTTGCTGCACGGACCCTTGTAGGCCTTCGGGAGGTCAAAGGAACCATTGTACTCCTCATAACTTATATTGTAGCCACGTTCCTAGACGGCGCCGAGTTTACAACCATTTAAAAAAACACAATATCAGTACGACCACCGTCAGACGTGAACGGGTTAAGGGAAGGGTCGAGAAGTCTTAGTTGAGGAAAGACATTAACCTTTTTCATTCTGATTCACTATTCACCAATGCTTGAAATAAGTTTGACTATGATAGTTTTTAGTCCAAGGGGGGTGCCAGATGCTACTTTGGCACTACCTTGAACTGCAATGGCTGATGTAATGTAGCCTTCATAGGACAATAAGAAATGTAAAAAAAAAAAAAAAAATCAGCATCAGGATGTAATGGGTCAAGAACCCGTCGTATCGGCTTTTTTTTTTTTTTTTTTTAGCCAATCAAAGCCTGCCATGGAGCTGATCGCTTTAACCCTTTTCACCCTGATACACTCCTGCTTGAAATTTGACTATGATAGTTCAAGAGTGATGCCAGAATAGCTTGGCGCCTCGGGCACCAAACTATTCTGGCACCACCCTTGAACTAAAATGGCCAACACATCTCCTAATCTGTTATGTAGACTTCATGGGACAACACACAGATTTGTAAAAATCAGCCTCAGAATGAAAATAAAAAGGGTTAAAAGATGGAGAGTGGGCTTCTATGAAACTGGAACAAGAAGCTGGTGTGCAAACAATCGAGCACACAACAATGTGATTCACGTCCCTCCCTCCTTCCCTCCCATTGCTAACCCCCCCCCCTCTCCCTGACTCCTATTATTTTTGTGAGCAGAAAGCTGGTCAGAGCGAAGATGAAGTGAAAATTGGATTGTTGTGGGTCACTTGCTGGCTGCCGGCTAGCTCCATTTTTTCAACCTTCATCTTCGAACATAGATGGCGAACAGCACAAAACGTCCGTAGCAATAGGTATATATCCTATTGACGTCCTGCAACCTGCTGGGCCTCATGAGGATCTATGCCTTTTGCAGAAGCTCTCGAATTCGTCATGTTACAATGTGAAAACTTATCTGGTCTTAAAGTCCGGTTTTCCCCCGCACTCTTGGGAACATAGAGGATAATGTTACGTCAGTGGAAAGAGGCTTATATCTTCATGAGGCCCTGCATCTGCAGGGCCCCATGAGGATCTATGCCTTTTGCAGACGCCCTGCAAAGCGTCAGGTTACAACGTGAAACTTATCTGATCTGAAACTCCGGTTTTCCCGCACTCTTAGAAACATAGAGGACAATGCTACGTCAGTAGCAAGAGGCATAGAGATTAATGATCTACCGGGCCTCATCAGGACCCATGTCTCTTGAGGACGGCCTGGGCTGCCTCCGGTCACTGTGTGAAAATTATCTGATCTGAAACTCCAGTTTTCCTCTCCATCTTGGGAACATAGAGGATAATGGACGTAATATAATTACCAAGAGGCATAGATCCTCATGAGGTCCTGCATCTGCAAGGCCTAATGAGGATATATGCCTCTTGAGGACGGCCTCGGGCACCTCTAGTTACCGTGTGAAAACTGATCTTAACTCTGGTTTCCCCTTGCCTTTTAGGAACGTATAGGATAATGGGACGTGATTTCGCTTACAAGAGGCATAGATCCTCATGAGGTCCTGCATTTGCAGAGCCACATGAGGATCTATGCCTCTTGCAGGACCGCGCCTCTCGCCCCGGGTTAGTGTTAGAAGATCATCTGATCTGCCGCGCGTCCAAACGTCAGTATCGAGCGCTACCTACATGGATTGGTGTGGACTATACTATGCACCGACCACTTGCTCGGCAGTATCGACCAATAGCAATACATGGACCTCTGTCATCCAGCGCACAAAGGATCGAAATAGCTGAAAGGTAGTGGCTGATTTGACAGCAGCATCGATGCCATCTTGAGCAGAGCGAACCAAGCACGGTGATTTACTTTATAGCTGTTATGTAAAAAAGGTCTAAGACTGGTGTTTTTCACTGCTGGGGCGAAAACAACGAACTGTACGTCGACCAAATACAAATGCTGTCAAAGATAATATACCATAACTCAACGCCCCGCTCCCGCCCCCCCCCCCCCCAACACACACACACACACACACACAGTCTTTCTGTTCCGTCCCACACGTGTTTTAAAAATACCCACTCCCGCAGCTAGGGCACTGAGCTCACCGACACGCTACAAGTAACAAAACATTATGGATAGACCATGCCATTTCAAGGGTTGTGCCAGAATACCGAGATCGCGAGTTCCCCCGAACTAGCGCGCTCTTTATGGGCGATCGGGAGTGCAAGCAGGAAAACTTTACAGAAATAAATTATTTTCGTGAAATCGCCCAATATTAAAAGAGTTTACACGAATAAGATACGTCTGCTGCAGGTATAACAAAGTTGAATAATTTTAATAGCTGTCGAAACGAATAGCAGACCATTTTCTGAAGCCACCGCGAATGGCTTCCGCCATGTGCAGTTTTAATGTACGTTGAGAGATCGTTTTCCCCAGCATTATTTCCTAAAAGTAAAGAAAAGGTTGTATTGTAACAACTGTATGACCATGAAGCAATAGTCCTCAGTCCTTTGTCAACCTGAGCTTACATGTTGCCGCATATTACTTGTGATTCACAGCAAAAAAAGTTAGCCGAGTTGCCCACATTTCGTGGCTCGTAAAGTCTAATCGTGGCTCAAAGTCCCGTAATCTAGAATGCGTTCTCGCGCTGCTCGGAAACTCGCAACAGACCAATTGCCTAGCACTTCTACAATTCTAGTCTGGCACCACGTACCCTTCCCCGGGGAAAGGCAGTCGACATTTCGTATTGTGGGACAAAAAAAAAAAAAAAAAAATTAAACTGTCATGGCTGATCTGCCTCCTGAATTGCTGTGTGATCTTCGGGACCCAAATCCCAAATTCAGGAATAGAGGTCAGAGGTTGTCCCCAGAACAAAAACTGCACACACTTAAAAAGATTTCAGTGGACTCATCCAAGTTCGCTCCACTGCAAGAGGCATATATTCTCATGAGCCCCTGCCGTCGCTGCGGCTCATGAGAATCTATGCCTCTTGCTCGCAAAGATTTGCCTCACTGACATAGATCTATAACTTGACAGTGTTAACAGTATGACCGTTGTGAGTTTGCACGGCACAATGATAAGGACGAGCCAGTCCATTTACTTATCACTGGGGGGGGGGGGGGGGGGGGGGGGGGAGACCACACTGATTTTCCTTACTATAAGGGGCACTGCCTACTATCCTTGGCCTGATTCTGATAAAGAAATATTTCGTGCTGCTACCTCAGGACTGAGTCAACCTTTGAAAAAAATGTCACTCTCTCTCTCTCTCTCTCTCTCTCTCTCTCTCTCTCTATACTGTGTCAACCACTGAAAAACGGTTGTTCTCTCTTTTTCTCTCTATACTGTGTCAACCATTGAAAAACTGCCGTTGCCCTAATCCGCCTGCGAGTAACGAAATAAACCTTCTGGTCACTCCAGCATGCCCCTAACCCCCCCCCCCCCTCCTTCCCGACCCCCTGACTCCCAGACTGGAGAAGTCACGGAAGGGAGACAAGAAGTCACGCAGGGGACGTTAGCCCTTTTCTTTTGCCAAACCCTGCAAAAATTTCTCTCCACCATCTTAAGTCAACCGCTGAGGCACAAACACGTGAACGAGGCCAGCAAGTCAAGAGGCATGGATCCTCATGAGCCCCTGCGAATGCAGGGGCTCATGAGGATCTATGTCTCTTGTACTCTGCGTGTTGTGATCAGATGGCTGCTACACCCGTCAGTGTGGAGGTTAGCGAGTCTCCCGTGAAAAAACCCAGGTCCCGCGGCAAAGTCTATTGATCCTAGATTTCCACCAATTTCCCCTCAATTCTCCCGCCGGTCGTGCGGTTAACCCATTCAAAAGCCGACACAAAAACTACAGCCGGCCGCGTAGTTAACACACCCACTGACCCATGCCTGACGCGGCACTACAGCCCAAAATAGACTTTGAACAATCACGGTGCATCTGTGTACTGAGTCGCGCAGCATGTTTCTTGAGACTGTGCCCCAGAACGAAGACCCCGAAATGAGGCCGTCCCTAATTCTTCAGAAGTTAACCACCTTAGACCCGATGCACTACAGCAGAAGACGGATCGACCTCCTGCAACTGGTACATAATTGTTAGTGGCACCTCTAAAATTTGAGAAATGCGGCCTCGGGGTTAACTGGGTTAAATATTGCACGGATTTCAGACACTCTGTGGATTATCCAGACTGCTCTCTCTGCAAGAGGCGCCCATGTATCCGCATGTCATCATGAGAATCTACGCCTCTGCCGGGCTCCAAGGTGTTGTCTCACCGACACCCGCAGTTGAAGGTACTTCTATCCAGTATCAATAGTATGACCAAGGTGTTGTCTCACCAACACCCACAGCTGAAGGTACTTCTATCCAGTATCAATAGTATGACCAAGGTGTTGTCTCACCAACACCCACAGCTGAAGGTACTTCTATCCAGTAACAATAGTATGACCAAGGTGTTGTCTCACCAACACCCACAGCTGAAGGTACTTCTATCCAGTATCAATAGTATGACCAAGGTGTTGTCTCACCAACACCCACAGCTAAAGGTACTTCTATCCAGTATCAATAGTATGACCAAGGTGTTGTCTCACCGACATCCACAGTTGAAGGTACTTCTATCCAGTATCAATAGTACGACCAAGGTGTTGTCTCACCAACACCCACAGCTGAAGGTACTTCTATCCAGTATCAATAGTATGAGCAAGGTGTTGTCTCACCGACATCCACAGTTGAAGGTACTTCTATCCAGTATCAATAGTATGACCAAGGTGTTGTCTCACCAACACCCACATCTGAAGGTACTTCTATCCAGTATCAATAGTATGACCAAGGTGTTGTCTCACCAACACCCACAGCTGAAGGTACTTCTATCCAGTATCAATAGTATGACCAAGGTGTTGTCTCACCAACACCCACAGCTGAAGGTACTTCTATCCAGTATCAATAGAATGATTGTTTAATATAAGCAACACCCCGTGCTGCAGTGATCGAGGTGATGCAGCAGAATTGTCCAGCTTGTCCTTACTATAAAGGGGTGCCACCTGCTGTCTTTCTTTTTTACTACAAAGGGACTCAACCCCTTGTCTTCAACGTGATTCTGGTTCAGCAATAAACTCTGGGAGATCGGGGAATTTCAACCAAATGGCTAAATGTGCGTAGCTTTTGAGGCCAGGATTACGGGAAAAGTCATATGAGCCATCGTAGCTCAAGGGTGGTGCCAGAACAGGCTGCCACTTCTAGTCTCTAAGCAGTTCTGGCACCACCCTTGAACTATCATGGCTCAACTGTCTTCCTAACTGTTGACACATTTAGCTCCAAGGCTGCATTTTTACAATCTTGGATATGCACCGGCTGCCTGAGATGGTGGACCATGATAATTGAAGGGTAGTGCCAGATTAGCATGGTGCCATCAGATTTCAAGCTAATCAGGCACTATCCTTGAATTATCATGGTTGATTCATCTCTTGCTGTAGTGTGTCGGGGCTACTTACTTACGCCTGTCACCCCTACCCGGGTATAGGCCATCGACGAGAGACCTCCAGCAACTCCTGTCCTGTGCTTCTCCTTCGATTCTACTCCAGGTGGTTCCCAGTCTCTTGATGTCTGCTTGGAGGTCTCTACGCCAGGAGTTTCTCGGCCTACCTCTTTTCCTCTTTCCCTGGGGGTTCCATGACAATGCCTGCCTAGTGATACTGGAAGCTGGCTTTCTCAGACTGTGACCGATCCATCCCCATCTTCTTCGCCCAATTTCATTCTCTGCTGTTATCTGCTCTGTTCTCTCCCAGAGTCTGACGTTGCTGATCTTCTCTGGCCAGTGGATTTTCAAAATTCTTCTAAGGCAGCTGTTTATGAAGGTTTGTACTCTGTTGACTGTGGTTTTTGTCAATCTCCAAGTCTCTGCTCCATATAGGAGAACTGCTTTTACGTTGGAGTTGAAAATCCGGACTTTGGTGTGTTGTGTCAGCTCTCTGGAACTCCACACTTTTTTCAACTGGAGGAAGGCTGCTCTGGCTTTACCGATTCGTGCTCTGACATCTGCATCAGTGCCGCCTTTTATGTCTATGATGCTCCCGAGATAGGTGAAGGACTCCACCTCCTCCAACGGGGTGCCAGCAAGCAAGACTGGTTCTTCCCTGGTTGCGTTCAGCCTCATTGTCTTTGTTTTCTGTTTGTGGATGGTGAGGCCCACTTGGGACGAGATGTCAGCAAGCCTCGTGGTCTTGTCCTGCATTTGTTGGTGAGTGTGGGACAGTAATGCCAAGTCATCTGCAAAATCGAGGTCGTCAAGCTGTGTCCACAGTGTCCACTGTATTCCACTTCGTCTGTGCTCTGTGGTCATCTTCATGACCCAGTCTATGGCCAGTAGGAAGAGGAAAGGAGACAGCAGACACCCCTGCCTGACGCCGGTTCTGACCTGGAGCTCCCTGGTGAACTGCCCTTCGTGGATCACGCGGCATGTCATGCCATCGTAACTGCTCTTGATCAGGCGGACGAGCTTTGTGGGTACACCGTAGTGTCGTAGGAGTTTCCACAGAGTCTCTCGGTCCACGCTGTCAAATGCTTTCTCATAATCCACAAAGTTGACGTACAGCGGGGAGCTCCACTCCAGAGACTGTTCCACGATGATGCGGAGAGTGGCGAACTGGTCTGTACATGATCGGTTCTTCCTAAATCCTGCTTGCTGGTCTCTCAGCTGGGGGTCAACGGAGCTCTTCATTCTCTCTAGGATGATCCTGTTGAAAACCTTTTCTGGTACTGACAGCAACGTGATTCCTCTGTAGTTGGAACACTTGCTGAGGTCGCCTTTCTTGGGAAGCTTGATTAGGTACCCCTCCTTCCAGTCAGCCGGCATCACCTCCTCTTTTCAGATCTTTCCAAACAGTGGGTACAGCAGTGTCGGGGCTAACTGGGTCAATAAAAGTCTTCACAGGACAATGCTCCAAGCTTGGTTACTTCCACCTCTGTGTTCAATGTCTGACCAGCACCCTCAGTTCGGTGACCAGCTGGTGCCATGCAATGTCCACAAGAGACGTAGATTCACATAAGCCCCTGCGAATGCAGGGGCTCATGTGTATCTATGTCTCTTGCAAATGGACGGTGTAAGATGAGGGATGTCGCCCCAAAACTCCATTTTCATTTTGTGCCTGGCCTCGAAATGTACACACAATTAAATGCAGCGCATGGTTTGTTTCCCTCAGCTACCTCTAAAGTGAAATAAGAGAAGGAACCAGTGTGCTACATGCAGCTATACGGGCCACCACCACCACCAACATTATCACTACCCTCATCCAGTTTTTTTTTTTTTCAAATTCAAAATTAACTCTTAAGCTCCCAGAACTAAATGACTTCCATTCTGCACAATGGAAGTCATTTAGTTCTGGGACTTTAAGAGTTAATTTATATTTTAATTCATGTCCATATGCTGCTGGAATCAGCAAAGCCGTTAAACTTTCTTGAGATGTGCTGCATTAGAATGTGGCGAAAAGCGAGTGACTAATTGAGTCATTAGTGGCTGCGGGGGCCAGAAAGTATCTGTGCCTCTTGCAGATGGAAAGAACTGGCTTTCCTCCTTGGCTTTCTGTTGCACGTCCACATGCGTCACGTCTCGGCTGTGTTGACTTTTAGGGAGAAATCAGAGTGCATAATTTTTCTAACAAACCAAGGGCAACAACTCAGTAGAAGACAGACATATAAACAATTATCTCCCTTCCTTTGCCTCCTTCACAATGCACCAAATTAAAGACAACGAATAAGAGAAGGCAAAAAGGTACGTGACGCTCAAGGATATCACGTGTTTGTTGGTACTTTTTTCTGTCGAAACACGTGCAACTTTGACTTGCTTCTGATTTCCGGAAATCGGCTGTTAGTTTATGTAGCTTCGGCATCAGTGAATGTTATGCCATTGTGTTGCATCTTGCTGTGTAGCAATGCTTGCTTTATCTTTGGTTAGTACATCAGAACCTGTTGTGAGCGAACACCCTTCATATAAAGACCATCATGTAGATGTCTGTAGCCACCCAAAATAATAGCTTTCAGTAACAGGCGACACATTTAACCTTTCACGACTGAGTTCACTCAGAAGAGCACCTGTCTTTTAACCCTTATCATTCCGAAGACACCAGTGTTTGAAATAAGTTTGACTAAAATAGTTCAAGGGTAGTGCCAGAATAGCTTGGCGCCTCTAGGCGCCAAGCTATTCTGGCACCACCCTTGAACTAAAGCCATTGGTCTATGTCCTTATCTGTAAGTGCCATAATGTAGCTTGCATATTATGGCAGTGTATGAATTGGAAGCTTTTAGCCTCAGTAAGATATGGGTTAATACCACCTAAAAGGTTCTACTGTATCTTTCATCAGCAGGAAGCATGGATCCTCATGAGCCGATTCAGAAAACTTCACTGTCCCAAAAATAATAAAGAAACTGTTCTTCTTCATTTGAGATACATTGATTGAATTTGTGTGTGTGTGGACCCAACTATCCCAAAATTTGGGAAAGGTGCAACTGCGCATGCAATGTCGAGTAACTGCGGGAAAACGGGAAACACAATTTTGTTTTATGTGTTTCGGATCAAAAGAAAAATCTCCCTAGTCAACTTGGCATGGGACAATAAAGATATCTGAATCTGAACCTGCAGGGGCTCATGAGGATCTACGCATTTTGACAGCATGAGTGATTGACACTTACCTTGGCTTCAAACTTGATGGCAGCGGCATACAACATAGCCACGTTGTCCACCGAGATCCCCTGGCAGATGATTTGTTCACATTTGTGTTTCAGCTGCGTCTCGCAGTACGCGTTTGCCAGGTCCAGCAGCCCTGAAAATACACATGGGCAAACATTTTTCTTTAAAAGGTATTTTTTCGAAAAATACTTACCGATGACATGACTACCTGGAGTGTCCACTCCTTGCTCAATTCTAGCCTAAGAACCCGTTGTGTAACACAACCCGGGAGGCACTCGGGGAACCCCCAGAGTGACCGAGAGTTGTCTCCCGCTCCTACCCACCAGCCCTATTCACCTCTGAACTCCAGTCACGAAATTAGGCTCACCAGCGGCAAGCGGGGCAGGTGGGAGGGTCCTTCGAGTCATGTCATCGGTAAGTATTTTTCGAAAAAATACCTTTTAAAGAAAAATGAATTTGTTTCTTCAAAAACATTACCGATGACATGACTACCTGGAGAATGCCGAATAGGAGGAGGGTGCCGCACCCCCAGAGGGTCTCTCTAGGCTCATCGCCCCCTCCTCTCCTCCGACACTCTTCACTCCCTAATAGGTGCGTACCTACGGCGCCTGAGGCGCCGGGAGGGAGTGTTGTGCCGCCGTGATATCCCCCACCAAGGCGAGGTTGTCTCGCTGTCCTGCCAGATCCCGTAGATAGAAGCGGGCGAACGTAGATTCCGACCACCAGCCCACCGCAGCCACGATGTCCTTGACAGCGCAGTTCCTGTCGAAGGCGACGCTCGTGGCCATTGCTCATACTTCATGCGCCCGAATCTTTAATCTCTTCGCTCCCTGTGGGGAGAGATCGACGTAGGCTGAGCGAATAACCCAGCGTAGCCAGGAAGAGATTGTCTGGGCAGTAATGTCGTTTCTTCCAGGAGTTAATGGCAGGAAGAGGCGTGAGCGTCCTCTCCTGACGGCTTTGGTTCGGCGCAAGTACACTCTAAGGGCTCGTACAGGATCTTGTTGCCTGGTCTCTTTGGGGAAGTTGGTCCCACGTAACGGTCTTAAGGTGATAACCTGTGGTGCCGTCAGTGGAGACCTAGTCTTGGCAATGAAGGCAGGGTCCGTCACTAGTTGGACGGAACGATCTGCTCGAAATTGCAGGCAGGAAGGCCGGGCTGAGAGCGCGTGAAGCTCGCTTACTCGTGCCACAGTGGCGAGAGCCAGCAGGAAGCATGTCTTACGTGTCAGATCTGCAAGGCTGGCTAGAGGTAGTGGTTTGAAACGTGGTGAGTTCAGCCAGGTAAGAACCCACGGTAAATCCCAGCGGGGAAGTAGCGAACGAGAGGCAGGTCGTTGTAGGCCGAAGTGCGTCATAAGGTCCGCTAGGTCCTTTCATGCGCCGGGGTCCGCGCGGCCGAGATGCCAGTAGGTATCAGCAATCATCGAGAGATATCCCCTGATGGTGATTGGGGCCAGTCCTTGGTCTCCGAAGAGCCAGAGGTAGAAGTCCGCAAGCTGGGGGTTTGTCAAATCGGTGGGGGAGAGACTACGGTCGCTGGACCATGCACAGAGAACCCTCCATTTTCCCTCGTAGATACGTCTAGTTGAGGGCTTGCGGGCTGTAGCGATCGCTTCCACTGCAGCACCCGAGAAGCCTCTAGCGGAGAGGGCTTGCCGCACAACCTCCAGGCGTGTAGCAGCAGGCGTTCTGGGCAAGGGTGGAGCAGCGCCTGACGTGGCTGCTTGAGCATAGTGCGGGGCGTGGGGAGCAGAAGAGGAGGGTGAGTGGCGAGCTGATCAGGTCGGTGGACCAGGAACGAGTCCAAGCGAACGGGGCGACCAGGAGCAGGATCGCATCTGTTCCTCGCAGTTTCAGGAGGACTTTGGGAACGAGGACTGTCGGGGGAAAGGCGTAAGCGATGAGTCCGTCCCAAGGGATGGATAAAGCGTCGACCGCCCATGCCAGGGGATCTGGTACTGGGGACACGAAGAGGGGAAGCTGGTGATTCCACCTCATGGTGAAAAGGTCCACCATCGGGGTCTCCCAGTGAGAGCAAATCATACAGAAAATGTCCTGGCGTAGAGTCCATTCCGTGTGAATCAGCTGTCCGCGACGGGACAGAGAGTCTGCCAAAACATTCAGGCGATCGGGAATGTGACGGGCGCTGAGTGTCAGGTCGTGGTCCTCGCACCAGCGCATCAACCGATACAGGAGCATGCATAGATCGGGTGAGTGAGTTCCTCCCTGCTTCTGTATATACGCCACAACCGTCGAGTTGTCCGAAAGGACGAGGAGATGCTGGTGTCTGAGTTGCTCTTCCCAAACGATGATGGCCTGCCACACCGCTTGTAGCTCCAGCCAGTTGCTGTGCTTGTCCGCGAACTCCGGGGGCCAGAGGCCGGACGTCGTGGCGAACTGCGGCAGCAGGTGGGCTCCCCAACCAGCCCGACTCGCGTTGACACACAGGGAGAGGTGAGGGGAAGGAGAAGAAATGGGAACTCCCAGAGCCAACCACGTCCTGTCGGTCCACCGTAAGAGATGGGGGCGTACCAGTGGGGACACAGGGACCATGGTGGTCAAGTCGCCCGAGGAGGGACGCCAGAGCAGTAGGAGATGAAGTTGTAGCGGTTGGGAGTAGAGACGCCCGAGCGGGATAAGATCCGCTGCTGCGTTGATCAGGCCAAGGAGCTGAAGCCAGACCCTGGCGGGGGCTGCCTACTGCTAAGCGACCAACGCGGCGAGTGAGGATAACTTCAAAATCCGTGGCTCTGGCAAGTGCACCCTGTTGTGGTCCGTGTCAAATTCCATGCCGAGATGGATGAAGTGACGCGCCAGGGTGAGATCTGACTTTCCCGTGTTGACCAGGAATCCCAACTGGTGAAGCAACCGCATCAAGGCGTCGCAAGAGCGGCTTCCACTTGATT
The DNA here is from genome assembly GCA_036245525.1 of Semisulcospira habei. NCBI lineage: Eukaryota > Metazoa > Mollusca > Gastropoda > Semisulcospiridae > Semisulcospira > Semisulcospira habei. The sequence continues at coordinate 39,164,425 of BTPG01000007.1, forward strand.
CCTCAAGAGCAGGTCGTCGAGATAATTCGACGTCGGGCTGGAAGATGACTGTCTTGCCTTGGCCACTACGGCATCCATGATGCGGGTGAAGGCCCATGGGCTGAGGTTGAGACCAAACGGTAGGGCGCAAAACTGGTAAATCACTCCCTCGAACGCGAAGCGCAGGTACTTCCTGGAAGTCGCGTGCATGGGGACATGTAGGTAGGCGTCGGACAGATCTAGACTGACCGCGTAGTCCATGGGTTGAACCGCCGCACGGAGTGCTCTGGTCGTCTCCATCCGAAAGGAAGGGGCCGCGATGAAGGTGTTCAGCGCCGACAGGTCTATGACAGTTCGCCACTTGCCGCCGGGTTTGGGGACCACAAACAATTGGCTGTAAAAGGCGGGCGAGTCCGGACGCTGCACTATCTCTGTGGCCTGCTTCCGCAGGAGAGCCGCAACTTCTCCAAGCAGAGCAGCGGCCTTGAGGTCGTCGGAAGGAACCTCCGTCCAAAGCGGAACGGAGCGCAAAGGAGGGGGGGGGTTCGGAAGGAGATCCACAATACTCTGGTCACTACGTCCAACACCCAGGGCTCGTCTCGAAACAGCAAGTGCCACTCCTTGCTGAATCTTGCTAGCCTTCCGCCGACTGGAGCCCCGAAGACGGTCAGCGGAGGCGGAACCGGGGACAAGTCAGGTGGCCCGCCCGCGCCCAGGGCGACGGGAGAGATGGGGCCAGGAGGGGGTAGGGGCATTAGACGGGCCAGGGCGACCGAAGGACGGGCGACGACGCAACGCAGCTCGTGGCGGGGCAGACGGGTCTGAGGTGACAGGTTACGGGCCCGCAAGGCGCGACCCAGGGCCGTGCGGGCGGGGGGAAAGCGCTGCTTGACCGCCTTGTGAGGCCAACGGTCGGGGTTGGAGTCCTTCACCGACTGCCACGTCTCACCGAAGAGCAGAGAACCACCCAGGGGGGCCCGACGTAGTTGAGTACACAGGTCGGTCGGCAATCCACTGCAAGCCTGTAGGACAGCGTCCCGTCGCATAAGGTCGCAGTTAGACGCGGCGGCCATCGCGTTAACAGAAGAGTGATAAGCTGCGCAGTTCCCAGCCTCAGCCATGACGAGTAGGTCTCCCAGGAGGGGAGACAGAGAAGGCTGCCAAGCTTCCTCGAGATGCCGAATGAACGCCTGGGTCAGCAAGTCCAGGAACCCGGAGCAGGCGAGCGTGTTCCGCACCAGTGACACCGTCCTATTCAGTCCCCTCGGGAAGGACCGTTTCAGCAAGGAACTACCTCCGGCTTGCATCAGTGCGGCAGGATCCATGGGTGGAAGCGGGCAGAGGAACGACTGTGAATAGCCGGAGTACCAATTCTGCTGAAAGGCGATGTCGAGAGCGGGAGGCCATCTCCCGTCCGTGAAGAAGTCCGAGTTCCGAGTCTCCGACAGAAGGCGAGACGAGAAGGCGTCCCGCAGATCAAAAAAACTAGGCGGTTGCGGGAGGGACTTGAACCTCTTGACGCTCCTATCCGCGTCCACAAAGGCGGAAATCTTCCTCTTCACCGGAGGCGACGCCGGGCAAACATCTGCCGGCAGGAAGGCAGCGATGAGCTTGGAAGCCTTGTCCAGCGCTAGCCGAGTGTCCATCCGGGCCGAAGAAACAGGTCTGACGGAAGCGGAAGCACTGGAAGCCGAAGAAGAGGGAGACGGTGAACGGCTGAGACGTCCGAGCAACCAGTCCGAGGGGTCGTCAGTCACCAAACTCAGGGTGTCGAAGTCCGGCTGTCTGGCAACCGGCGACCGAGGAGGGCGACGAGGGCTCTGAGGGAAGAAAACCGCAGAGGTCGACGACTCCCTCCGGGGAGAGCGAAAGATGGAACGACGCGGCGAGGGACTCCGGAACGTCGAAGGCGGGACCCGACGAGGAGAACGGCTGCGACGAGGAGGGGCGGAACGGTGAGGACGAGGCAAAGGGGAAGTGGCCGGTCGATGGGAAGAGGAACGGGACGAACGGGAGTCCGAACGAAAAGGGGAACGTGAAGAAGGCGCCAACCGTCTGTCACGCGGGGAGTCCTGATCCGTCGAACGACGAGTGGAGAAGGTCCTCCTACGATCACGTGAAGCAGAGCGATAATGGCGAGTAGAATCCCGGCGTGTGCGATCTTCGCCCGCAGGAGGCTCCGGACGAGTGCGTGTAAGTCTCTGTGAACCAGGCTCTTGGGAGAGGCGGGTTTCTTGCCGGCAAGGGGACCCCTGCGGCTTCCTCAGAGACGAGTGGGGACCGACAGTGGACGAGGGACGCCAAGAGCGTCTCAGCAAACCAGGCTCTTGGGAGAGGCGGGTTTTCTGCTTCTTCAACAGCTGTGTCCGGGCGCGCTCTCTAACAGAGGCGGACTTGCCGGTCGAACTCCCACCCTGTGCACCAGTCCGTTGAATACTCAGTGGCGTTCTCTGTGTCGGATCAAGTTGGTCTCGCACGTCCGGTGCCGGGGGCACATCGGAAGGCGTCTCAGTAATCTTCAAAGTACCCGAGAGGGTAGGAGGCTCCCTGCTATAAAAGTTCCAGAGATTAGACCATCGGAGCTCCGGCCAGGTAGCACAGACGTCACAAGTGTGGTCGGAAGCACACCCAGCGCACAGGAGACAGACTGCATGTTTATCCGACGGCCACTGGAAGCCTCCGCATTGTGTGCAGGTCATCAGTAGGCCACTGCAACACACAAAAACATGAAGGCACTCGGCGAGTGTCTACAAGGACCCGCCCTGACCCTGGCGCGGGTTCGCATAACACAACAAAGATACGCACACTGTACTCAATCTAAGCCAAACCAGTGCGGGCACGTAGCGCCAGCCCGGTAACCGCCCTGCGTAAGCTACCCTGGCGTAAGGGACACAAGTTAAACAGGTTTTATGCACACCACAACCCGATTAAAACCACGGTGAAGGGGATTAAACCCTGCCGGAACAAGTGAGAATTCAAGCCTTCGTAACAACACAGAGCGTCTAACCATAAGCCCAAGTAAGGTTAGGTATGGCCCAACGAGACTCACTCCTCGCAACTGGCAAGGCGCGAGCAGCCCACCAATGCCAGGGCGAAAACATTCCTCAGCCAACCAGGCAAAAACCAAGCGAAGCCCAAAGGTACCCAGAAATAACCCCATAGTGAGGAAGAAGCGATGCAAACGCAAGCTGCTCGTGCCTGTGCCCCGCCCGGGCAACCAGCCGAGGCTCCTCTAACTACCTTACCTCTCAGTCGGCGCGGTACGAGATGGAGAAAGTTCAATGACACCCACTGCACGACTGGCGAAGTCAGTGGGAGCGATACCCTTCAACCCGCACGAAGTGTAGCCGCCAAGGAAAAGGCAGGATAGAAGAACCTAAGGCCAGCGAAGCTGTCACCCAAGACGAAATACGCAGGCAGACCGAACCGGTCGAAAACAAAAATCCAAGTCCAGAGGCTAGAGAAAACACGTCTAAACGCGTGAGCCTAAGAAGCGTGACTGGAGTTCACAGGTGAATAGGGCTGGTGGGTAGGAGCGGGAGACAACTCTCGGTCCCTCTGGGGGTTCCCCGAGTGCCTCCCGGGTTGTGTTACACAACGGGTTCTTAGGCTAGAATTGAGCAAGGAGTGGACACTCCAGGTAGTCATGTCATCGGTAATGTTTTTGAAGAAACAAACTCACTCTCAAAAGCACGCTCACAACTAACATTAAGATATATGGGAGGAGGAAATAGAAGTTTTTCTTAACACATTTAGCCTCAGCACACTACAGAAGGAGATGGATTGACCAAGATAATTCAAGGGTGGTGCCAGATTAGCTTGGCGCCTGATGGTGCCAAGCTAATCTGGCACCGCCCTTGAATTTTCCTGGTCGATCCATCTCCTGCAATTGGTAAATAGTTGTTAGCTGACAACACCACAATGCAGTTTTGCAGGTAAATGGGTTAAGTAAGAAGCAGGTCAAAGACAATAGGTTGAACCCCTTTATAATCATGAAAAACAGTAGGTTTAACCCCTTAATAAGCAGGACTAGTGGGACCTTTATCGAATGCAACTCGGAACTTTGGGAATCCCAGACCTGAGGTTAAATGGGTCAAAGCAACATCAGATCAAAGACAGTAGGCTGAGCCCATTTATAGTAATGAAAGACAATAGGTTGCACCCCTTTATCAGCAGGACTTATGAGACCTCTTTTTGGGGGGGATCGCTCCAATCATTGCAGCATGCATCTTCATAACAGTTACAGTGTTAATACCAAGTACCTCAAAGTGTGGATGCCAATGAGGCAACTCTTTCTGAGCAAGAGGCGTAGATTCTCATGAGCCCCTGCAGCTGCAGGGGGTCAACTCATGAAAATACATGCCTCTTGCCAAAGGAACAGGTTGCATGAACTCATCACTCCAAATGTCCACAAAAAAGTAGTTGCCATGGCGGCTCTTGTCTTTATGCAGCAGAAGAGGGAGGGGTGTTTTTCTTTTTTTAATTCAGTTTTCCTAGCTAAAATTTGTAGTGTGCTTTAAACAAGAATAAGTGGTACAGAAATCTACACTATTAACATGGCTCGTACATCGTAAACAGCACATTACCAATGGCTTCCTCGGGTTTCAGATCCACTGTGTCGGTGTAGAGGTACTGTAGGAACGCACGATATACTGTGTGGGGATACTGCGTGATCTTTATAAAACTGGAATAAAACAGACAGAAAAAGTGAATCCAATATACCCCAACCCATTGGAAAGAGGTACAGATGGTTTGTTTAAAAAAAACAACCATTAACCCTCTGGGTGTTGGCAGCACTTTTTGTGGAATCATTAAGACAAGAAGTGCGGCCGACAGCTGAGCCACCATGTGCACGCTACCGCATCTAGCTCAATTCAGAATACAAGGGAGAAAAGAGACGACAAGCGCCAAATTCTAGCTGAGTCCGGAAGTATGCCAGCATGCACAGACCTCTTTCTCAACGTCTAGAATCCAATGTTAAACCCTTCAGCAGAGTGAAATGAAAGAGGCCAATCTGCATTGCTTTGCATCCGTTGTCTTCTGCCGTGTTTACTCTAAAGTCAAAGTGAATTACTCGAGAAGATGTTGACAGAGTTTTTCGGGTTCTGGGAAATATGTACCTAAAGATTGCAGCATGCACATTCATATCGACAGTAGATGTATTTTAGTTTTCATTTCACTGGATATGCTAATTTACAAAAACCCATGAAAAATGAGCATGAGGCATATTTCCTGACTCAGCTAAAACCTAATAAATGGATGTCTGCTAAAATGATGCTTGACTGTGCAAACAGCCTTGATACTAAACTATCAGTTTTGATCGGTAGACAAGGTTGGTATAGATTTGTGGCAAAATATCTACTGTGTTTGTTTAGTTCGGGGTGGATCTCATCCACCATAGTGTGCGACGGGAAATTGTCTCACGGTGACTGGAGCCACCAGCCGTCGGCAAAGAGCTAACAGGCAAAATAACTTACTCTTTTTCATTCTTATTCCAATATGACTGGAAAATGGATCGAATGTGCTGACACCTGCAAACAAATATGACAGTTTTTGTAGTGACAAACTACTGCAATACAACACACAGAAACTACAATGCATCTCTCTAACTCAGAACTGGGTCAAGCAAAGGAAAACGAAACTGCATCATGGGGGAGATTAATGCATTCGAGACGTGCGGCCTCCGGATACGCGTGCTGTAAGCCACGTATCCGGAGGTTGCACATCTCGAATGTGTTAACCCCTTGACTATTAATGTGATAACGCTGGACAAAAAAAGACGTGTACTTACACGCCTTTTACGCCGAGCATATCGCCAGTACCACAGCAGTTAACCTGCTGTGTCCCAAGGTGGGAATCCTGACAGGTTGGAATTGTCCTCTGCAGATCTTATTACAAATTAAGACACAGATCGACCACAATAGTTCAAGGGTGGTGCCAGAATACAAGCTATTGGAAACCACCCTTGAACTATCATGGTCGATATATATCCTGCTGTGGTGTGTCCGGGCTGAATGAGTCAAGCTGAAGACAAAGGCAAAAAGCAAAAGAAACAGCCACCATGGAGTATAACATTAAAAAGTAAAAAGGGGGTTCCCCTCCTCTCTTTCCAAGAAGAAGAAAAGCCAATAAGCAGTTGTGTACACGTGCGGCAAGTTGAGCATCAATTGCAACATACCTGATTTTCAGGATGGCCTTGTGGACAAAGATTTCCTGGCTTTCCACAAGGAACCTCAGGTCACTTGTTTCCTAAACAAGATAATATTTACAAATTATTATCACACAGGTCACCAATATGAGTAACATGTAGTATGAATTTTTATTCATACTACATGTTACTGTTTATTGTCTGCAGCGACCTAAATGATGGTCTGTAATGACAGGTGGCTCTTTTTGCCCTTCAAGACTTGAGAGCACCAGTCTTCTGAGGATGGAAGACTATAAATGTAATGATTTATTATAACAAGTAAGCAGATATTAAACTGCATAGCAGGTTAACAGACAGATGGACAGAATAATGATGATGATAATAATAATTATAATAACAATAAAAGTAAAAATAAAAATAAAGTAATGTGTATTTTTAAGAAATATAACCGAAAGGACAGAATTTGTGTCCGTAAAAAAATGTATGGTCGATGGTCGTGAAAGTGAAGGTGGTGAGGTTAGGGGCGGGCTGGTGGGAGAGGTGTGTATGTAGGGGTGTGTGGGGGATGTGGAGCCTTAAAATAAAAAATCATTAGAAAAGAAGAACACAGTGAGAGTGTTCAAGTGGTCCTGCATCAGACAAAAAGCCACCCCTTGCAACGAAGAGGCATCCATTCTCATTCTCCCTGCAGCTGCTATCAAGAGGCATAACTTCTCATGAACCTCTACAGCTGCTAGCAAGAGGCATAAATTCTCATGAACCTCTGCAGCTGCTAGCAAGAGGCATACATTCTCAAGAGCCCCTGCAGCTGCTAGCAAGAGGCATACATTCTCAAGAGCCCCTGCAGCTGCTAGCAAGAGGCATACATTCTCAAGAGCCCCTGCAGCTGCTAGCAAGAGGAATAAATTCTCAAGAGCCCCTGCAGCTGCTAGCAAGAGGCATAAATTCTCAAGAGCCCCTGCAGCTGCTAGCAAGAGGAATAAATTCTCAAGAGCCCCTGCAGCTGCTAGCAAGAGGCATAAATTATCAAGAGCCCCTGCAGCTGCTAGCCAGAAGAATAAATTCGCATGAGCCCCTGCAGCTGCTAGTGAGAGGAATAAATTCTCATGAGCCCCTGCAGCTGCTAGCGAGAGGCATAAATTCTCAAGAGCCCCTGCAGCTGCTAGCAAGAAGCATAAATTCTCAAGAGCCCATGCAGCTGCTAGCAAGAGGAATAAATTCTCAAGAGCCCCTGCAGCTGCTAGCAAGAGGAATAAATTCTCAAGAGCCCCTGCAGCTGCTAGCACGAGGAATAAATTCTCAAGAGCCCCTGCAGCTGCTAGCACGAGGAATAAATTCTCAAGAGCCCCTGCAGCTGCTAGCACGAGGAATAAATTCTCAAGAGCCCCTGCAGCTGCTAGCACGAGGAATAAATTCTCAAGAGCCCCTGCAGCTGCTAGCACGAGGAATAAATTCTCAAGAGCCCCTGCAGCTGCTAGCACGAGGAATAAATTCTCAAGAGCCCCTGCAGCTGCTAGCACGAGGAATAAATTCTCAAGAGCCCCTGCAGCTGCTAGCAAGAGGAATAAATTCTCAAGAGCCCCTGCAGCTGCTAGCAAGAGGAATAAATTCTCAAGAGCCCCTGCAGCTGCTAGCAAGAGGAATAAATTCTCAAGAGCCCCTGCAGCTGCTAGCAAGAGGAATAAATTCTCAAGAGCCCCTGCAGCTGCTAGCACGAGGAATAAATTCTCAAAAGCCCCTGCAGCTGCAGGGGCTCTTGAGAATTTTTACCTCTTGCTAGCAGCTGCAGTGGTTCATGAGAATACAGCTGAAGAGGCTCATGTATTATCATGCAGACGGCCAGTGTACATACCTGGTCATCAAAGGCTTGTGCGATGCTCTCTGCCACTTTGGTCCCCTTCACTTGATCTAGGACAAAAGGAAAGCCTTCAAGACCCGCTGGTTAACCCACACAAACAAATAAAACAGTAAAGAAAAGTACTTTTTTTTTCACTCGATAATCTAAAAATCAAGAAATGTTCATGGTTTCATTCTACATGAATAAATTTAATTAACAGTGATGATAGCTTTTACCTTGAAGTAAGGGATCAAAAAATGAATTCTGTTTGTGTGTGGAGAAAAAACCCAACAGAGAAAGAAACATGCTCAGAAAAGACAGTTACAATACAATTTATTAATATTTCGGATAAAATACCCTTTTTCAAAATAGACAAACAAACAAATATAATAATAATATAATAAACAAATAATTATCTTCATTATCACAGAAGGAATCTGGTCTGGTTTGTGTGTGTGTGTGTGTGTGTGTGTGTGTGTGTGTGTGTGTGTGTGTGTGTGTGTGTGTGTGTGTGTTTTGCACATCAAACGTGAATTTCTGTTTTGCTATTTGCATAGAAAGGGTTTCATTTTTTAAATTATGGAAATTTCAACACCCAAAACTTTGGGTTTCCGTGTGGTTTTTTTTTTTGCCAACTTTAACACAAAGGGCATGGTCAGGGAAGCCCTGATATATCAAACCTACATTATATCCAGTGTTGTTAACCCATTTAGCCCTGGATCCCTACAGCAGGAGATTAATTGACCATGATAATTCAAGGGTTCAAGGGTAGTGCCAGATTAGCTTGGCGCCAAAGCTAATCTGGCACTACCCTTGAATTATCATGGTCAATCCATCCCCTGCAACTGGTACATATTCGTTAGGCAACACCTCCAAAATTTGAGAAATGGGACCTTGGGGCTAAAAGGGTTAAACATGAAGTTGACTTTACATACCAATGCAATATGTGCGCCATGTGACCGGAGGATCGGAGAATGTGGCAAAAACATCATCTGTGCTGGAGAAGCGTGTCGCAAGTGGGGCTGTTATGGAATGACCGCGACACTCACCCCACATCATCACCTTGCCGGTCCGAGTCATGGCCGCAGACACATGTGAGTAATGTGTGGCTGCTATTTCCATAAACCTAGAAATAAGTTAAAATAAAGATAAACAGAAATAAAAACTGAGATAAAACATGGTTGGTTGGTTAGTTCAGGTTTAACGTCCACGGCACCGAAGTGATAATGGACGGCCCTGACAAGCGGGTTATGGGGGACAGGGATATCTATTACCTATGGAGTACGAATTGAACACTGATCAACGCAGGCGCACTCCCTGTGCCACTTTGATTTACCAGGACCTTTCAATGGACATGCTATTGAACAAGCCCGTCTTCTCCCCCTGGATTGTGAGTCCTGCTACCGGGGCCGGGACGGGGATTCGAACCCATGACCCGGCGATTCTCTTCACTCTCCTGCTCCGACACTATACCGCCTGATCTATTTCGGACTCTAGATAAAACATGTTAATCCCCATGAGCTTACAGCTGAAGAGGCACTAACACTGAGCTATCAATAACATAAAAAGAAATCCACCCTGAACAACATTAATTTAGGGCTAATCCTTCAATCCCATATGACTGAGAATATGTTTTTGAAATCTTGATTAACCGATTTAGCCCTGCAGCAGGAGATGGACTGATCATGATAATTCAAGGGTAGTGCCAGATGAGCTTGGCGCCCGAAGGCGCCAAGCTCATCTGCCACTACCCTTGCATTATCATGATCAATCCACCTCCTGCACTGGTACATAGTCGTTCATTAACACTTTCAAAATGTGGGTAGAGCACCTGTTAATAAGGGTTAATTCCACACCAAAGAGCCCCAGCTGTCAAGTAAACATCGACACAAAGCGATTTCGGCAAAAGGCATAGATTCTCATGAGTCGCCACAGCTGCGGGGGATCATGAAGATCTATGCCTCTTGCAGCTTAATCGTGTTCATGTTTTTCTAAGCCCTAAAGGGGTCAAAATGGAGTTAATTGGTCCTGGTAGTAACTAAGTTCAAAAGGTGTGTACCAGAGTCCTCTGTTATGGAACAGATTGACACAAGAAATACGCTATGCGCAGTACATTCATTTGTTTAAAAGATCGCTCAAAACGTATCTTTTTATGTCTGCCTACTGATGACTTGTTCGTGTGTGTGTGTGTGTGTGTGTGTGTGTGTGTGTGTGATCGTATATGTGCCCATACATAACCAGTGTTTTTGTGGCCGTTTGGTTTTGTTCTTTTATTTTGTTAATATTTATTTATTTGTGTTTTTATGTTTTTTGCATTATGTTTAAAAAACGAACAAACGAACATCAAGAATAAAGCTCATTCTCACCTAGTTTCACAACTTTAGGAGGCATCTATATAGACTGTGTGAAAGCAGCGGAAGACAGATTGGTCATGACAGGTCACAAGAAGTGCTGGATTTGTTTGACACTTTTCTGGGTACCAAGCTAATCTGAAACATACCTGTGAACTATCAAGTGCTATCTAGCTTCTGGTCTGGTTACTCAGTCAATGAATCTGTTAAAAAGAAAATTTAAAAAAAGACGGGAAAGAAAAAAGATGAAAATTGAACCATATATAAACACATACTTTTCATCAGAAGTGCAGACTTTACAAGGCGGGGAGATAAGATAGGCCTTAGTGCCTGTGCCCAGCTGGCCGAAGGAGTTGGTTCCCCAGGAGTATATGATGCCTTCGTCAGACAGCGCTAGAGTGTGAGCGCAACCGCATACGACTTGGCTGATGATGACTCCTTCTAGCGAGCTAAGTCGACATGGGTTGGGATAATCCACGTCATTACCCAGCCCCAACTGTCCAGAGCCATTGCAGCCCCAGCCGTAAACCTGACAACAAAAGACAAGTTGTTTGTGGACAGGCGCAGGAAGAACCACAAAGGACACAGCACTCACATTTCTCCCACAAAATGTAGGAAAACTGCACAATAATCCAATCATCATCATCATCATCATCATCATCATCAGTCCCTTGCCCGATTTGGGCATTGGGGGGACTGAAAGGCAGCAGCGACAGACAGTGCTCTCCACTGAGTTCTATTTTGGGGGGTGGTAAGCAAGTCTGGCATCTCGAGTTCGGTCTATTCTTTTATGTTTGCAACCCAACTCTTTCTCTGACTACCTCGCCGGCGGCTTCCTTCGAGAGTGCCTTGGAGGATAGTCTTGGACAGGGTGTTGTGTCAGGTCACATGGCCAAAACAAGCAAGCTTGCGCCGTTTCAATAATTCCCTCTAAAACCACCGTCTAAACTCTGAAATGGACGGACTCTGGTGCTACAGCAGAATCTGTTTTGAACAAAGACTTTCTTTGCAACAACAACAACAAATTGGTCCAAGACAGGTCCTCTCTCAATGAGAAGTCTTGAAGGACAAAATGAGTCACCTGTAATGAAAGACCATCATTTAGGTGGCTGTAGCCACCTAAATGATGGTCTTTAATGACAGGTGATCGCTCAAAACAAGTTCTGCTGCTTTAAGGTAGATCCATCTTCTGAGTTCTGCTTAGTACTCGCATAGCACATCTTTTAAAACGAGAGCCAACCCACTGTGAGACTGAAAAACAAATAAAACATACATACCTCTCCATTGTCCAGAAGCGCTATAGAAGATTCCGGGCCGCATGTTATGGACACTGCCATATGAGCACCTAAAAAAAATACAAATAATTCAAACATGATAAAATGCTATGGGACCAACATTTTCTCTTGTTACATAATGCAAAGTCTGTAAATGTGTAATTACTATATGTGGAGTAGTTTTCACTACAAAACATTGTTGAAATTTTACATGTTGGCCGTAATGTATCCATGGGCTGAGTTAAGTAGGGGCAAAAAAAAGGCATAAATAATAAAATCATATGTTACCAAAGACAATGGACTGACAGCTCTAAACAGTCATCTTGTGCACTGAATAGTATGTTAAGAAAATTAAATATGCTTGATGAAAAAACCCCACACTTTACTTTTAACCCTTATCATTTGGAATACATCAAAGTGTGAAATATGAATTTTTCTCTAAAATATGAATTTTTCTCTAAAATGTATTTTTTTCAGAAAATACTTACCGATGCCATTACTACAAGGAACAACCTATAGCTAGCGTAATTTTAGCCCCAAAACTTACGATGTGTACCTCTAGAGCCAGGGGAGGCCACCAGGGGTGCCGTGACCTGGTACCCGGGTAGCCTCCCTTCCCACCCGTTACGGGTAACTGCCCGAGCAGCCAAGCCAAACCAGTTCTTTCGTTTAGCTGGCGAGCGGCAAGCGGGGCAGGTGGGAGGGCCATCCGAGTAATGGCATCGGTAAGTATTTTTCGAAAAAATACATTTTAGAGAAAAATTCATTTGTTTCCTCAAAAACATTACCGATGCCATTACTACAAGGAGAATAGCGAAGAGGAGGAGGGTGCCGCGTAACCCAGTGACTGACTGCGCTAGCCAGCCCCGTCCTCCCCGGCGCAAGCTCCCGATAATTTTAGCTAAAGGATTACCGCCGGCACCGAAGGTGCCGGGAGGGAGTGTTGCGCCGCCGCGATGTCCCCCATTAGGGCCAGGTTGTCTCGCTGGCCAACCAGGTTACGGAGGTAGAACCAGGTGAAGGTCGACTTGGTCCGCCAGCCTACGGCAGCCAGAGTGTCCCGGACAGCGCAGAAGCGGTCAACGTGACGCTAGCAGCCATGGCTCTGACCTCGTGGGCCCGGAAGAGTAGCCGTTAGGCAGTGTCGGGACAGAGGTCCTGGTAGGCGGAGCACATCACCCATCTAGCCAGGAAGATCGTCTGGGCTGAGATGACTTGTCTACCTGGGGACAGAGAAAACAAAGAGGCGGGTGTGTCCCTTGCGGAGCGGCTTGGTACGCGTAGGTACACGCGTAAGGCTCCCACCGGGACGTGTTGTCTGACTTCCTCGTAGGGGTCGATCGGCGTAAGCGATCGCACAGTGATCACCTGTGGGGCTGTCAGCGGGGACTGGTTCAGGGCCAGGAAGGCTGAGTCCGTTAGTAGCTGCACGGGGTCATCCGACCTGCACTGCAGTCAGGCGGGGGCGCGGAAGGCGCGGGCAGCTCACTCAATCTGGAGGGTGTGGCTACGGAGAGCAGAAGCCAGTCTTCGTGTAGCGTCGGCCAGGCTTGCTAGGGGAAGCGGCTCGTACGCTAGCGTTCATCCAGAAGAGTATCCAGTGTAAATCCCAGCGCGGGATCAGGGAGCGGAGGGCAGGTCGCTGTGTGCCGACGAGGGGCAAAGGGTTCCGCTCGGCCCTGGCGCCGGTAAGCGTCGGCGATCATATAGAGGTAGCCCCTGAGGTGATTGGTGCCAAGTGCTGTTCGGCGAAGCCAGGAAGAACTCCGCCAGCCGCGGGAAGTCAGATCGGTAGTGGAGAGGCGACGGAGGACGCACCAAGGTCCCAGTACTCTCCACCTTCCCTCTTAGACACGCAGGGTCGAGGATCCACGGCCTGAAGCGATAGCTGTCACTGCCTCACTCGAGAATTCCAGCGGCGAGTGCTTGCCATCCAAACTCCAAGCGTGTAGCAGGAGTCTCCCAGAACACGGAAGGAGAGCGCCTGGCACGGTAGCTAGGGCATCGTGCGAGGAGCAGGAAGCCGGAGTGAGTGGCCCGTGGCCAGGATCAGGAGGTCGGGGGCGCAGGATCTGGTCCAGCAGAACGGCGCTCCCAGCAACCGGATCGCGTAGCATCCCTGCGCTAGAGAAGCACCTTGGGGACAAGGACTGAGGGAGGGTAAATGGAAGCGCAGAGGCCGTCCCAGAGAGGGGTAGCGCAACGGCCGCCCAGGCTAGGGGTTTCGGGATGGTTGAGATGAGGAGGGGGGAGCTGAAGGTACCACCCAGTCGCGAAGAACGAAGAGGGGGGAGGGGGGCTCCCACGTGGTGCAGAACATCCGGGTGACGACCGGGCGAAGCGCCTCTTCCTCTTACTCCTCACTTGGCACGGTGACGGAGACCGTTCCAGGAGGGGAAGCCCGCAAGGACAAGCAGGTGGCCGTGAAGTATCTCGCTCGGGAGAGACGCGGCGATCCTGCACCCACGGCGGCACCGGTAAGAAGAAGGCAGAGGAAGGGGAGCAGGTCCCGTCCTGCTTCTGAACGTAGGACACGCCAGAGGACTAGTCGGAACGACGATCAGGTCCTGATGTCCGAAATCGGTCTCCAAGGGAGGAGAGCAGCCGAATCGCCTGTAACTCCAACCAGTTGAAGGCTTGACCGCAAGGACCGGAGGGCAGCTGCCGGAAGCCATGGTACGTCGGCAGCAGGAGTGCACCCCAGCCGGAACGACTGGCGTCGACGCAAGGGACAACTGGGGGGTGGGGGGGGGGGGGAGTGGGGGTAAGGCGACGGAGAGGGACTCCAGGCGCAAGCCAGGCAGGGACCGCCGAAAGGGAGCCTCGATGTCACCGGTCGAGGGTGCCAGCGAAGGAGTAGGTGAAGGGGAAGCGGGTGCAATCGGAACCGACCAAGGGGAAGGAGATCCGCAGCGGTGCTCGCTAGGCCAGAGAGCTGCAACCAGTGTCTGGCGGAGACTGTCTCCTGCGGTGCACCAAGACGAGCCAGGCTCGTCAACTTTTGGGTCCTCAGTTCCGGGAGTCACACTCGACGAGAACCGTCAGGAACTCCAAACACGGCGTGCGAAGCCGCGGGACAGAGCGAGATCCGAGATGCCTAAGACTACGAAGCCGCAGGTGTCGAGGAGTCCAGGAGGCGTCTCGTTGCTGTTCCTGGGAGGGAGCCGACTGGAGGCGCCAAAGCAGATCGTCGACAAGTTTGAGGAAGGCTCGACGAAGTCCGCGTGGCCGTGGCTTTGCAGACGCCGACCAAGAGACGGCCAAAGACCCAGCGGAGGCTGTGGGCGATGGCGGAACGGTAGGGAAACCGTCGAAGTTAAGCGCAGAAGCGTCCGAAACCGGAAGCACGGGAACGAGAGTGTAGGCGTCCGCTAGATCCCGGCAGACAGGGAAGCCCAAGGGAGGAACCTCGGCGCGAAGGCTCAGCAGTCTCCAAGGAGGGAGGCGCCGCTAGGAACTCGTGCCAAGCTGAAAGGCGAGGTCGGGTACCGCCAGTGGCCGTGCCAGGCCAGGCAGGGGGCAGAGGCGGAGTCGGGGGGCGGGCGGGCGCGGCGGAGACTGGCGGGGAAGGTCAGCAAGGCCGGAAGGGCGGGTGTCCATCGGGTCCGGCGATCCGGGTGGCTGGAAGCGGGAGGAGGTGAAGCGGGCCGACGAAGAATCTCAACGCGTCCTTCACCAACTGCCAGGACCGAAGGAGGGGATGCCCAGCAGAGCCTGTCGCAGCTGTCTCCGTAGGTCCAGCGGGAGGTAGGCGACAGTAGGCGCGGCGTCGGAGCATCGAAGACCCAAGCGTTGACACGTCGCTAGGAGGCAGGACTACCTCTCCACAGCCAGAGCAAGGAGGGGCCCGAACAGCGGCGAGAAGGAGAAGAGCCAGCTCCAGGTAGACGAGTGCTCGCTTGGCCAAGTCGAGGGATCCAGCACAGGCGAGAGCGTCGCGGAGGGGAACGCCGTCCGAATCCGACAGGAGGAAGCAACGGCGCGAGGCACGAAATCCACCAGCTGCTGCTGATCGGCAGGAACCACGCGGAGAGGCAGAAGCAAGGCCTGTGCATGTCCGGCGTCCAGCTGCGCGGAAGGCGATGTCCAATCCACCGACCGGCGAGTGACGGCGACGAAGAACCCGCGTCGGAGCCTGGATCCTGTCGCAGAGGCAGAGAAGTTAGTTAGTTAGTTATTTGGGTTTAACGCCGAGCAGGCAACTAAGGCCATCTCACGGCGGGAAGGGTAAAAATCTGGTCAGCCAGACTAAAAGAAAGGTCTTAAGACATGATGTAAATATACCTTAAAAATATGTCAGGCTAAAATGTCGCACAGGTCTTTAAAGAAAACGTCGGAAGACTCTCAAAAAGGTCAAAATAATAAAAACATCATAATCTATAGACGCTCAAATCTTATTAAAAATATGGCACTCTCTCAGAAAACTGAAGATCTTGTCCGGGGGCACATCCCGGAACAAAACCTTCAAGGAGTCTGCTGTGAAATGTTTATACCTTGTGTCGATTAGATCAGCACAAGACAACAAAAAGTGTTGAACAGAGTACTGCTCGTCGCAGGCATAACACCATGGACGCTCCTCCTGTTTAAGTAAATAAGAGTGCGTAACATACGTGTGGCCGATGTGGAGCCGAGCCAGGACAGTCTCCTCACGGCGGCTGCCGCAGCGATAAGGTAGACCGTCGGACATCTTAGGAAGGGCTTCATGCAGCTTGTTAGCTTCCTCTTTGTCCCACTCGGACTGCCACTCACGGGCTATGTACGCACTAGCCACATGTCTAAAATCACTATAAACAGTCTGTGTGTCAGGGACAGGGTCATTGCGGGCATCGTTGGCAGCAGAATCTGCGATCCTGTTGCCTTCGATGCCCACATGCCCTGGCACCCAAACAAAAATGATATCATAATATTCCTTCATCAAGTCCGCGTGGAGCTCTCTGATCTGCACCAGCAGTGGGTGGTCATTTCCCGTGCCCTGAAGGGCCTGCAGGGCAGAAAGAGAGTCAGACAGAATCAGGAAGTTCCTTTCTCTAGATCGATAAGCATGCCTGAGTGCCAGCAGAACCGCCTGCAGTTCCGCACTAAATACAGATGAGTGGTCTGGGAGGCGGTGCTTAAATGGGCGTCTAGGATGGCGAGAGGACACTGCGGCCGCAGCCACTCTCCCATCCTCAGACTTTGACCCATCGGTATAGATGCGACAATAGCCAGGAAAAATTGAAAGCAGTTCATTGAGGCTCTGTTGGTATATGGCTGGTGGAGTAGAGTCTTTCTTGTGGGCAGTCAAGTCCAGCAAGATGTCAGGAACTGGTAAGAGCCAAGGTGGAGTGATGTGTTGCAGGGATTCCGAAACTCTGTCCAGGTCCAATCCGGCCGCCTGCAGATGAGGTCGGACACGGAAAGAAAGTGGACGGACAGCTCCCGGATGGGTATCGTAAATCTCTGCAAACGATGGTTTAAAAAACACAATCATAGGCAGGATTGTCTGGATGGGCCTTCAGTTTCAGAACGTAGCTGAGCATGAGGCGGATGCGGCGGAGCTTGAGAGAAGGCTCCCCTGCCTCGGCATACAGACTAGGAACTGGAGACGTCCTGAAGGCCCCAAGACATATCCGCAGACCCTGATGGTGAATTGTGTTCAGACGCTGTAGCACAGACTTGGAAGCTGAGCCATACACCACAGAGCCGTAATCCAGTTTGGACCGAACAAGGGCCCGGTACAGACGAAGTAAGACAGTACGGTCCGCACCCCAGTCAGTACGACCGACGACACGAAGAATGTCGAGAGCCTTCTGACAAGAGGTTCTAAGGTAATTAATATGGTTGCGGAAGGTAAGTCTTTTGTCAAAAATGACCCCCAGAAACTTTGCCTCCTCGGCCACCTTAATTGGCACTCCAGCAATGCTCAGGCTAGGTTCTGGAAAAAATTTCGTCTGGTTAGTAAAATGCACACAAACAGTCTTGGAGGGCGAGAACTTGAATCCATTGAGAGACACCCACCGCTGGATGCGATCAACGCACAGCTGCAAGCGCCTCTCAAGGGACGCAAGTCCTCGACCACGTGCGCACAAAGCAAAGTCGTCAACAAACAAAGAGCATTCAGAATCATCCTTGACGGCCTTTACAATGTTATTAATTTTAATACTAAATAAAACAGGAGATAGAATGCTGCCCTGTGGGACACCCATCTCCTGTTCAAAGGAGTCGGAGAGGGTGGAGCCCACACGGACATGGAACGACCGGTTAGTCAAAAAATTGTGAATAAAGACGGGCAGGTGCCCTTTAAAACCCATATCCAACAAGTCAGACATTATGCCATACTTCCAGGTAGTGTCATACGCCTTCTCAAGATCGAAGAAAATTGCATAGACATGCTGCTTGTTGACAAAAGAATCTCGAATAAATGATTCAAAGCGGACTAAATGGTCAGTTGTACTACGGAAGCGCCGGAAACCGCACTGGAGGTCTGTGAGGAGACCCTGTGACTCAAGATGCCACACCAGGCGGGCGTTGACCAGGCGTTCCATAGTTTTACATAAACATGATGTCAAAGCGATAGGCCGGTAGTTGCCCGGGTCGGAAGGATCCTTACCCGGCTTGGGGATCGGTACAACCACAGCCTGGCGCCAAGACGGCGGAAAATGACCAGTTCTCCAGATATGGTTAAAGGCCTTGAGAAGTACAAGGAGTGACCTCTCAGGCAGATGCGTTAGGAATTGATAGTGGATGGTATCTAGGCCAGCAGCAGAGTCATTACATTTCTGCAAAGCTTGCTGCAATTCTGATAATGTAAACGGGACATTATAGTCTTCTGAGTTATCGGACTCAAAATCACAAATACGAGACTCTCGTTTCTCCTTCTCTCTCTGGAAGAAAGGTGAATAATGCTCCGTTGAAGAATTATGGGCAATGGTGGAGGCAAGCAAATTGGCCACAGCTTTTTTATCTGTAACCAAACTGACACCATCTCTAAGATGGCCAACAGAAGCCGAGCCACCTCTGCCCCTAATTCTCCGAACAGCCTTCCATACTTTCT
>BTPG01000007.1:39186517-39325286 GCA_036245525.1 Semisulcospira habei
TCCGTATAACAACCCCCCATGTCAACAGGGGATAGGGCTCGACGTGACAAGAGCCGATTGACTAGGCCGGTACGACTAGCCTCCCGTTTAGGCAGAAGTCAAGGCCAAAGTGGAGTGTTTCAGCCACCAGGATCCTCTTCTCCCCCGACACGGGTCTCCAAGCACGGCAAACACTTGGGATCCAAAGGACCAAAAGCTCACGCGTATTTTTAAGGACCAATCCAACATGGTAAGACCTGGGTAAGCACAGCTCCTTAAAAACCGGACCAGTGAAAAAGACTGAACAACATATCTGCTGACATCAAGTCCTAATCCTGGACAAAGATGGCACCCGTCTGCTAGCCCACTCAGTCAGGGACCGAGTGGACTACCCACCCACGCCACGTGGAGGCCGGTGCCGGGTAGGCCGCAGAGGCAGAGAAGGTGACCCGAACCCTTGAACCTCGGGGCGTGGCAGGGACGAACCTCTAGGGGGGAGAACAACATCCAAGCGGGCGACGGGAAGGCGTCGGCTTGAGAAGACGCGAGACAGTAGAGGTGCAGTGCGTCGAGCGAGGGAAGAGTCTCCGTCCTGGGCGTCCTGGACGCAGGGTCAAGGACGTAGAAGAGAACGCGCGGAGGTAGAACGGGGGGAGCCGAGTCAGAACCCGCCGGAGCGAGTCGAAGGCAGCGATTCACATCGATGGGCAGAGCAGGAGGCCGACGCACCAGGAGCTGGAGAGGCGGAAGCTGCCGACAGACGGGGCAAGACCAGGGCGAGTGGCCGAGAAGGCGCGGGCGGCAAGACCGACGAGAGGAGCGTCCGTACGAAGGAAGGTGGAACACGTGGCCGACGGCGCGAAGGAGAGGGGAGCGGGGAGGGTGGGGAAAGGGTGCTGGGGACGGAGGGGGGGTGGGGGGAACGAGGCCGGAGGCGAGCAGCACAGAAGACCGACTTCTATTCTATGAGGGCGAGACGTCCGCGAAGCTGAAGCGACGAGCAAAGAGGAGGCGAGAACCGAAGACGCAGGGCTGCGGGTCCGGGGTAGGACGCCGAATCCAGGGGGCGTCCGCAGGCGAGGGGCGAGGAGCCAAGTCCAGGCGGTCGCGAACCCGGAGTCGCAAGCGGAGAGAAGCGGCGTTCAGTTCTGCCAGAGGTCTTGTGAGGCTTGGGTTCCGCAAGGCGGGGCGAGCTAGCTCGCTGCGGACCTGGCTCGAGCGAGCTGGTGCGCAAGGGGGGATCAAGGCGTCCCCCAATGTAGAATGTTGGGGTTGTTTTCCGCAGAGCGGGGCGAGCGGACTCGCTGCGGACCTGACTCGAGAGAGTGGGTGCGCAAGGGGGGAGTCTTGTCTGCCGTCCCCCAACGAAGTGTGTTCCTGCTGAATCCGGGGCCGAAGCATGCTTGCGGGGGCGGGCGGACTGTCACGCCGTAGGCTCCGCCGCTGGGTGTCCCAAGGTCCTCTACCCAGAGCGCAGACATCACAGGAGGGTCCCGAAGCGTAGCCAGCGCCTGAGAGGGAGATCGCATGCTTGTAACTCGGCCACAGCAAGTCGCCACATGGTGTGCAGATGCGGGCTTGAGCACTGCAACATAGTGAAAAACAACGAAGCGACTGGTCCTAGGAGAAGGCCAAGTTCCCCGAAACTAGTTAGTTATAAGGGTATAACGCCGAGCAGGCGACTAAGGCCATCTCACAGCGGTCCCTTGAAAAACCGCACACACTTCCACCCTTCCCCACTATCCTGTTTTGAGCCATATCGCTTTCCCAAAAACAACGAAAAAGCAAGGATGCCGGCGCACGCCGCCAGAGGCGCGGCGCTGGCAAACATCGAGACCTTACCTGGACATCTCGCAAGAGACAGGGGAAGGTAGCACCTGTAGTTGAAGAAGAAGCGCCCACGCGGCAGAGGCCCAGAAGCATCCAGAAGAGGAAGGCTGGGTCCGCGACGAAGGTCCCGGGCGCACAACTGGCGAACTTGACCGGCAAAGCCGACGTAACTCTCAAGCCGGAACCGGAGCAGGACAGCGCTCCCAGGAGGGACGAAGGCCAGCCCCACGGCCCAGGGACCTATCTTCCGGCGGCGACACAAGAAGCACCCGTGACACCCACTTCTAAGCCACAGCGGGCGACGCGCAGGCCGGGAACGAAGCCACACGAACGAAGTCGAAGGTCCTGACGAAGGACTAAATCTGACCCCAACACAGCCGACGGCACACACAGGGTCAGAAGTTCCAAGACAAGCGAAGCACCCGCTGGAACAGAGTTCACCGTCGAAGGCCAACGCTTGAACCAACACAGCCGTCGGTACACACAAGGCCAGAAAGTTCCAAGGCAAGGCGAAAGCACAGGCCGGGAACGAAGCTCACTGTCAAGTCCAAGTACTCTTGAACCAACACAGCCGACGGTACACACAAGGCCAGAAAGTTCCAAGGCAAGGCGAAAGCACAGGCCGGGAACGAAGTGCACTGTCAAAAGTCCAAGTACTCTTGAACCAACACAGCCGACGGTACACACACGGCCAGAAAGTTCCAAGGCATGGCAAAGCACCGGCCGGGAACGAAGCGCACTGAACCGGTTCTCTCGCTCACACCAAGTCTATTCCGTCTCTGAAAGTCACAGCGCAGAGACTACGAACGATCCTTTCTCTCTCTTCTTCTTCTTCTTCTCGAACGCCGTCACACTTGGAGTTTGGCTCTCAAAATGAAATCTGTGGTCTTCTGTAGCGCCTCCACAGGCCCGTACAGTTTCTCTTGTAGAGTGGCGGGCTTCGGCCATATCTCCTCCCTCAGCGGCTGGTGGTTCCCACAGTCCTGGAGGATGTGCTCTGCGGTCTGCTCTGCTTCTCCACAAGGGCACAAGGGAGATGGCACGAGGTGGAAGCGTCTGTGCAGGTGGAAATTGAGTCGGTTGTGCCCGGTCCTCAGACGAAAGATGGTCACCTGCTCTTGTCTGGACAGCTGATGGTAACTGTCTAGGGGCCGTTGTGGTGGTCTGTACACAGACTTAATGATGGTCTTCATCTCTGTGAAGCTGACTCCATTTTCATCTTGTTCTTTCTCTGCGCCCACTTTTGCCATTCTGTCAGCTTATTCATTGCCGTAGATGCCACAATGTGAAGGGATCCACTGCAGCACCAGTCTGGTGCACTTGATGTTTTGCAGTGCCTCTTGTAGACATGGCAGTTTGCTTGCTGTTGCTGCCTCAAGGACAGACATGGCATCAGTAAGGAAGACAATCTGGGCATCAGGGTCTGCAGTGCCACTAAGGGTGTTAGCTGCGCGGACCAGGGCTTCCACCTCAGCTCTGTAATTTGTGCAGTGAAGGCCTGTTGGTACTGCCTCTGCCTGCCATTTTCCGTTTGGGTACTGAATGTACACCCCAGCCCCTCCATCCTGAACTGCATCTGTGGCTGATCCATCGGTGTATGCCCGTATCCATGCTTCCTGGGGATACTTTTCTTCGAGCATGGCCAGTGTCAGGGCTTTCTTGCTCACAGTGCTGTGCTCATCTCTGGTGGTAAAGAAGTACCCAACGGAGAAAGAAACACGCTTAGAAAAGACGGGTACAACACAATTTATTAATATTTCGGGTAAATACCCTTTGTCAAAATAGACAAACAAACAAACATAGAGATTAGCCGCTACTTATCTTCAATGGCAGAAGGAATGTGGCATCTCTGGTGGTGATGTAGGGTACCGTGGAAGAGATGGTGATGTTTTTCTGGCTTACTTTCCCAAGGTGGAAGGTCGCTAGCAGGATTCAGAGCCTCTACCTGCGCAGGCAGCTTTGCCTGGTGTTTTCTCTGCAGTGCTCTCGTCTCCTTCACAAAGCTTGATCTTTTCAGTCTCCCTGAGGTTGGTTGTTTCATCCTAGCGTAAATAGGATGGTCTTTGGAAGACTTGACCTTTGTGGACTGCATCAAGGCTTTGCAATCTCTTCTCATGCGCAGGGGTGGGATGCCTGTTCTCTTCCATCTTTTCAATTGGTGTGGACTCTCTCTTCTATTTCTCTTCTTCGAAGGGCACACAAAGCAGAAGTTCCAAGGCACAGGCTAGGTAGCAAGACAGAAGGCTAACCAAGCCGACCACTACACAGCCAAGTTAGAAGCAGAGGGCTAAGCAGACACGTCTGCACGCTGTAAGCTAAAGGAAAGAACTGGTTTGGCTTGGCTGCTCGGGCAGTTACCCGTAACGGGTGGGAAGGGAGGCTACCCGGGTACCAGGTCACGGCACCCCTGGTGGCCTCCCCTGGCTCTAGAGGTACACATTGTAAGTTTTTGGGCTAAAATTACGCTAGCTATAGGTTTTTCCTTGTAGTAATGGCATCGGTAATGTTTTTGAGGAAACAAGTATTTTTTTCGAAAAATACTTACCGATGACATTACTGTTAGGAATACTGATCTAGCTAGCCTAATTTTAGCCAAAATTGTTGTGTGCCTACATGGCAGGGGAGGCAACAAGGGGCACTATAAGCTAGGCAGTACCCTGGGTAGCCTCCCTTCCATCCTCATCCGGGCACCCGGCCCCCGGAATCGCCATTCTGTTTCATAGTGAGCCAGCGGCAGTAGGGCAGGCGAGAGGGTCATCTGAGTAATGTCATCGGTAAGTATTTTTCGAAAAAATACATTTTAGAGAAAAATTCATTTGTTTCCTCAAAACACATTACCGAAGACATTACTGTTAGGAAGAGTATCGAAGAGGAGGTGGGTGCCGCTCAGAATGCCCCTAACCCCTGGGTAATATCGAGACCCGCCCTCATTGGTACAACCTCCCGATAATTTTAGCTAAGATACCTGCGGCACCTGGGGTGCCGGGAGGAAGTGTTGTGCCGCCGTAATGTCTCTCACCAGCGATAGGTTCTCGCGCTGGCTGGAGAGGTCCCTCAGGTAGAATCGGGCGAAGGTCGACTCAGATCATCAGCCCACCGCCGCCACAAAGTCTGGACTGTGCAGTTACGGTCGAATGTGAGCTTGTGGCCAAGGCTTCTGACTTCCTGTGCCCTGAAGTTCAAGCACTTGGCTGTATCAGGAGCGAGGTCCTGGTAGGCAGAGCGTATCACCCATCAAAGCCAGGAGATCGACTGTGCTCGCCAAACCATGACTGCCATGATATCTGTGATCGCGCAGCTGCGGTTGAGCGCTAGGCTCGCGGTCCTGGCTCTGACCTCGTGCGCTCTGAAGTTCATTTTTATGGCTGCATCAAGGGATAGTGTATCCCCCATTGGAGCCAGGAGGATATCATCAGGGCCGAGATGACATTTCTACCTGGGGACAGAGGGAGGAAAAAGGTGCATCCCTTGCGTAGCGGCTTGGTCCGCCGCAGGTACACACGTAAGGCTCTCACCTGGTCTTGTCTGGATTCTCGGGTAGAGCCTGGACCCCACAAGGGTTGGACGGTGACCATCTGCGGGGCAGCCAATGGATAACGGGTCTTGGTCTTGGCTAGGGAGCCGGGTTGGACAGCAGTTGCCCAGAGCCATCCGTTCGGAACTGTAGGCATGATGGACGTGCAGAACAGGCATGTAGCGTGCTGACCCTGGCCACCATGGCGAGAGTCAGTAGGAAGCGCGTCTTCCGCATCCCGTCCAGTAAGCCCGTCAACTGAAGTGGTTTGAAGCGGCTAGCGTTGAGCCACGTCCTCATCCAGGGTAGGTCCCATCGCGGTACGAGTGAGCGGAGGGCCGGACGTCTTAGACCGAAGCGCGCCATAAGGTCTGCCAGGTCCTTGCAGTTGCCAGGGTCGGGCCGTCCCACATGCTGGTACGTATCGGCGACCATCGCTAGGTAGCCGCGAATGGAGATTGGCGCCTGAAGCTGGTCGTTGAAGAGCCAGAGGAAGAACTCCGCCAGCTGGGAACCGTCAGATCCGTGGGAGAGAGCCGCCCTTCGTCAGACCAATCGCACAGGACTCGCCACTTTTCTTGGTACACTCACCCGGTCGAGAGGTCTGCGGGTTGTGGCGATGGTTTCCCCCGCTGTAAGTGAGAAGCCTCTAGCGGCGAGGGCTTGCCGCACAACTCCAGGCGTGGAGTAGAAGTCACTCGGGGCACGGGTGGAATAGGGCCTGCCGAGGTTGCTTGAGCATCGTGCGCGGGGTGGAAAGCCGCAGCAGGGGGCTGGGGCGAGGTTCAGGAGGTCGGTGTTGCAAGACCTGGTCCAGCTGAAGGGAGCCACCAGGAACAGGACTACATTGCAATCTTTGAGCTTGAGCTTGGGGACCGTCGGCAGATAGGCGTACGCGACGAGGCCGTCCCTGGGAATGGAGAGATCGTCGACTGCCCAGGCTAGTGGAACTGGCATGGGGGAGACGAAGAGAGGAAGCTGGTGAATTCACCTCATCATGAAGAGGTCGATCATGGGGGTCTCCCAAGGTTGCAGATCAACTGAAGAAGTCTGGCCGGCAGGTCCACAGGGTGTGTAGAGCCTGACCGCGTCGCGAGAGGGAAACGACTAGGACATCGAGATGGCCCGGGATGTCTGGCTCGGAGAGAAATGCCGGGATCTTCGTACCACCGGAACAGCTGGTAGAGAAGATGGCGAGGGGCGGGGAGAGTCAAAAGGATGGGCAGCTCCTGCTGACGTAGACGTCCCACGCGCTGAGTGCTTGCCAGACCGCCTTCCGTTCTAACCAGTTGACGTGTTGGACCGCGAGGTCCGGGGGCCAGGTGCCGGAAGCCACGATGAACATCGTTAGAAGGTGAGCGCCCCCGCCGTAGAGACAAGCGTCGACACACAGGGACAGCTGGGGAGGAGGCAAGTAGAGAGGAACTCCTGTTGCGAGCCAGCCAGGCTCCGCCCAGTGAAGGAGATGTGGAAGGAGCATCGGTAGAACTGGCACAGGAGCCTCGAGGTCACCTGTCAATGGTCACCAGTGCAGGAGAAGGTGCAGCTGGAGCGGGCGGTAGCAGAGACGGCCAAGGGGGAGTAAGTCTGCTGCCACACTCATCAGGCCCGGAAGCTGAAGGCACCCTCTGTCGGAGACCATCACCGTCCGAGGTCAGGTTTGCCAACTCCTGAAGCGTGGCTTTGGAAACTTCACCTCGTTGATCTCGGTGATAGACCATACCCAGATGAACGAAGTGGCGGGACGGCAAAAGGTCGGATGTGCCCACGTTGACCAGGAAGCTGAGTCTGTCGAGCAGATCTAGCAGCGCATCTTGATCCGCCGCCTACCTGGCCTCAGACTGGTTCTGCAAGAGAAGACTTGGTCCAGATAGTTCGGTGTAGGGCTCGAGGACGTCCGTCTGGCCCTGGCAACGACGACGTCCATGAAGCGGGTGAACCCCCAGGGGCTGAGGCCAAGGCCGCCAGGTAGAACACGAACCGGTAGACCACATTACTGAAAGGCGAAGCGCAGGTAACGTCCTGAGGCGAGGTACATGGAGACGTGGAGATAAGCATCCGACAAGTCTAGGCTGACGGCAAAGTCCATAGGCTACACAGTGGGTCGAGGCACTCAGGCAGTCTTCATGGGAAAGGCGGGGCGAAGATAACTTGTGTAGGGCGGACAGGTCCAAGACGGGACGCCATGAGCCGCCCGGCTTGGGAACCACAAAGAGGCGGCTGTAGAAGGGTGGGGAGTCGTGTTGCGTTAGCACCTCCGCGGCGACCTTCCGAAGCAAAGCAGCAACCTCGACGTGTAGGCTCTGCTTGGAACCCCTAGATGAACTTGGCCAAAAGGTGTTAGTCCAGTCTATGGAGAGAGATGCTCCTCTGCACAACAGGTCTGTAGTATTCACCACTTTTTCCCGTATCCGTACTGTCAGCGACTCCTGAGTCGCTGCAAACGCATCCACTGTCGCACCCGAGAAGCCTCTTGGCGCGAATGTTGACTGTCCATCTCCCAGCCTGCCGCGCCAGCCGCTCTGTGACTGTACAAACAGTTGATGCCAGAGTTGCGATCGTCTCGGCCGCAGAGCTGAGGCAGGGTTCGCCATGTGTCTCCAAGGACAGTGATCCAGCGGCACGGTCATCAAGTCCTACTCACCATGCCATCCCTGAGCTTGTGGAGCGCACAGGTACCGCATCGTAACCCATATCAACCTGAGGCTAACAGCTTCAATATGTGCCCTGCCAAACACAGGTTACTATGGAAAAAAGAAAAAAAAGAAAAAAAAAGAGAATACAGCAAAAGGCCTTAATGGTAGGCTAGGCCGGATTAGCGTGAAGCCTAGCGGCGTCAAGCCACTCCGGAGCTACCCGTAACTATTCTTATTCGAACGTATGTCACCCTCTGGTGGACAGGATACAGGTTAAGACGACTTCCACCATACTTTCTAATCCCTGATCACCTCGGTGCAGAGGGACCAAAAAAATGATTAAAACGAACACCAAACTTGTTGTTCCTAGGCGCCTATCCAACCAAGGAATGATCGCCCCCAACGGCTTAACTTCGGTGAACAGGCCAACTCGGGCCATTGCAAAGGTGGTTGTCTATGCGAGGAGTCCGTTCCTCGAAGGAGCCCAACCACGGCCCAGACTTGTGGCCCGGTCTGGAGGCGACAGAGGAAGCCGCTTCCTGTTCCATTAGAGGAGGGCCGGCCGAACATCGGAGTCTTCTCACACGCGTAGAGTAGCTGGCATGCCGCCGGGTGTAGTATCTGAGCGCTGCCGCTGAAGAGCACCAGCTGCACCGCCATCACTCCAGCCAGCGGATGTATCTGACTGCGTGTTCACTCGTTGCTACCCACTGGTATCTGTCAGGGACTCCCTGCCTAGGTGGCACACTGAGTGCTGGTCCTCCGCCTGGCAGCTTCGGGGATGTCGTCGCGAAGCAACGCCGAACCAGAGCCCTCCGGGGCCCGACTGAGAGTATCTTCCTCCATCACTCTTACTGGCGCGCGGGGAAATTGCCTCTTCTCTTTCACTGGAAGCGTCGCTAAGGCGTCCCGTCGAGTCACCGCCGTGCTGGGCAGGGGTCTCATCCCTGAGAACGGAGGCACAAGGAGTGAGACGACAGCGAGTCCCGTGGGCAGAAGGTAATGCCGAAACTGCGCTGCGATTGTTTGTTTGCCAGCCACTGAGTCATTCTTGGACCCACCGCTGAATGCCGTCTCATCTCTAAGCACCTGTGCCGAGGTGGCAGTTACAAGCTTAGTAAATAACAAGTTTACTGACCTCTGTATCAGATGGCTTGCGCTTTGCTTGGGTTGACTCATGGGCGTAGATGCATGGCGGTCCATCAGTCGTTGTTGGCCAGACTGGGTGGTATCAACGAGCTGACGAACACTGTAGACGTCCGGTGTTGGCCAAGCTCGGTGTACTGTTTTACCAGCGAGCTGACGAACACTGTTGTCGGAGTACTATGTTGGCCAGGCTCGGTGTCTCATAACCCCAGCGAGCTGACGAACCCTCCGGCTGTAACCCTAGGCTCTGGATCCGCACGTGCGTCCCGATTCGTGAGTGTCCAAAGGTGTCTCCTCCAATGAAGCGGTCAGGGCGGCAGCAGGCGTCCACTCTCAGGCTGGGGTCGTCATTCACGCCGATAGCTGCGACCACTGCTCCTCCCGCCCAGGGGTACAGGCGCCGCACAGCTGAGTGGACGTACAGGCCAAACACAGTAAGCCGACATCATGTGAGTCACTCTGCCACTGGAAGTCCCCACATCTCTTGCAGGTGTGGACTTGACCACCGCAAAACATAAACAGTCACCGGCAAGCGAGCGTGGTTCCCCGAGGCCATGCACCAAAGCGATCACGTGTACAAGTGTTAAAAACGAATCCGCTACACGACCAGTGCCGACGCCCAGCACAACCCCCCCCCCCCCCCCCCCTCTTGAGCACCGGTCACGGGCACTAATCGAGGTTATACTTAGTCATGGCAGAGAGGCGGCGAGGCAGCGAGGCAGCGCTGTAGGGGCCACGTGAAGTAGAGTCACCCATGCCGACGGGTCGCTTGTCGGTAAACCAAGTCTCAGGAACAGTACAAGTCCACTGAACACAGAAACTCCGTCGCTAGTGAGCCCAAACAAAGAATTAAACCGAGAGGGAGCACAGAGCACGACGAAAGAGCTCAAGCCATAAGTCACAACCGGTCACACTATACGAAGTCTAGATGCGGAGAGTAGGCACACAACCTTCCACGGCTAAGCTAAGAAACAGAATGGCGATTCCGGTGGCCGGGTGCCCCGATGAGGATGGAAGGGAGGCTACCCAGGGTACTGCCTAGCTTATAGCGCCCCTTGTTGCCTCCCCTGCCATGTAGGCACACAACAATTTTGGCTAAAATTAGGCTAGCTAGATCAGTATTCCTAACAGTAATGTCATCGGTAATGTGTTTTGAGGAAACAAAACTTTGACTAAAATAGTTCAAGGGTAGTGCCAGAATAGCTTGGCGCCTCTACACGCCAAGCTATTCTGGCACCACCCTTAATCTAAAGCCATTGGTCTTACTAAAATGTAGCTTGCATATTGCAGTGTACAAATTTGAAGAGTTTAGCCTCAGTATGATATGGGTTAAATAAGAATACTGAGTGACAGAGAAAATGTCTCACCTATACCAGCAGATATTTTGCGTGGTGTGGGCTGGTTTTCCGTGGTGCCTGTTCCCACCTGTCCACAGTTGTTCTGACCCCATGCGTAGATCTGTTGGAATGAATGAATGAGATGTTTAACCCTTAGACTGCTGCAACAACACCCAACTGCAAGGGGCATGGATCCTCATGAGCCCCTGCATCTGCAGGGGCTCATGAGAGTCTATGCCTCTTGCTGGTTTCATTTATACCCATGTTCCTCGGGCAAATGTGGTTACCGGCATCTACCTGGCAGTGATCTGTGATGGTTTTGCTAGCTGAAAGAACTAACATTAAAAATAAAACTGGAATGGTTGTCGCTGTTTCTGTGGCAACATGCCTTCCTCAGGAAAGGCGGCCCAAACTTCCAAATGTGGGTCAATAAAAGGATATTTTATTATGCACGTTAAAATAAAAGGTGTACTGTTACCTCCCCCTCTTGCGTGAGTGCCAGAGAGTGGTGACTGCCACACGCCACTTTGACGACGTGTTGGCCACTGATGTACTGACTGACGGACACGGGCAGGACGCCCTGATTGGACGAGTCATTACCCAGCTGACAGTAGTAGTTGTCTCCCCAGATGTACACTTCCCCATCTGAAAAGCAAAACCAAACAAACGTGGGTCAAATCAAATGTACGAAATAATGAATGACCATCAAAATATAAAAGCACGCTGAAAGTAAAATAAGAACAAAAGTGACTACAGGTGGATAATTATGAGGAAGCGCGAGTTTTGTGAGTGCAAAGTACAAAATTATTGTTTCAAAAACCTCTGTTGTCACTAAACAAACTATAAAACATGGAAAGATGCTGGGTGGGGGAGGGTAGGGGGGAGGTGTTCTGGACAATGACGTAAATGATCCCCAAAGCCCACAATGAAAGCAAAATATAAAAATATAAAAATAAAATAATGTGCAGAATAGCAATGTTAAAATATTCTGTCCTAATTTAGGAGCTAAAAGCAATCACATAATACTGCTGCACAAATACATTTTCCTCGCGCTGGGACCATATGGCGTTGAGGCGCGTCCCCTGGGTGGTGGATAGGGGGTCCCTCGTGAGAGGGGTGCACCGAATGAAATAAGGTGCCGTGAACCAACATGGTCTAAGGGAAGGTGACCCCGACAGAAAACCCCTGGTCCTCCTAGTAAGGGGGTTGGGCGTGGGGGTAGCTTCCCCACCCTGCAAAAAAGGAAATAGCTACAAAAACGCTGACAAAAAGACTAACAGTAATTCCTTTCCTGGAGGAGGAAGGCTCTTCTACCCGAAGACTTATGACGTCCTGTGGTGAAAGCCGGAAGTCTTCGGAAGCCACAGGTCCGAGCCGCCTCTCTCTATCCAGGGACACAACCATGGGCACATGGAACGTCAAGACCATGTACCAGAGCGGCAAGGCCGCCCAGATAGCAGCGGAAATGCAAAAGTACAACCTTTCCCTGCTAGGTACCAGTGAAGCCAGATGGACACAGTCTGGCCAGAAAAGGCTGTTAAGTGGGGAGATGATTCTGTATTCAGGTCATGAAGAGGAGAATGCCCCCCATACAGAAGGAGTAGCATTCATGCTGTCACCAGTGGCTCAGAGAGCGCTGATGGGCTGGGAACCTCTTGGGCCAAGAATTATCACAGCAGCCTTTAGAACCAAGAAAAAGATCAAGCTGAACGTCATCCAGTGTTATGCGCCCACAAATGACAGTGACGAGGAAGAGAAACAAGAGTTCTACGACCGACTCCAGAGTGCCGTGGACAAATGCGCGGAGCGAGACATCACCATTGTCATGGGCGATTTTAATGCCAAAATAGGGGAGGACAACACCGGATACGAAGAGGTGATGGGGAGACAGGGACTAGGCTCGGAGATGAGTGAGAACGGGAAGAGGTTTGTAGACTTTTGTGCTCTAAACCGACTTGTCATTGGAGGCAGCATCTTCCCACACAGAAGAATACACAAAGCAACTTGGGTCTCACCTGACCATACAACAGAGAACCAAATAGACCATATCTGCATTAGCAAGAAATTTAGAAGATCCTTTCAAGATGTTCGAGTGAGGAGGGGAGCAGATGTCGCCTCAGACCACCATCTGCTTACCTTAAAAATGAAGCTCAAGCTAAAGAAAAGCCGCACAGAGACAACAAGAAGACAGCGCTATAATGTAGGCCTCCTGAGAGAAACTGGAGTTAGAGAAGAGTTCAAACTGGTGCTGTCCAACCGGTTTCAAGCGCTACAGGAGCTAGTAAATGAAGAGGAGGCGGTCACCACAGAGCAGCAGTGGAAGGCAGTTAGAGAGGCGCTGTACTCAACCTGCAAAGACACTGTAGGGTTCAGGAAACACCATCACAAGGACTGGCTGTCGGCACAGACCTTGAAGAAGATAGAAGTGAGGAAGCAAAAGAAAGTAGTTGTCAACAACAGTCGCACGAGAGCAGCCAAAGTAAGGGCACAGGAGGAATACTCGGAAGCCAACCGCGAGGTGAAGAGGAGTATCAGGGCAGACAAGAGGGCCTACACAGACAGCCTGGCAGCAGAGGCAGAAAAGGCAGCAGGCAGCGGCAACATGAAACAGCTCTACGACATTACCAGAAGATTGTCGGGCAAGTATGGCCATACAGAAAGACCAGTAAAAGACAAAGAAGGCAAGCCTATTGCAGACAGAGCAGACCAACTCGACAGATGGGCCGAGTATTTTGAAGAGCTACTGAACAGACCTAGCCCACCCGACCCCCCAGACATCCAGCCGGCAGAGACCGACCTACCCATCAGCTGTGTCCCGGGAAGAGATCAGAAGAGCAGTGGCATTTTTGAAGAACGGCAAAGCAGCAGGGCCAGATGGCATCCCAGCGGAGTCTCTGAAAGCAGACCTAGAGACAACAGTGGAGATGCTGTACCCACTGTTTGGAAAGATCTGGGAAGAGGAGGTGATGCCGGCTGACTGGAAGGAGGGGTACCTAATCAAGCTTCCCAAGAAAGGCGACCTCAGCAAGTGTTCCAACTACAGAGGAATCACCTTGCTGTCAGTACCAGGAAAGGTCTTCAACAGGATCATCCTAGAGATAATGAAGAGCTCCGTTGACCCCCAGCTGAGAGACCAGCAAGCAGGATTCAGGAAGAACCGATCATGTACAGACCAGATCGCCACTCTCCGCATCATCGTGGAACAGTCTCTGGAGTGGAGCTCTCTGCTGTACGTCAACTTTGTGGATTATGAGAAAGCATTTGACAGCGTGGACCGAGAGACTCTGTGGAAACTCCTACGACACTACGGTGTACCCACAAAGCTCGTCCGCCTGATCAAGAGCAGCTACGATGGCATGACATGTCGCGTGATCCACGAAGGGCAGTTCACCAGGGAGCTCCAGGTCAGAACTGGTGTCAGGCAGGGGTGACTGCTGTCTCCGTTCCTCTTCCTACTGGCCATAGACTGGGTCATGAAGATGACCACAGAGCACAGACGAAGTGGAATACAGTGGACACTGTGGACACAGCTTGACGACCTCGATTTTGCGGACGACTTGGCATTACTGTCCCACACTCATCAACAAATGCAGGACAAGACCACGAGGCTTGCTGACATCTCGTCGCAAGTGGGCCTCACCATTCACAAACAGAAAACAAAG
The DNA here is from genome assembly GCA_036245525.1 of Semisulcospira habei. Lineage (NCBI taxonomy): Eukaryota > Metazoa > Mollusca > Gastropoda > Semisulcospiridae > Semisulcospira > Semisulcospira habei. Next base: position 39,200,622 of record BTPG01000007.1, read on the forward strand.
ACAATGAGGCTGAACACAACCAGGGAAGAACCAGTCTTGCTTGCTGGCACCCCGTTGGAGGAGGTGGAGTCCTTCACCTATCTCGGGAGCATCATAGACAAAAAAGGCGGCACTGATGCAGATGTCAGAGCACGAATCGGCAAAGCCAGAGCAGCCTTTCTCCAGTTGAAAAAAAGTGTGGAGTTCCAGAGAGCTGTCACAACACACCAAAGTCTGGATTTTCAACTCCAATGTAAAAGCAGTTCTCCTATATGGAGCAGAGACTTGGAGATTGACAAAAACCACAGTCAACAGAGTACAGACCTTCATGAACAGTTGCCTTAGAAGAATTTTGAAAATCCACTGGCCAGAGAAGATCAGCAACATCAGACTCTGGGAGAAAACAGAGCAGATAACAGCAGAGAATGAAATTGGGCGAAGAAGATGGGGATGGATCGGTCACAGTCTGAGAAAGCCAGCTTCCAGTATCACTAGGCAGGCATTGTCATGGAACCCCCAGGGAAAGAGGAAAAGAGGTAGGCCGAGAAACTCCTGGCGTCGAGACCTCCAAGCAGACATAAAGAGACTGGGAACCACCTGGAGTAGAATCGAAGGAGAAGCACAGGACAGGAGTCGCTGGAGGTCTCTCGTCGACGGCCTATACCCGGGTAGGGGTGACAGGCGTAAGTAAGTACAAATACATTTTCCCCAGGCACATGGCATTTGAATGGAGCCAGCAAGAGGCACAGATCCGCATGAATCACCGCAGATTCAGGCACTCATGAGGATCTTCGATGCCTGCAATTGTACTATGTGCCCTATGCTCTGGCAGTTTAAAAGTTAATCAGTTTCACACCATTACAGAGCAGACCATCAGTCATAGTTATCCCATATCATACTGAGGCTAAAAGCTTCAAATTTGTACACTGCCATATACATATGCAAGCTACATTATAGTGCTTACAGATGAGGATATAGACCAATGGCTTTAGTTCAAGGGTGGTGCCAGAATAGCTTGGCACCTAGAGGTGCCAAGCTATTCTGGCACTACTCTTGAACTATTTTAGTCAAACTTATTTTATACACTGGTGTATTCCGAATGATAAGGGTTAATGGAAATCCAGACCAAAAAAGGTGACTGCCAAGCCTGTAAGCCACAGAGAAGAACACAATGAAGAAAGAAACACGCTTAGAAATGACAGTTACAACACTATAGTGTGTAACTGTCAAAGTTGATTTTCTGTGTTTCTTTCTCCTTTGGTTTATTATTTCCATAGTTAACTGTTAAGGCATGTCCCCAGCCAGTGACATGATCCTCATACCTGCCGTCACAACAAGAACGTGGGGCCCACTTCCAAAAGCAATGTCTGAGATGCCTTTTTTGCACAGCACTTCAATTTTGCGAGGCTCGAAACTGCTGTGTGTGTTCCCTGCATGAAAAATCAGGTGAGTATTTTCAAGCAATATCTGGTAGTTTCATTTTGTTTGTTTCTTTCTTTTAGTTTTGAGTTTTGGATGTTCGATTTCCGTACACAGGAAAGAGATACATTTCAATTATTTTAATATCATCAAAATAATCAAACATCACAAATATATTTGCATATTCAGTGAAGAAATCAGCTGTTTCATGAAAGCGACTGTTTGAAATATATGTACACAAAAAATGTACAGTAAATAAATCTTAAATCCTTGTGTAAAAATGAATTTTTTTCTAAAATGTATTAAAAAAAACAAAACCTACCGATGGCATTACTGAGTATATGGAATTGTTACGTGGTGGAGTTGTAGTCGAAGTATGATAAACACACCAGACGCACACACACGTACTTACTTACTTACGCCTGTCACCCCTACCGATCAGGAGACAGATTGACCATGATAGTTCATGGATGGTGCCAGGACAGCCTGGCGCCTACAAATACCATACTGTTTTGGCACCACCCTTGAACTATCATGGTCAAATTAATCTCATGTTAGGGTTATCAGGACGTAAAGGGCCATGGTACAGTGTGCACTAGCATGTGATTTTGGACCGTACGTTCTTCAGTCGTAAGGTCCAAAATCACAGACCAGCATGTGCATTCTCACCTAAACCCAGGCAACTGATACAGTTGGAACCAATGGCATACACCTCATCAGAGGTCGTCACAAAAATGGCCTCGTTGCCAGAAGTGCCGAAGACACAGACTTTTCGAACACTGTTGACAAGGTCTTCTGGCAAAATGCTGAATATCGGCCAGCGACTCAGGTCCGTCAGGTGCCGGGACAACAGGTCTGGCAACCGCACGCCGAGTCGTGACATCGACTTGCATGGCTCAGAGTTCAACTCCGACAAGGATGAAGCCATTCTGATGAAAACAAAATTTAACAAATTCAACATCAACAGATAAGAACTAAGTGTAATAAAACTATCGCAGTGACCTTCCCCAAGGCATACTATGAGTGGATCTGGACCTGGCTGTGTACATTGCAGGAACTAACATTGGTGTATAAGTGAGGTGGAGAGAGAGCATGGATGTAATGGTGCGGACACAGACACACACGACAAGCACACAGGCCGCGAAGACTTGTAATGGAGGAGTCTAACAAAGTCACGGGGACATTTGTTTTCTTTATTCCACCTAAACTAAAAGCAGCGTCTACAAAAAGAGAAAAGAACCAACATTAAGTTTCATAACATTGAAGTAACAAAAGTATACAGCATGAACATACATAGTCACATCAACCTCTAAGTAAAAGGAGTTACAAAACCAACATTTTACATTTGGTCAAGAGTACGACTGGGTGTCCAAATGGTGTGACAAGCACCCTGCATTTTCAAAAGCAAAATAATTTTAATATTTCATATAAATCTGATGTGCCTTTGCATACATAAACATTGACACTAAGTAAAATTTTTATTTTATTTGCAGTTTGGTTGTTATTGAACTTTGAAGTTTAAAGTTTGAACATAACATTTACAATGTCACACATTTAACAATTCACAACAAGCACAAGCTGTAAGCAATTTTTTGCATTTGTATGTTTCAAAGTATGTTCCCCAACCAGAATAAATGGTATGTCTATAAATAAAGTGTGTTAGTGGAAAATGCAAACTTTTATGCCATTAAAAACTGTTTGAACATAACTTTACACCATAATTTCCAAAAGCCACTAATTTTTAATTCTACTTGGAGAACTAATTTTAAAATATTATGCTAAATGCACAGAAACAAGTCTCTTATTTAATTTAAGTGCAAAAGCCAATTGAAAAAATAATGTTTACATAGTTCTGAATACTGACAAAGTTGTTCAATATGCCTTCACTTCAATGTTATTCTCATTTTAATCTCATGCAATCAAATACAGCTTTTGTAAGCTAAAAATGACTACACTAGATGATTTTTATCTGCTGTTAACTATTCCAATAGAAAATAAGTAACTTTTTACAAATTGAGCCGATATTTGGCACAAATAAAATTACATTCAGAAGATTGAACATAACCTTCACCAAATATATTTTTGGTCTCACAAGGGCAAATCACAAACTTTTGGGAAAAAATAAGTATGCATACCAATCCCACTAACAAGCACAGCCATTTTATAAAACTAGTGATGTTTATATGATTTTCGAAGAGGGCTGTTGCAACTTTTACCTTTACACCTTCTGACTTGCACACATGAAAAATCTTAAGATTATTCAAGAAAAGTCTCTAAAGAAGACACTATCATCGAGCCTGCTTTCACCTATAAGCAGTGTGCATACTGTTCTGGTAAAATTTGATTTGTTAGTCCATCATAATTACATAAACAGTAGTAAAAAGACAGAAAACAGGATGCATGAATATAACTTTACACAGTCACATTGGCACATTTGCCTTGTAACTTGACAAGTAGAATTATTTAGAAATTTGTTTGAAAATCCACTGGCCAGAGAAGATCAGCAACGTCAGACTCTGGGAGAGAACAGAGCAGATAACAGCAGAGAATGAAATCGGGTGAAGAAGATGGGGATGGATCCGTCACAGTCTGAGAAAGCCAGCTTCCAGTATCACTAGGCAGGCATTGTCATGGAACCCCCAGGGAAAGAGGAAAAGAGGTAGGCCGAGAAACTCCTGGCGTCGAGACCTCCAAGCAGACATCAAGAGACTGGGAACCACCTGGAGTAGAATCGAAGGAGAAGCACAGGACAGGAGTTGCTGGAGGCCTCTCGTCGACGGCCTATACCCGGGTAGGGGTGACAGGCGTAAGTAAGTAAGTGTTTGAACATAACATGACGACAAAGGACCGTTTTCTAAAGCACAAAAGTAAAGGTGCATAGTTATGAAATGCAGATTTGAAAGCTGTTTCTGATGATAAATATTAAGATAGTGCATGCATAAAGGTTAATGCACAAATTTCAATGCACAACGGGAAATGTAATCATCATTGCATGAACGTAACATGACATGACGTAAAGTTATGTTCATGAGCAATAGCTGTGACATTATCTTGTTTTGCAGTCACTAAAATTTTATAGGTCTTGAAATTCATATTTTATAGATTTATCTGGCTATCTTAACTACTTTATTGCAGGATGGCCAAATAAATGAAATTGGTGTGTGTTTGTAACTTTACACAGCGCATGTGATGTACTGATGGTGTAAAGTTATGTACAAACAAAAACAAAGAAATGTTTATCCTAGAAGGTATCACATGCTTTATTATTATAAAAAAGTAAACGACATCTTTTCAGCTATTGGTAGTTTTTTTATATAAAGTGCTTTTTGTGATTTTAGGTGATAAATATTTGAACGTAACTTTACATCCCACAAAGTTGTGTCAAGTTATGTTCACGAGGAAAAAAATTGAAAAGAGTTTCAAATGTGTTGTGTACCAGCATGTGCATAACTATTTTTATGTGTTGGCATCATCTACTATATGATTTGCAACAAAATTTACCCTTCAACCAAAAAAAAAATGTGCATACTGGTTTGAACATAACATTTACACTCCAGCACACAGAAAGAAATACAATAAAATTATTTAATCTGAACAAAATTAGGTATTTTTTGGGCCTACCAAGGTCTTGTCTAATTAAGTATAGTCCTACTATAGAATTATTGCAGAATAAGTGAAAAGAAAATAATATATCTATAAAGTTTTGCTGGACTGCTTGAACATAACAATTTACAGTACACCCAAAATTTGGACGCATACTGTAAACCTCGTAAAGGGTTTCTTTCATCTATCACCCATGCATCATCTTCAAAACCTTGATATAAATCACTACACCAGTTGTCTTCAGCAAAAACAACAGATTAGTAGAGATAAATAAGTGCCTAAACTGTTTGAACATAACTCAACATTTACACCATTCTGAGTACAAATCTTCAAAACTGGATCATTTCATTTTCCATGTAAGAACCACAAACCTTTCATCATAAATACAAAGTGCATACTCTACTCTACAAAATAACACATAAGTTTTAATAATTAACCATTTGCCCAAATGTGTTATAGTAGTACAGGGTTCATACAGACCTTCAAGAAAAAAAATTAGGGCCTTTTAGGGCCTGTTTTAAGAAAAAAATTAGGGCCTTTTAGGGCCTGTTTTAACATCTAAAAATAAAAACAAAATAAGGCTATCACGACACACTAAAATACTGAATAAAATAACATTTGGTCAAGAGTACGACTGGGTGTCCAAATGGTGTGACAAACACCCTGCATTTTCAAAATAATTTTAATATTTCATATAAATCTGATGTACCTTTGCATACATAAACATTGACACTAAGTAAATTTTTTATGTTATTTGCAGTTTGGTTGTTATTGAACTTTGAAGTTTAAAGTTTGAACGTAACATTTACAATGTCACACATTTAACAATTCACAACAAGCACAAGCTGTAAGCATTTTTTTTGCATTTGTATGTTTCAAAGTATGTTCTCCATCCAGAATATATGGTATGTCTATAAATAAAGTGTGTTAGTGGAAAATGCAACCTTTTATGCCATAAAAACTGTTTGAACATAACTTTACACCATAATTTCCAAAAGCCACTAATTTTAAATTCTACTTGGAGAACTAATTTTAAAATGTTATGCTAAATACACAGAAACAAGTCTCTAATTTAATTTAAGTGCAAAAGCCAATTTAAAAAATAATGAAAAGAAAATAATATATATCTATAAAGTTTGCTGGACTGCTTGAACATAACAGTTTACACCCACAATTTGGACGCATACTGTAAACTTCGTAAAGGGTTTCTTTCATCTATCACCCAATGCATCCTCTTCAAAACCTTGATATAAATCACTACACCAGTTGTCTTCAGCAAAAACAACAGATTAGTACAATAGTAGAGATAAATAAGTGCCTAGACTGTTTGAACATAACTCAACATTTACACCATCCTGAGTATAAATCTTCAAAACTGGATCATTTGATTTTCCATGTAAGAACCACAAACCTTTCATTATAAAAACAAAGTACATACTCTACAAAATAACATAAGTTTAATAATTGACCATTTGTCAGAATGTGTCATAGTAGTATGATTTCTGCTGACAAAATTTACAACATGTGTTATGTTCAAGCAGGGTCTTATATTATGGTTAATTATGCAAAAGCAACTCACTCTAGAAAATCACCAACTCAATGGTAATTTAGACCAACACTGCAAACATCTTGTGACAGTAACAGTGATTTTTCATAGTGCAGCATGCTTTTGAAAATCTGAGTTCCATGGAGCATGTGTAAAATGTGTCACGTTTTGTTCTCAAGTTATAATTCGGATTTGGTTAAAAAAAAAAAAGTGATAATGTCCCAAATTCTTCTGTGGTTACCAAAAAATCATATATCACTGGAAACCTTATTCATTTCTCTACAACATGGTGTATGCCTTAGTTTGATCTGACCACTTCTGATAATTTTGTAGCAGGTTTTGTGAGGGAGGGTGTAGATTTTACCACTAGACACCCAGTCTAACTCTTGACCATTTACCAAATGGTATTCATAGACATTTCTTCTCCAATACAAATCCTTATCCAGCAAGTACTTAATCACATTCTCAGTTTCTGGTATGTCTCAAGTAAATTGTCCTAGTCATTACAAAAGCATAAATTTCTTACACTGGCTGGAGTAAACACATTGTTCTTGCAGCACAGTCAAGGTACATGAAAATCTTAAACTTCTCAATCACAAGACGAAGAAGAAAAAGCATGCTTTGTCTGCCTTGTCCTTGGTCTACAGTCAAACACTTTTTTCAGGTTGAGGGGAGAGAACAGTACACTGAATCAGCAAACACTCGATATGGAGTTACTTCCCTTGACCGACTAAACTTCCAGATTGATCGGCCAAAAAGCACCGCGAAGTAAGTCATTAATACATGTATGTATTAAGTACTTAATACATGTATTAAGGCAGCCAATGAATAGTCCAGATATTGGCACACGTGACCGACTTTTAACATGTATTAAGTCAGCAGTAGATGCGTGGGCGTTTCTTAAAGCCTGCGCGGTGGAGCTTTTTGGTGGAGTGCAGTGTGCGCAGTACTGGCCCCACCCTTTAAACCCTTGGTTCGTTTGCCATGGCCTAGCAAGCTGGGACGGGACAGTAGATGCAATATATATGTAACATAGTGAACTGAACTCAGTGTCTGATCTGTACTCACCATCACTATATTTCACAGCAATCTATACTCGCTATACTGTATTTGACATTGGCTTGCCACCGGTTGTACTCTTGACATGCTGCACCCGACTGCTGGTGGGGTAAGTTTATTGTCTATTTTATTTGATTATTATATTTTTTTGATTATTATAATTATGATCGTATGTATGTTGGATTAGAATGATTTTTGTGTGTTTGGTGTTAGGATTGAATGGTGTCGTTTGATTATGCTTATAGCAATCTCCCTGATCAATCTGTTGTAGACTGCGTGAGTCTTGGAGCAGATTGATCAGTGTGTGCTCTTTAATATTTATAGTGTTCATTCTTAAGTGAATTTTGTAGATTGTTCTGGATTTGATTCGGAATCATTTGGTTTTGTAACTATTTTGTCAATGTTATCGATTCATTATTTTGTGTGCATGGTTACATGATTTATATAGAAAAGTGAATGTTATAGTTATTTATATCGGTTATATTTATGTGGTGTTAATATGTACTTTCGATGTTTATTTATTTATGTTGATTTGTCTTTGTCAGGGTTTGCTTAATAAATGAAAGGAACCCTTGCTGCGACTTCGCGCCTGTTACATCTGGTGTCAGAAGTGACTCAACCCCCATCAGCATGGAGGATCGGAAGGTGGACACAACAGCAGTCGAGGACCTCCAGCGGAAGGTGGCCGAGCTTCAGGCACAGCTGGATGCAGTCCGGGGCCAACTGTCAGCGTCAGGCAGGACAGCACAGCCCAGCGCTTTCGTCCTTTCTGACCAAGCGAGGATCGCGCGCTTCTGTGACAGGCCACGTGATGCAGGCGACATCACTCTGCAAGACTGGCTGGACGACATCCATGCTGCTTTCAGTTCGCGCAGGATCGAGAGCACCGACAGATCAGCCTTCGTTCTGGAACACCTTGGTGGCAAGGCGAGACGGGAGATCGTGGGCAGAGGTGGCATCAGCCTCTCGGGGGATAGGATCTTGTCCATCCTGGAGAAAGTTTTTGGTGATGGCGCATCACTTCCCAGATTACAGTCGCAGTTCTACTCCTATCGACAGGACAGGGAGGATCTGCTGACATGCTCACACAATCTTGCTGTTCTGGCGGACAAGATTCAAGGTGTAGAAAAAGACTCTGCTTTTTCCAAGCGGAAGGACATTATTTTGAAAGAGAGGCTTGCGGAAGCAGTTACAGATGTTACTCTAAGGAGAGAGCTGCGACGGCTGAATGAGGAGGTCCCTACACTGACGTTCTTTGATCTCCGTGATAAAGCCGTCCAGTGGATGGGTACCCCAGCGGCACTGCGTCCACGTCTGGAAGAGAAACAGACCCATAGTGAGCTCCTGGACATCCTAAAGTCTCAGCAGCAGCAGATCGCTCAGCTCACAGCTCAGCTGGAGGGCCTTACACGCCGTCACCAAGCAGAGGGCACAGCACGGAGCCAGCCAGGGGAAGCCCGTCGATGCTACATCTGTCATGCAACAGGACATCTTCAACGGCACTGTCCACAGCGTCAGCAGAGCGGCCGAAGACGACCGTTAAACGGGAGACACCTGCCATTGTGAGCCAGATGACAGGTGGACGAGGTCAATATGCTAGTGGCTCATCACGGCTGGAGAAAGCTGTTGGAGAGTGTCCCGTGGTAACTATAAACATTGGGGGGAGTGATGTAAAATGTCTTGTTGATACAGGCGCACAGGTTTCAACCTTGACTGAGACATTCTTTAGACATGTTTTTAGTGACACAACACACATTGATGATGTTTCCCCTTACCTAAAGGTTTCCGGCGCTCAAGGCCTCGAGGTGCCATTTATTGGTTATGTAGAGCTAGACATTACAGTGATGAATAGAACTTTACCCAATATGGCATTCTTAGTGGTTAGAGATCCTCAGGGTGTCATGGCCGAGAGGAAGAAGAAGGTACCCGGTGTGCTCGGTTCCAACATCTTAAGACACCTGAAGACTGTCGAGGGAGGTAGCCATCCGGACTCGACTCTATGGCAAGGCGTAAGTGCCCTGTATGAAGAGAACGCCATTTCCGTGTCAAGCGACAGTTACGTGAAACCACTGGGGAGACGGCCCGTTCTGATCCCAGCACGCAGCCTAAAAGTAATCTCATGCACAACCAAGCCAGCTGCGCCGGGTACTACGCGCGACATTCTAGTCGAGCCATCGGACAAGCTGTACCTTCCGGCCGGAATCGGAGTTGGGAGATGCCTCTCTCAACTCAGCGATAAGGGGGTCGTACCAGTTCAGGTCGCTAATGTCAGTGACAGAGACATCTACCTGAAACCCTACGTCCCTATAGCATGTGCAGCTGAAGCCGACACCCCGCACCAGTACAGCGTGACTGTAACACAGGAAGAAATCCTCATCGAGGAAGCCACAGTACTGCCATCACACGATGCACTTAGAGACATCATGTCTGAAGTATCTGTCGGCGACATCACCCAAGAGCAGGGCCTGCGTCTCTCTACACTCCTCCACAGTTATGAGCATGTTTTTAGCAGAGGCGAGGATGACCTTGGCTTCTGCGATCTAATCCATCATCGTATCGTAACGGATGATGACACGGCCGTCAAGGTCCCACACCGCAGGATCCCACCCCAGTACTGGGCTGAAGTGAGGGACTATTTGCAGTCTGCTTTGAAACAGGGCATCATCCGAGAGTCATGCAGCCCTTATGCCTCACAGTGCGTTATTGCGAAAAAGAAAAATGGCAAGATCCGCTTTTGCGTTGATTATAGGGGATTGAATACTAAGACACACAAAGACGCATACCCTTTGCCCAGAATCGAGGAGGCCCTGGATGTGCTGAAAGGATCTAAATACTTCTGCAGCCTGGATCTAGCTCATGGCTTTAACCAGATTCCAGTGGCGCAAGAAGATATAGAAAAAACGGCGTTCCGGGTCGGCACTGGAGGTCTCTATGAATACACCAGAATGGCCTTCGGGCTTTGTAATGCCCCGGCCACATTCATGAGGGTAATGGACAAGATTTTTGGTGATCAGAACTTCCAGACCCTACTCATTTACGTTGACGACCTCCTGGTATTTGGGAAAAGCTTCGACGAGACGCTGGAAAGACTGGGAATGGTGCTATCAAGGCTCTCAAACTTCAACTTAAAGGCACAGCCCAACAAATGCCACCTGTTTTTCAGCCGTCTGCGTTATCTTGGTCATATGGTTACACCTGAGGGAATACTACCCGACCCAGACAAAGTCTCCGCAGTGGCAGATTGGCAGCTGCCCGCCAGCGAGAAAGACTTACGGGCTTACCTCGGGCTGACCTCGTATTACCGCCGATTTATACCTGGCTTTGCTCAGATCGCAGCCCCTTTGCACGCTCTGCTGAATAAAACACCAGGCTCGGGACGCAGCAAACGTCTGAGCGGATGGAACGAGCAATGTACGCAGGCATTTCAGACCATGAAGCAAAAGCTAACAACAGCCCCAGTCCTCGGCTACCCAGATTTTACTCTACCCTACATCCTGGAGATTGACGCCAGCCTCCAAGGCCTGGGAGCTGTGTTATCACAAGAACAGACCGGAAAGCGAGTTGTCATTGGCTACGCCAGCAGGGGACTCAGGGAAAAAGAGACATCCATGAAAAGGTACAGCAGCATGAAGTTGGAATTGCTTGCGCTCCGCTGGGCAGTCACGGAGAAATTCAGAGATCTTCTGCAGGGCAGCACCTTCACGGTCTATACTGATAACAATCCTCTCAGCTACATCCAGACATCCGCCAAGCTAGGTGCAGCAGAGACTCGCTGGGCCGCAGAACTGGCCAACTTTAATTTCACAGTGAAATACCGCTCTGGGCGATCTAATGGGAACGCGGACGCACTCAGCAGAAGGGAGGTCCATGTCGAGCAATTGATGGCAGAATGCGACGAGCCTCAAGCTGCAGCCACCGCCGTACCAAATGAAATTAGAACAGCCATCGTAAACCTCACTCCAGAGTTTGTTCTGCACGAAATCCAGGTCAGGTCTACGCATACTTCTTCTCCTTCCTCCCTACCAGCAGCTGACCTGCCCAGGTTGCAACAGCATGATCCCACATTAAAAAGGGTCTGGCAGCTCTACAGAATTGGTCACAAACCCACCAAACGACAAGCAGCTAGGGAAAACCCCAACGTGCGGAAAATAATCCGCTGTTGGAACCAGCTAAGGGACAGGGACGGAACCCTTTATAGGGTGGCGCAGGACAACGGTAGAGACGTACTCCAGGTCATCCTTCCTTCATCACTGAAACCAGACGTTCTGAAAGCAGTCCACGATGACGCCGGGCACCCAGCAGCGGAGAAGACTTGCAAGCTTGCCCAGGGCAGGTGTTTTTGGCCAGGCATGATGGCTGATATCACCAGGTACACAAATGATTGTGAAAGATGTTTCTTTGCAAAGGAAGGGAGAAGAGTCCATACTACCATGGGAACGCTCACCGCCACCCATCCCCTAGAAGTCCTCGCAATGGATTTCACTCTTCTCGAACGTTCAACCAGTGGCCTGGAGAACGTGTTGGTACTGACCGATGTCTTCACGAAATTCACTCAAGCAGTCCCTTGCAAAGACCAAACAGCACAGAGTGTAGCGAAAGCCCTGGTAAACAGCTGGTTTCTCAAGTATGGCATACCCAAACGCCTGCACAGCGACCAAGGGAGGAATTTTGAGGGCGATGTCATAAAGGAACTCTGCAAGTTGTATGGCATCGACAAGAGTCGCACCACACCATTTCACCCAAGCGGAAATGGCCAATGTGAGCGCTTCAATAGAACCATGCACGACCGACTGCGAACACTCCCCGAAAGAGCAAAACGAAGATGGCCGGAACATTTGCCAGAGCTGGTCTTCTTCTATAATGCAACAGTTCACTCAACAACTGGATACACCCCATACTTCCTGTTCTTTGGCCGAGACCCTTACCTGCCCATCGACAGCCTTCTTGGAATTCCTGGTGATGGAGTTTTGACGGATTCTCCCGTTAGGGTTGATGACTGGCTCGCGGAGCACCAGAAGCGTCTCCAGCAAGCCCACAAACTGGCACAGCAGCTGACGGATAGAGAGGTCTCAAGGCGACAGGAAGCTGCGGCCTCAAGGGTTAATGATGACGGCATTGCAGAGGGGACGACTGTTTACGCTCGCAATCGTCAGGTCAGAGGTCGAAACAAGATCCAAGACGCGTGGAATAGTGAACCGTACACAGTTTTACGGAGGCCAGATTCACAAGGAAACACTTACATGGTGCACTCTGCGGACGGTGGCGGATCTGTTAGGACACTACATCGTACCGAACTACTCGTACCGCGATCGCCAGTGCAGCAAAGACCTCAGCCAACAGCCTCTTCTCCATCACCGTCGTCAACGAGCGACACTGGTGACGACAGTCCGGAGTCCCCATCAAGGCCAGACTCTGTGCGTGACCATCAGATTCTCACCACAAACGGTGACAGCGACAACAACCAGAGCTGTGATACCACTGCTGGTGACATGAGACAACAGGTCAGAGATGGAGGTTCACCCTCAGGACGTGACCCCGGCAATGCTCAAGCAGGGGAGCGCAGCATTCCCCGGAGATCGACACGCCACAACAAGGGGTATCATAGCAACCCTCACCATCTCCCCGTTACGGCCATCCAGCAAGAAATGGGACTGTTTGAGAAACTGTTGACGACGCAAACTCTCCTGATGAAGATTCTCCTAGAAAGAGGCGTGGCAGGATATTTAGATGTTGTCGAGGACGCCAACTGTTAGCAGGGGAGTCTGTAACATAGTGAACTGAACTCAGTGTCTGATCTGTACTCACCATCACTATATTTCACAGCAATTGATACTCGCTATACTGTATTTGACATTGGCTTGCCACCGGTTGTACTCTTGACATGCTGCACCCGACTGCTGGTGGGGTAAGTTTATTGTCTATTTTATTTGATTATTATATTTTTTTGATTATTATAATTATGATCGTATGTATGTTGGATTAGAATGATTTTTGTGTGTTTGGTGTTAGGATTGAATGGTGTCGTTTGATTATGCTTATAGCAATCTCCCTGATCAATCTGTTGTAGACTGCGTGAGTCTTGGAGCAGATTGATCAGTGTGTGCTCTTTAATATTTATAGTGTTCATTCTTAAGTGAATTTTGTAGATTGTTCTGGATTTGATTCGGAATCATTTGGTTTTGTAACTATTTTGTCAATGTTATCGATTCATTATTTTGTGTGCATGGTTACATGATTTATATAGAAAAGTGAATGTTATAGTTATCATATATCGGTTATATTTATGTGGTGTTAATATGTACTTTCGATGTTTATTTATTTATGTTGATTTGTCTTTGTCAGGGTTTGCTTAATAAATGAAAGGAACCCTTGCTGCGACTTCGCGCCTGTTACATATACTTAATACATGTACTATTGAATCAGCCAATCAAAGCAGCGCTTACAGTTTGCAAACTTCGTTGTGGCCACACAGGGCAATTGCTTCCGGTGCATGTAGTAATGGTAAGCCTAACGTTACTATGCTAACTCAGATCCCAAAACTATGTTAACCCTAATCCTAACTCTACTATGCTTACCCTAATAACCCAAAGCATTAACATGCACACCTCCCCCCTTCCCCCCCCCCCTCCCTCCCCCCTCCCCCACCCCCCTCTCCCGAATGAACGCACGCGTTCACGTGAAATTTTTGCTACTTTTTCAAGCATTTTACACTATTTAAAGCATTCTGCTGCTTTGCCATGCAAAGTAGTCAAAGTCAGAGAAGCACCTTGGTCCCTTGAGTTGGCTGGTACAAGGATTTGTAGCTGTTTGCAAGAAAAAGCATGTTGGCTGGTGATTCATTTTCAGAAAAAGTGCGGAACATAGCTTCAGTTGCCTTCAGTATCTTAAGCCTTGTTTAAAGCTGGAAGGAGGGAATAAAAGAAATGACACCTCATGCAGACTAGTTGTGGTTAGGCAGTTTGCTGAATTTTTTTAAACAGTGCAAGGGCTTTTCTATGTTGTCCAGTTGGGTTCAAAGTTGAAAAAACTGTCAAAATGGTTCTTGCTTGGGGGGGTAGTATAGCAAATAAATTGCCAAAAAATAACCAACTGTTGAAAATTGTACTTGCTGGTTGTTTTGAATGCGTAACATGTGTGTCTGCTTGTCTGCAAAATATAGGGTTGCTAGCTTGAACATAAGTCTTTCTTTTTGGATCTTTACATGTGTGGTACTGACAGTCAGCCGCAGGAGCGAATGGTACTCCGGGCACCAAGGGGTGCAGGTAGTAATTTTGGTGCAGCTTTAAAACCATCAGCCATTCATGTCTGAAACTTGGCAGTGTATCTTCTTATAGGGTACGGTTATCAGTGATAAAGTTTTGATTGCAGCTGACAACTTTTTTTTGTTTCATTACAGGCAGAGTGAATTTTTCTACTATTGGCGTTTGGAAGGAGATTGTGCCCAAAAATCGACATTTTTTGCTTTTTATGCTGATATCAGGTGTTTTTAGGCCATGTTGGCACTTTTGATGCCATACAAATAGCTTTATTTAGCTGTATAAGGATTATAGAGGCAAAATGGTGCATATTTGTGCGAAGGGGAAAGAAAAGACTAGAAAACACACAGGAACAATCCCAGGTCACATTTTCTGTCATAGTAGTCATTCAAAAACCCTTCTGACAAGGTAACAGTCATTACGGTGTCATCTAGATGAAATTTAGTTAAATTTGATTTTTGTCGGTTGGCCGATTTTTTTGCGTTTGTTTTGACTGCATTCAAAATACCCGTTTATCCTGCACAGTGTATTTTGGGCTTTGTGAGGGTCATCTTAGTGAAAACATGCTGTAAACTGCAAACCTCAGTGTGGTGACACCAAAACATGTTGTTTTGACTGGTTTCTGAAGTCGGTTCAGATGGTGTGGTGCGGTGAAAAGGCACGGTTGTCATAAATATTATCGAGAAATTAGTGTGTGAGAAATCTCTTCACCTTTTTCAAACACAAATCATCCTGCTGTATCCTGAGCATATCTATTATGCCTAAAAATCCATGCCACACATTTCCACCCACCCACCACCCACCCCAAACACCACCTTCTTGCCCCCATGCCCCCCCCCCCCCCCCAAATATCCCTCACCCCCAACCCTCAGTCATGGTAAGCCTAACGTTACTATGCTAACTCAGATCCCAAAACTATGTTAACCCTAATCCTAACTCTACTATGCTTACCCTAATAATACTAACCCAAAGCATTAACAAGCACACCTCCCCCCCCCCCCCCTTCCCGCCCCCTCCCCCACCCCCCCTCTCCCGAATGAACGCACGCGTTCACGTGAAATTTTTGCTACTTTTTCAAGCATTTTACACTATTTAAAGCATTCTGCTGCTTTGCCATGCAAAGTAGTCAAAGTCAGAGAAGCACCTTGGTCCCTTGAGTTGGCTGGTACAAGGATTTGTAGCTGTTTGCAAGAAAAAGCATGTTGGCTGGTGATTCATTTTCAGAAAAAGTGCGGAACATAGCTTCAGTTGCCTTCAGTATCTTAAGCCTTGTTTAAAGCTGGAAGGAGGGAATAAAAGAAATGACACCTCATGCAGACTAGTTGTGGTTAGGCAGTTTGCTGAATTTTTTTAAACAGTGCAAGGGCTTTTCTATGTTGTCCAGTTGGGTTCAAAGTTGAAAAAACTGTCAAAATGGTTCTTGCTTGGGGGGGTAGTATAGCAAATAAATTGCCAAAAAATAACCAACTGTTGAAAATTGTACTTGCTGGTTGTTTTGAATGCGTAACATGTGTGTCTGCTTGTCTGCAAAATATAGGGTTGCTAGCTTGAACATAAGTCTTTCTTTTTGGATCTTTACATGTGTGGTACTGACAGTCAGCCGCAGGAGCGAATGGTACTCCGGGCACCAAGGGGTGCAGGTAGTAATTTTGGTGCAGCTTTAAAACCATCAGCCATTCATGTCTGAAACTTGGCAGTGTATCTTCTTATAGGGTACGGTTATCAGTGATAAAGTTTTGATTGCAGCTGACAACTTTTTTTGTTTCATTACAGGCCACACAGGGCAATTGCTTCCGGTGCATGTAGTAACTTTTCCGCCAGAAATAGTTAAAAAAATTTCCTCCCTTTTTGCCATTTTTTTAGGGTGTAAAACTTCAATTGTATGCCTTTTTTGGCGTTTTGAGCAACAAAAGGCATGACAGGTGGTGTGAAAAAGAGCAAAATCTGGGTAATTTTAGTCGACCTAGTGTGTTCATGGGAGCCTAATTGGGGCATGTGCACGGTTGTATGCAGGCTTGCAGACGACAGTTTTGTCATGGGGTACTTAATGCATTTGAGTGTTGTGAAAAACGCTAACTCTTAATTTTTTTAAGAATTGCTGAAATAGCTTCTCCTGTGATGTGCTCCGCGTGGATTTTTTGTTTTGGCAGAAAAGTTCTTCGTTCATAGTTTTATGCTGCAAGAGGCTAACAGATAACAGTGTGTGAAAAGGGGGCGTAACCTAATTGCCCTGTGTGGCCTGTGTGCGATAAACATGGCGGAAGGACAGACATTAAATTTTCTTCGCCGTGCGCTACAACAAAGATTGACACATTGTGGCAACTCGCTGATATCTGGCGTGGACCGCCTGCTGTAATATTAAGGTATGTAAAATATTCATGCATTTATCCCTCCAAATATACAGTTAATACCGTAGAAAGCGTCAACGGACTCCAAATTTCTAATAGTAATAGGATCGACTCGGTGAAACTGGGACCTACTAAAACCCGGAATAACCTGTCCTAAGCTAAAATAGCCATATCTGTAACTATTATTGCGTACCTAAACACAAAATAATCATGTTTTAAAAGTTTGGTTTACATTAATAATACCATGATTTAGTTGTACTAGTAAGCCGTTTTCCACTGCTGTTACTTCCCTTGCTACACGATCGCGCTGTATGAAAACAGTCGGAATAACCTCTCCTAATAAAATTAACACATACTATTAAGTACTTAAAGTCGAAATATTCTTATATTTGAGGTTGTAGGTACCGTAAAAGTTGTTTATTTAGCGTTATATTTATAATGCTTCGAAAGGTTCGTTCTTTGAGTCTCTTGATCTATAGATGCCTGTCTTCAACCTATGAGCATTCGACCAGACAGTTCGGCCCAAACACATTTCGTCCCATGACGTTTCATCCCCGTTGCTATTTAATGAAACACATTACGCGCTAACGGACCAAGATAATCATTTGACATTCAAAGAGAACATAACAGGCCCGTTTCTGATCTTAAAATATATAAACGTTTTTGAGACTCTTATTTTTTTCTATTAAAAAAAAGGAATCCTTAGCTCATGTTAATACATAAAGACAGTCTTATTGCATTGCAGTGTCCTAAAGTCACAATGAATTTAATTAATATTGACAGTATGGCCTCTAAACATGATATATGATTGCTTCAGCAGAGAATCAAACGTTGATTCTTGAATTTGGGACTTGAACTAGTTCCAGCGATAAGTCGACAAAGGAAAAATACTCTCAACGATCTGCCAATTTTCACTCAATTGGCCGTGTAGGCAATGTGGCTTTGAAATGCAGCATGCCAAAAGTAAGCTCCAAAAAATTATTGACATCTTTCACAGTGAAGACAAAGACCAGGCAAAGGGCAGTTGCATGAGTGAGCTTAGTCCTGCACCTTTAGCATGCTTTTTGAGAATTATTAATAATTTAAATTAGTTTCAGGCTAGCAGACTGAGCTGACCAATTGTTTAGAGTATATATTCACTGGTTGTATTGAATTCCCATTATACCGGTACTGTTTTCATCTCTTTGGTTTTGTTATGTGTCTATTAGTCAGGCTTGGTCAGCATTCTAATAAGAGTATTGAGTAATTTGGCATTTGTTGATAGGGTTGCTGAGGAATTTAGATCATATACATGCAGAGATGTCTTTCTGTAATTGCAGCCTGGAATCACCAGAGCCGGCGGAGCATTGCGCAAGTGTCTGGCCGTACTCTTCCAGTGGAAACGGCAGCGTCACTGAAAGATCAGGTGACGCAGATGTTGGAGGAGTCCCGAAAATGCCAGAATCCCATGCGCCAAGTAAGTTGTATTTTACTGACTTAGTGACATTGTTTGCCCCATTGTACCTCTTTTTGAATCCTGCAAAAAGTGAGAACACATAGTCAGACTGGAGCCCATGTCTTGTACAAGACTGAGAAAAGATATAACGCAGCTCTTAGTCTTACACGGGTTGTTTCTGTTTCACTAGTGAAACTTTCAGTACACTTTGCAAATAATTTTCTTAGAAAAAAAGTACACTTTCCATAACTGAAAAGTGTAGAGGATAGGTGGGAACATTTTCATTGTACATTTACACATGTAGTAATAATACACTACATACATCATTGTACACAACATATGTGATAGGCAGTGCCTCAGGGAATGTGCTGTCTTCACTGAAGTCATTGCTGGGCCACTTTGTAGAATCAAAATGGATTAATAATTCATTTTTTGTTGGCAGCCCACAGTACTTAAAGAGCTCAGCGTGTTTCCAGGGGTGAGGCCCACGCTCCTTGATACCACATACCTGTGGAACAGCTGCAGTTGATGCAGGACGTGCATTTCAGGACAACAGAAATGGCTGAAATACTTGGAGTTTCAGTCGCAACTCTGAATTCAAGGCTAAGGTATGTTGCAAAGGGAGTAGCTGATAAGACTATCACAGTATCGCATTATTGACTCATTTCCAGAAAACATTTTCACTGACACAAAGCCATCCCTTTACTTTACCCATTTAGCCCTGACGCACTAGAGTTTGACAATGACAATTCAGGGGTAGTGCCAAATTAGCTTGGTGTCAGATATCATGGTCGATTCAGCTCCTGCAACTGGTACATAGTCCATATGACACATTCTGATTCAAAATGTGGAAATGCAGCCATGCGGTAAAATGGCTTAAGGCACTTAAACTGTGGCTCATTTCAGTGGCCAAAAGGTCACAAGATATTATTGTTGTTGGGGCTCCTGTTTTTACAACTGCTTCAAGTGTCTGTAGGCCCCCAGGTGTGCACACAGACCCCCATCTGAGTATAATAATGGGTCAGAAAATTTATTTAAGAAAAATTTCATCATTTCCATGTTGTTTAGTTTAAAATTAAATAACTGGTGAATTAATCATTCAAAGCCTAACTCCCTCTCCCTGAGTGATTGGTAATCTCTTTGACACACAACAGTGAGCAAATGCGTGCGCGCAGGGCACACACACACATATGACTAAGTGCCAAAAGGTGCTCTCACAAAGAGGACAACTGGGTTGAAAATCAAAGTGTGACATAAAGTACCAGAAAATGTATCAAGTGATGTACACTGTATTGGCAATGCGTTTGTAAAAAAAAAAAGATAATATCTGAAATGGTTTTTGAGAAAATGGCTGTTAAGATTTGTAAGTCTGGATATGTCGGACATCAGGTATTGCGACATAGTGCCTTTAAATTAGTGGGATAAAAAAAAACACAAATCAGTTTCTAAACAGTTAAAATAATAAGTAGTGGTCACAATTGACCTATCCAAACAATTACTGCTTTTTGGCTTAGCATGTTCTAATCCCCGAACATGATTTGTGTTGCAATACCTGACATCCGACCATATTCAATTTTTAAAACATTTTTAAAACATCCTACAACCAAGAAAAACACACTTTGTCATGTTATATACCACTCACAGGAATACATGCACACATTAGAGCACAATGGGAGTCTATCTTTGCTGCCCAAATATATTTATTGGCAGTCAGGGCCAGAATTTGTAACTTATGTCGAACATCAGGATTGCAGCAGATATCCCCAGAATAGTTATCAGAAGCCACAAACACAAAGCCTTTCCCCCAGTTTCAAGCTACAATACTTAACAAACAAAACAGATATGAAGAACAAACTGCATACAGCTTTCTGATGTAATAAATACTAATATACATGATGAAACATGACGTGCTAAACAGTCTGCGCCCGAAAAAATAAAACAAATATTCAAATAAGTTTTATCTGTGTACAGGCTAATGCACTATTTTAACTCTGACCCTCAGATTTAGAAGGTCCTAATGGCTATGCAACTGGTTGTCCAAAATGGCTCATTTTAACAGTGCCTTTGCCCCCAAAAGTTCTACAATCCATATGTGTTGAACGTCAGGATTGCAGCAGCAGATGTTGGCACAAGCCTGACGTCCGATACATTTTTTATCATTGCATTATTATGTTATGAAATTCACCTGTTTCTTGATCTCATTATCTTACGTTTGCGTCACAACAACTGCACGTCTCCATCAAACGACAAAAATACATCGGTGACCCGTGTTCATTCAAATAACTCATTTACCAACTTGCATCGATTGGAGGTCAGATTTGCGACACGTGTTCGCGATCGAACGTCAGGTTGCTACAGCCATAAAATTTGTTATCACAAGAAATCATCTTCATTCTCCAACCTACTGCCTAAAATCGGTGCTGGAGTCTCGGGCGATTCAAACTCTTAAAAATGGTCCCTTACAATAAACATTTGGCTCTTTATTTTGTCTATGATTACACTCGAACGTCAGAAGTGATCGAACGTCAGATTTATGAAAACAGTTGCGACAAAATGTCACGAGTTGTAGCTCTCCATTGACAAACCGGACATTCAAAACAACCACGCTGGAATGTGGCCCATAATGCATCTATCATAACCGGACGATCGTAGACCAAAAAAAACCCAAAACAACTTTTGTTAAACTTGTCAAATAGTTGAACGTCAGATCTTGCGACAAAAACTGGCCGCTCACAATTTTTTTTGCCAGCTTAGAAAACTGTGACGGAAAAGTAAATTTAAAGCATATAAAATATTCAACGAAAGTGAAACAACGCAATGACGCCATTTCCGGTTTGGGTCAGTGTGCCTTTCGCTAGCACAAGTTTGCGGAAATTAAGATGCTGCTGTTGCGACAAATCTGACGTCCGACAGTGGCTACTTTCAAGAGCAATAAACAAAAGCATGGCTTGCCTTCAAATCTGGGAAATACACGGATTATAAGATCAGTCTTCCCTGAACATATGGGCATGGTTGGCACCAGGTTTGTTATTGTTGCTTTTACACGCGAGATCAAAACAGACCGACGGCATGTCATTGTCCGCTTTTCCGGGCCGATTTTTATTGGTGAATTCTGGCGTTTTACAGTATACTCACCAAACGGCTTTACCTTAGGTGCAGAAATTATTGCCAGTATATCTTCAATCATTCACACACACATTGCACTTGTTAAAGTCAACACGTGTCTTTTTAAACAGATTTTAGTTTCACGCAAAAGAGATCACTCACTTTTTGCTCACCTTTTGGCACTTAGTCATATACATATGCATGCATGTCAACCACGTGCCTTCTTCGTGCTGAAGCTATTAGAACACGCAACCAAAACCTCTGAAAGTGTCGAAGTGCTGCACACAGTGCAGTATCTTCTTGGGCACTACTCGGCGGTGTAAAAAAGTCAGAGGGTGATAGTATATATGACAGCGGCTTGTCGAAACCATAGCATTTGAGCCTTTTTTTTGCTTTTTCTTCATCATTCCATCATTGAAAATCACGTATGATTCATGATTTGAAAGTGATAGCGATTTGGCAACACCAGCAGTTTAGTCATAACATGTGAACTGTGCAAGTTGTTAATTTCTCTTCTTTTTTTATTTTTGTGTCCTTTTACAAAATCTGTTGTTTCTTTCTTAATGAAGCTGTGAGAGACATATTTGAAGCACGTTGGCTTGAGGCTACCATTGCTGCAGATGATGAAAGGCAGCAGCCAGCACCCACAGGTCAGGCAAGAGAAGTTGAATGAATCTCGTGCCCTTTGATGAATGGCAGACTTCAGCTTCTCAAGGCTACTGTCGACCCGTTGTCCTCCAGAACTACGGCTGGACAGCATGAGGAATTTGTGTCAGGAGTGCGGCGTTATGAGGATGTCCTGAGATTCATTGCCGACAGTTAAATATCTGCATTGGTAATAATGTGTTTGGGCACACTTTGTTTCCAGTTGCACAATGCTTTCAGTGGCATTTACATTAATACGATTACATGCTCATGGGCCAGTCACATTTCCACTTGATAAAATTAATCATGTATGCCTGCTACTAAAGTTTTTGTAAAGACTTCATAAATATGCAGTAAAGAATTCTTGACAACTGGGTATGTACTTCCTGGCAAAGCAAGGCATCATCCAGTGTAACTGTAAGCTACTTTGTGGGTTAAATACAAACTTTTCAAAGATGTGGACCATGTATTTTATCTATGCTCTGACTTGATGCACAGATTTTCCCACGCAAACTGTCTGTTCAGGGGGTGATGCTTACCGATGTGTGCATGCAGTTTAAAGTATTCTCTGTGAAGAGCTAATCAGCATCTGTACATGGTTAGTGCTAGTAAGTTACTATGAGTATGATAGTGCTCCTATGGCATGTAATTGATGTAGCAAGAGTACACAGTGACTGAAAACATGATACATGAGGAAAACGGTGAAAACATTTGGGTGGTTGCATAGCTTAACTTCCAAACAGCACCAAGACTTTCCTTAGGATGTGAAAAAGGAAACGGCATGCCAGTAAAAGAAAAGTAGACAGCTAGTACCCAGACAGACTATACCTGTGCACCATAGTCATGCTAGTGCAAGATGAAAAATATTTACTTTCCTATTTCTCATGCTTATTTGGGTTCAATTAAGTGTTTTCTGATACTGTGCCCCAGACCTGATTTCATACTGGTACCGTATATAGAAGACTTGGGGATAAATCATCCTAGTGTTTGACTCCAGGTTATTCATTGCAGTAGATAGTGTATTTTGTTGTTTTAAGCTCACCTGTTACCTTTAGTAATAGCAATAGGAAATATAGCTTTGAGACATGAACTGCATATCTTTGTGAAATAAACATGTACTTTCTTTACAGTTTTCTGAATTTTGTGTAATTTGATAAGGTTACAGATTTTGTTTGGAGGACCGGGTGAATGGAACGCACAAATACAAGGTTTAGTCTGTGAACCGTTTTGAGTCGATCAAGAGATGGGTATCAACCATTCCCAGTTGTAAATGCAAATATTAGTGACAGTAACAGTGATTTTTCATAGTGCAGCATGCCTTTGAAAATCTGAGTTCCATGGAGCATGTGTAAAATGTGTCACGTTTTGTTCTCAAGCTATGATTCAGATTTGGTCAAAAAAACTGTGATAATGTCCCAAATTCTTCTGTGGTCACCCAAAGATTAGTATCACTGGAAACCTTATCCATTTCCCTACAAAATGATGTATGCCTTAGTTTGATCTGACCACTTCTGATAATTTTGTAGGAGGTTTTGTGAGGGAGGGTGTAGATTTTACCATTAGACACCCAGTCGTACTCTTGACCATTTACATAATATCTGCCCACTCTCCGCGTGCACCATAAACACACCTCAAAATGAACCAACAGTAAGGTTACAAAAACACACCAACACGGTCCGACGTCCAACATTTCACCCATCTCTACATTACACAAGAACAGAGCTGAAGTGAAAGCAATCAGGGTTCCCACAAGTTTGGTGGAAAAAAATTCCATACTTTTTAAAGACCTTTTTAAGACTGACACAACAGTTTTCCAAAGCTCACTACGCCAAACTTGTGTAATAATTAAATGTGGAACCTATTTTTCGGGGCAAATTATTTTATTTAATGTGAGATATCTTATCTTTAATGTGAGATATGCTGAGGCAATCCCCCTGGGTATGTGTGCCTCGCATCGAGGTTTGTGCTTTGCTCCATCCGAAGCTGGCGCTAACCAAGCTTAGAATTGACTTTTTTTCTATCCATAAGTGGCTAAAGATGCACGTCCCCATTTCTATCTTTGGCAAAAATCTGCGTGACTTTCCATGCACAGAAGTACCCAACGGAGAAAGAAACACGCTTAGAAAAGACGGGTACAACACAATTTATTAATATTTCGGGTAAATACCCTTTGTCAAAATAGACAAACAAACAAACATAGAGATTAGCCGCTACTTATCTTCAATGGCAGAAGGAATGTGGCAACTGAAGGAGGTGACGTAAAATAAAAGAAAAGAAAAGGAAGAACAAAAGTGCGAAAAAAGTAAAAATGACGTCAACGAAAAATCGCGTAAGAGAGAGACTCGGAAAGAACCTGAACACGAGAGACAAGAGTGTGTGCAAGCACGTGCAGGAGCGAGCGAAAGAAAAGGCGTGTAGATGAGGCCAGAGAAAGAGAGAGAGAGAGAGCGAGACGGAGAGAGAGAAAGAGAGAGAGAACGAATGGGGAGTACCCTTGGGCACGAAGTAGGCTGAGTGTCTAATACACAAAGCCTGCTAAACACCAACCCGAAGGCAAACTTTATATCACCTTCAAGTTGAGGACTACCTCGGGGAAAAACGGGAGGACCCCGGGAAAAAAACCCCAGCATTTAGCACGGTACACAACAAGTAATAAGTCATGAAAACAAAGCAAAGAATCAAAATCAGTAAGAGAATATTGGTATAAGGGGAGAGTAGGTAGTTGTGAAACCGTCTTCAAGGGTAACTCAAAAAATAAGGGGGAGAGAGAGAGAGAGAGAGAGAGAGAGAGAGAGAGAGAGAGAGAGAGAGAGAGGGAGATGGGGGCGGGGGGGGGGGGGGGGGGGGAAGGGGGGAAGGAGTAAGGAGGAAGGGGAAAAAAAAAAAAAAAAAAAAAAAAAAAAGGGAGGGGGGGGGGGGGGGCGGAAGACAATCAGCCAGAGCCACCAACCCCATCCAACGGGCACCCACCAGCCCACAGAAAAACACACAGGTACGCAACAAGACGACCACATACATCCCCAAGGGATGCACACGATCGCCCCGCCCCAAAACCGCGTATCAAACCGTGAGCCGGAGACCCGGTGCCCGACAGGGAAGGGCAAGGGATCCAACTAAACGTTCGGCCAGCGCTGAGAAAGTCCCCAAGGGAAATGTACATATCAACCAGCGCCAACAGCACGTAACTGATTAGTGAGTAGTAAATCAGTGAGGTAAAGTAGCAGACACAAGCAAGGTAAACAATGTTAATCTTTCATATTCATCCCGAGTGGCGCCACAGTGCCCAGTTTATTAATCAGAAATTTTTCACGGTCTTTCCTGGCCCAGACATTACTGGCTTGCATAAGCCAGAGGCCTTTAACTCGAATGTCTGAGACGGAGTGGTCGGCCTGATTGAAATGTCGTCCGACCGGTCTGTTGTATTGGTACTTGACAGACTGAAGATGTTCTTTGAAACGGTCGTTGATGGTTCTTTCCGTCTCTCCAACATAGAGTTGGCCGCATTTAACACAGGAGATGACATAAATCACGTTGGTGGTTTGACACGTGAAGTATCTGTCTATGTTGAATTTGTAACGTGGACCATTGACCACGGTGGAAGGGCAAATAAAAGGACACGTCTTGCAATTAGGAACATTGCACGGAGTGGAGCCGGAGGCTCTGGTGGTATGACGAGGCTTGAGAGTAGAGCGAACAAGCATGTCCCGCAAATTAATATCCCTCTTGAAAGCTACCAACGGAGGTTCAGAAAAGATAGCAGCAGATTCTTGACTGGATGACAAAAGACCCCAGTTAGAAAGAAGGATTTTACGCACCGGATTGGTGTGGGGATGGTAGATCATGGTTACGATAGGTCTGTCACTATCAGCGGTAGGTTTAGTCTGCAGTGTACTCGCGCGACTAAGTTTTTGAACCGTTTGTTGCTCAAGGAAACCCATGAAAAGGCAAGCATAGCTGGGTCCCATTTTTGTGCCCATCGCTACGCCACTGCACTGAGCAAAGGTGACGCCATCAAAGGTGAAACTGTTAAGAGAGAGAACCAATTCAGCCAGACGTAGAAGTGTATGAGTAGGAGGTTGTTTATGACTTCTTTGGTTGAGGAAGTATGCAAGTGCATTGAGGCCGTCATTGTGCGGTATAACAGTATATAGTGAAGTGACATCAAGGGAAAACAACAGTTCAGGTTTGAAAAGTTGTTTCTGGTTGACTTGGTCTATGATCTCTAGAGCATGGTTGGTGTCTTTAATGTAGGTAGGTAGAGACTGGACAAACCCTTTCATGGGTTTCCTTGAGCAACAGATTCTTCAGCAATACACTGGGCCTGTCCCTGAGATGTATAAACGCTACATCGATGACGGTTTAGGAGCTACTCACATGACCCAAGCTGCACTTTTAGACTTCATTCACTTCGTGCAGGACTTCCACCCATCCATCAAGTTCACTTACACTATATCAGCTACTTCAGTCGACTTTCTGGACATGAACATCAGGATTGACTGCGGAATGTTGAAAACTTCAATACATTACAAACCTACCGACTCACATTCCTACCTCGACTACCGATCTTCTCACAACCCCAAAACTAAAAACAGCATCCCTTATTCCCAGTTTCTTCGGCTAAAAAGAATATGTTCCGAAGAATCAGATTTTGATGTTCAATCCAAAGAAATGGCTGGATTTTTCATCGACAGACACTACCCACATACTGTTGTTCAAGGATCTCTCCAAACGGTTCAAAAACTTAGTCGCGCGAGTACACTGCAGACTAAACCTACCGCTGATAGTGACAGACCTATCGTAACCATGATCTACCATCCCCACACCAATCCGGTGCGTAAAATCCTTCTTTCTAACTGGGGTCTTTTGTCATCCAGTCAAGAATCTGCTGCTATCTTTTCTGAACCTCCGTTGGTAGCTTTCAAGAGGGATATTAATTTGCGGGACATGCTTGTTCGCTCTACTCTCAAGCCTCGTCATACCACCAGAGCCTCCGGCTCCACTCCGTGCAATGTTCCTAATTGCAAGACGTGTCCTTTTATTTGCCCTTCCACCGTGGTCAATGGTCCACGTTACAAATTCAACATAGACAGATACTTCACGTGTCAAACCACCAACGTGATTTATGTCATCTCCTGTGTTAAATGCGGCCAACTCTATGTTGGAGAGACGGAAAGAACCATCAACGACCGTTTCAAAGAACATCTTCAGTCTGTCAAGTACCAATACAACAGACCGGTCGGACGACATTTCAATCAGGCCGACCACTCCGTCTCAGACATTCGAGTTAAAGGCCTCTGGCTTATGCAAGCCAGTAATGTCTGGGCCAGGAAAGACCGTGAAAAATTTCTGATTAATAAACTGGGCACTGTGGCGCCACTCGGGATGAATATGAAAGATTAACATTGTTTACCTTGCTTGTGTCTGCTACTTTACCTCACTGATTTACTACTCACTAATCAGTTACGTGCTGTTGGCGCTGGTTGATATGTACATTTCCCTTGGGGACTTTCTCAGCGCTGGCCGAACGTTTAGTTGGATCCCTTGCCCTTCCCTGTCGGGCACCGGGTCTCCGGCTCACGGTTTGATACGCGGTTTTGGGGCGGGGCGATCGTGTGCATCCCTTGGGGATGTATGTGGTCGTCTTGTTGCGTACCTGTGTGTTTTTCTGTGGGCTGGTGGGTGCCCGTTGGATGGGGTTGGTGGCTCTGGCTGATTGTCTTCCGCCCCCCCCCCCCCCCTCCCTTTTTTTTTTTTTTTTTTTTTTTTTTTTCCCCCTTCCTCCTTACTCCTTCCCCCCTTCCCCCCCCCCCCCCCGCCCCCATCTCCCTCTCTCTCTCTCTCTCTCTCTCTCTCTCTCTCTCTCTCTCTCCCCCTTATTTTTTGAGTTACCCTTGAAGACGGTTTCACAACTACCTACTCTCCCCTTATACCAATATTCTCTTACTGATTTTGATTCTTTGCTTTGTTTTCATGACTTATTACTTGTTGTGTACCGTGCTAAATGCTGGGGTTTTTTTCCCGGGGTCCTCCCGTTTTTCCCCGAGGTAGTCCTCAACTTGAAGGTGATATAAAGTTTGCCTTCGGGTTGGTGTTTAGCAGGCTTTGTGTATTAGACACTCAGCCTACTTCGTGCCCAAGGGTACTCCCCATTCGTTCTCTCTCTCTTTCTCTCTCTCCGTCTCGCTCTCTCTCTCTCTCTCTCTCTCTCTCTCTCTCTCTCTCTCTCTCTCTCTCTCTTTCTCTGGCCTCATCTACACGCCTTTTCTTTCGCTCGCTCCTGCACGTGCTTGCACACACTCTTGTCTCTCGTGTTCAGGTTCTTTCCGAGTCTCTCTCTTACGCGATTTTTCGTTGACGTCATTTTTACTTTTTTCGCACTTTTGTTCTTCCTTTTCTTTTCTTTTATTTTACGTCACCTCCTTCAGTTGCCACATTCCTTCTGCCATTGAAGATAAGTAGCGGCTAATCTCTATGTTTGTTTGTTTGTCTATTTTGACAAAGGGTATTTACCCGAAATATTAATAAATTGTGTTGTACCCGTCTACAGTACACGCAATGAATGTGTGACTAAACAGACCAGCCAACATCAAGTGAAACAAGACTACAAAATGAAAGCCGAAATGGCAACCAACACTCTAATAGAGTGAAGAAGATCATCAACTTTCAACGCAATGAAACAAAAATCCACATAAAAGTGGTCAGGCTTGGTCCGCTGACGAGAGTAGTGCCTGGCAAATAAAGCAAAAACTTACTCGAAATACACAAACGCAAATAAATGACAAAATCAAGACCAAACGTCAAATAGTTTTGTGTATACGGCCAGACCGGGTAAATCCTGAAACCTGCGTGTGTGTGCGCGATGTGTAGAGCACCGTTTTTTTCCTACACCGGACTGTTGGGGGACTACCCCGCTCGTGCTCTTCCGCGTAGATTGATCTTTGGTCGATCCGCATGTATGGTGAAAGGCTAGCCTGGTTTGGTCAAACACAAAACGATGTTTGGTCTTGTCACTTGAATCAACAAAGTTGCTGAGAAGAAAACCCTAAGGGATTTTCGAAAAAGGAAGAAGGAAACCCCTTCCCACCACCAGCCCCCCTCCCACCACCACCCCCAGGCTCACAGAGAGACCTAAAAACACTCAATTCGACAAATTGGCGGAGAATAAACTCGAGACACCAACCCTTGGAACAGAAAAGATGTCAGCTCATCGCAGCGACATACAGCAAACAGACAGACATCGCGCTGTACTCCTACCCGGCACTACACAGCCAACCAGCAAGACTACAAAACGAAAGCCGAAACGACGACCGACACTCTAACCGAGTGAAGAAGACCGTCAACATTCCATGCAATGAAGCAAAAATCCACAAACGCGCCGCCCCTGAGAATACAGCTGCACCCTGCGACGAACAGAATATTCGCCTGACTACCCACCGGACTGACCACGCCACCAGATGCCACGACTACTGCAGTCAACACATCTTGCAGCCCAACGCCAGAATTGCGGATCGACAGTAACACCGCACCCCTCCTAAATAAACAACGATACAAATTGCCTACGACCACCACCACCCCTACCGCGGTATGGCATGGACGGCCCCAGAATTTGAATCAGCAACCAGCTCCATATGATAAGAAAACGATACAGCGAAAGACAGCAGACGCCAAACCCCCACATCAGGAGCGTTAAGTACAGCCTTTTGAATCTGCAGAAACAGAGCCAGCTCACCGCAGCAACGTACAGCAGACAGACAGCTATCACGCTGGACTCCCACCCGGCACTACACTCCCAACCAGCATCAGCGGACAGCAAGGTGAAAGAGGCGGCCTCCATCATTGAAAACAGGGAGCTAAACATACACACGAAAAAATATAGTGTGAATGTTGCTCGCTAGTTTACCATCAACCAACACACTCCACCGGGTAACCGATGCAACAGCAGCAGCGGACAGCAAGTTGAAAGAGGCGGCCTCCATCATCGAAAACAGGGAGCTAAACATACACACGAAAAATAAAGTGTGGATGTTGCTCGCTAGTTTACCGTCGACCAACACACTCGACCGAATATGCAAATAGCAATTCGACCACAACCAACCCACAGCTCCACGCCGACACCTCATCCGGCACAGCGATCTAAATCGCACACGAATGTTACGGATAGCCTTCGGAATTTGAATCGGCAGAAACAAAGCCAGCTCACCGCAGCAACGTACAGCAGACAGCTATCACGCTGGACTCCCACCCGGCACTACACTCTCAAACAGCATCAGCGGACAGCAAGGTGAAAGAGGCGGCGTTCGGCATCATTGAAAACAGGGAGCTAAACATACACACGAAAAAATATAGTGTGAATGTTGCTCGCTAGTTCACCGTCAACTAACACACTCGACCGTAGCTAAGTGAGCAAAAAGCAAACGGCAAATAAAGCTCCGCGTACGCTCATTTAGTTCGACCAACCTACAGCTCCACGCCAACACTACACGTCAGCAACGTACAGCAGACAACTATCACGCTGGACTTCCACCCGGCACTACACTCGCAACCAACATCAGCGGACAGCAAGGTGAAAGAGGCGGCCCCCATCATTGAAAACAGGGAGCTAAACATACACACGAAAAAATATAGTGTGAATGTTGCTCGCTAGTTTACCGTCAACCAACACACTCGACCGCATCTAAGTGAGCAAATAGCAAACGCTCAGTCAGTTCGACCAACCTACAGCTCCACGCCAACACTACCAGTCAGCAACGTACAGCAGACAGACAGCTATCACGCTGGACTCCCACCCGGCACTACACTCTCAACCAACATCAGCGGACAGCAAGGTGAAAGAGGCGGCCTCCATCATTGAAAACAGGGAGCTAAACATACACACGAAAAAATATAGTGTGAATGTTGCTCGCTAATTTACCGTCTACCATCAGCCAACACACTCGATCGAATCTAAGTGAGCAAAAAGCAAACGGCAAATAAAGCTCCGCGGACGCTCATTTAGTTCGACCAACCTTCAGCCCCACGCCAACACTACACGTCAGCAACGTACAGCAGACAGACAGCTAGCACGCTGGTCTCCCACCCGGCACTACACTATCAACCAACGTTAGCGGACAGCAAGAGTAAAGAGGCGGCCTCCATCATCGAAAACAGGGAGCTAAACATACACACGAAAAATATAGTGTGAATGTTGCTCGCTAGTTTAACATCAACCACCACACTCGACCGAATCTAAGTGAGCAAAAAGCAAACGGCAAATAAAGCTCCGCGGACGCTCACTTAGTTCGACTACAACCAAGACAGCTCCACGCCAACACTACACGTCTTACTGCGCACCGCCAGAAGCGACTGACGCGGCCAACACCACACCCCTCCCAACGAGCAACGATACAAATCTACAGCGACTGGAATAAACAGCCCCCCCCGCAATCTGAATCTAGGACCGGACCTGGGACACCAACCCCTGGGACAACAAGAGTAAAGAAGCGGCCTCCATCATCGGAAACAGGGAGCTAAACATACACACGAAAAACTTGGTGTAAACGTTGCTCGCTAGTTTTACCGTCAACCCCCCCCGAGATGTGTATCACTGACCAGACCTGATCACCATCGCACAGAAACGATGCCACTTCAGCGGAGGGACACACAGCAAACAGACTACCCTCGCGCTCTACTCCTACCCAGCACGACCCAGTGAAAGACACCAGACGCCAC
The DNA here is from genome assembly GCA_036245525.1 of Semisulcospira habei. NCBI lineage: Eukaryota > Metazoa > Mollusca > Gastropoda > Semisulcospiridae > Semisulcospira > Semisulcospira habei. The sequence continues at coordinate 39,232,725 of BTPG01000007.1, forward strand.
CCAACTGACCACGCTTCTCTCCACCATGAGTCATCATCGGGCCGGCCACGCGGTTGGCACACAGCCACTCACACAGAGCAATGCGGGGACCGACACCGGACGCGAGCCTCTCAGTCTCACTTCAAGCGAAGCCAGCAACGAGCGCAGTCGGATTCTACAGTACACGCAATGAACGTGTGACTAAACAGACCAGCCAACATCAAGTGAAACAAGACTACAAAATGAAAGCCGAAATGGCAACCAACACTCTAATAGAGTGAAGAAGATCATCAACTCTCAACGCAATGAAACAAAAATCCACATAAGAGTGGTCAGGCTTGGTCCGCTGACGAGAGTAGTGCCTGGCAAATAAAGCAAAAACTTACTCGAAATACACAAACGCAAATAAATGACAAATCAAGACCAAACGTCAAATAGTTTTGTGTATATGGCCAGACCGGGTAAATCCTGAAACCTGCGTGTGTGCGATGTGAGCACCGTTTTTTCCTACACCGGACTGTTGGGGACTACCCCGCTCGTGCTCTTCCGCGTAGATTGATCTTTGGTCGATCCGCATGTATGGTGAAAGGCTAGCCTGGTTTGGTCAAACACAAAACGATGTTTGGTCTTGTCACTTGAATCAACAAAGTTGCTGAGAAGAAAACCCTAAGGGATTTTCGAAAAAGGAAGAAGGAAACCCCTTCCCACCACCAGCCCCCCTCCCACCACCACCCCCAGGCTCACAGAGAGACCTAAAAACACTCAATTCGACAAATTGGCGGAGAATAAACTCGAGACACCAACCCTTGGAACAGAAAAGATGTCAGCTCATCGCAGCGACATACAGCAAACAGACAGACATCGCGCTGTACTCCTACCCGGCACTACACAGCCAACCAGCAAGACTACAAAACGAAAGCCGAAACGACGACCGACACTCTAACCGAGTGAAGAAGACCTTCAACATTCCATGCAATGAAGCAAAAATCCACAAACGCGCCGCCCCTGAGAATACAGCTGCACCCTGCGACGAACAGAATATTCGCCTGACTACCCACCGGACTGACCACGCCACCAGATGCCACGACTACTGCAGTCAACACATCTTGCAGCCCAACGCCAGAATTGCAGATCGACAGTAACACCGCACCCCTCCTAAATAAACAACGATACAAATTGCCTACGACCACCACCACCCCTACCGCGGTATGGCATGGACGGCCCCAGAATTTGAATCAGCAACCAGCTCCAGATGATAAGAAAACGATACAGCGAAAGACAGCAGACGCCAAACCCCCACATCAGGAGCGTTAAGTACAGCCTTTTGAATCTGCAGAAACAGAGCCAGCTCACCGCAGCAACGTACAGCAGACAGACAGCTATCACGCTGGACTCCCACCCGGCACTACACTCCCAACCAGCATCAGCGGACAGCAAGGTGAAAGAGGCGGCCTCCATCATTGAAAACAGGGAGCTAAACATACACACGAAAAAATATAGTGTGAATGTTGCTCGCTAGTTTACCATCAACACGCCGACACCTCATCCGGCACAGCGATCTAAATCGCACACGAATGTTACGGATAGCCTTCGGAATTTGAATCGGCAGAAACAAAGCCAGCTCACCACAGCAACGTACAGCAGACAGCTATCACGCACATCAACCACCACACTCCACCGAATCTAAGTGAGCAAAAAGCAAACGGCAAATAAAGCTCCGCGGACGCTCATTTAGTTCGACCAACCTACAGCCCCACGCCAACACTACACGTCAGCAACGTACAGCAGACAGACAGCTATCACGCTGGTCTCCCACCCGGCACTACACTATCAACCAACGTTAGCGGACAGCAAGAGTAAAGAGGCGGCCTCCATCATCGAAAACAGGGAGCTAAACATACACACGAAAAATAAAGTGTGAATGTTGCTCGCTAGTTTTAACATCAACCACCACACTCGACCGAATCTAAGTAAGCAAAAAGCAAACGGCAAATAAAGCTCCGCGGACGCTCACTTAGTTCGACTACAACCAAGACAGCTCCACGCCAACACTACACGTCTTACTGCGCACCGCCAGAAGCGACTGACGCGGCCAACACCACACCCCTCCCAACGAGCAACGATACAAATCTACAGCGACTGGAATAAACAGCCCCCCCCGCAATCTGAATCTAGGACCGGACCTGGGACACCAACCCCTGGGACAACAAGAGTAAAGAAGCGGCCTCCATCATCGGAAACAGGGAGCTAAACATACACACGAAAAACTTAGTGTAAACGTTGCTCGCTAGTTTTACCGTCAACCCCCCCGAGATGTGTATCACTGACCAGACCTGATCACCATCGCACAGAAACGATGCCACTTCAGCGGAGGGACACACAGCAAACAGACTACCCTCGCGCTCTACTCCTACCCAGCACGACCCAGTGAAAGACACCAGACGCCACCCAACTGACCACGCTTCTCTCCACCATGAGTCATCATCGGGCCGGCCACGCGGTTGGCACACAGCCACACAGAGCAATGCGGGGACCGACACCGGACGCGAGCCTCTCAGTCTCACTTCAAGCGAAGCCAGCAACGAGCGCAGTCGGATTCTACAGTACACGCAATGAACGTGTGACTAAACAGACCAGCCAACATCAAGTGAAACAAGACTACAAAATGAAAGCCGAAATGGCAACCAACACTCTAATAGAGTGAAGAAGATCATCAACTCTCAACGCAATGAAACAAAAATCCACATAAGAGTGGTCAGGCTTGGTCCGCTGACGAGAGTAGTGCCTGGCAAATAAAGCAAAAACTTACTCGAAATACACAAACGCAAATAAATGACAAAATCAAGACCAAACGTCAAATAGTTTTGTGTATACGGCCAGACCGGGTAAATCCTGAAACCTGCGTGTGTGCGATGTGAGCACCGTTTTTTCCTACACCAGCTTATGAATTAAATTATAGTCTTTAGGTTACGTTTTAAAACTTTCAGATTTTTCTTGTAAAGTAAATTGCATGTCAATGTAAGATTGCCAGACTTTTAATTTTCCAAAACTTTTCCATACATAGCTTAACAAAAACGAACTTTCCATAGTTTTTCCAGCCATGGAAAATATTTTTGTATTTTCCATAGCTTTTCCAGACTTCCATGACTCTGTGGGAACCCTGAGCAATACAGCACAATGACCAATACCCATCACTACTGACAACACCAACACTACACATCACAAATCTCTATTACAACACAAATCAGCATCTCCACACATGAGCAGTACAGCAGCCAACACAACAAAGACACACCATGGTCAGATACACAACAGCCCAAATTAGCAACAACACAATGCAAATGGAGGGGGAATGTACACAAGACAAAGAGCAAATAAAACACTTCCAATACATTAAACAAATCCTACAAGTTTGCTTCAATCTAGCAGTGGCTACCACTTCCCAATTACTCAGCCTAGCTACACTTCAAAACAAGCAAGCGGCACCTCACTGCCTCAAACACTTCAAGCAAACAAAGGAATGTCAACCTAACGGTGACTGATCTCTACAGCAGTAGATTATAATCCATGAGGGAACCATCAACATTCACAGATTCCTTATAAAACTAACACAATATAATACATCAATCACAATCAAACTCATGGCGGGGTACTTACAGAGGCAAAGCAATAAGTCACCAAGTCCTCCGTTCAGTGGCCGTACTTCTGTCCTTCTCAATTTACCCAAACAAAATGGCTTGGTCACTCTATGGTCAAACTAAGGTCAAAACTACCACTGGTCATCAAGCAATCTGATTGGTTGAACTAACTATACAAGCAGTGCCCCCTGCTGACCCCCTAAGCTAGTCACCAGAAGTCAAGGGGAAACAAACTAGCAGTAGTGCTAGATTGCTTCCCTTAGACAGTAAAGACTAGTGCACACATAATTTTATAATGAACACATAATTATAAAACGCAAAAGGATAAATAAATGATACATGAATAAACAAACACAGGGACCAAAAGACCACATCATCACCCCCCCCCCCCCCCCCCCCCGCAGCTTCATCTTAATCCAGCGTCCTCGCTGGTTGGTCCCATCTACAAAAGCATGGGGCAAAATCGAACAATGCACAAACAAACTGATAGTACATGATGGACAAAACCACTCAACGTCAGCACACACACACACACAAAAAAAAAAAAAAAAAAACCCAAAAAAACCCCACTAAAACATCAAATCTCAACACACCCACAAATCATTCACTCATCCAAACTTCATAAACACACCACTTACGTTATATGTTAAGACATATCAACTTTAAACGCAGATACTGAAACAACATAACATTCAGTTCTGCGATAAAAGGCATCACACAAACAGTTCTTCAAATGCAAATGCTGTCGCACAGGAATCTATGCTACAACTGGCACGAAGCACCAAAACCAGCACACATGGTCAACACAGCGGTACAGTACATCGTCATCATTTGCAGCACCACTGCAACATTGTCATGAGATGGAAGAGAAAAGATGGTGGCAGTGATAGTCCCATGCCAGGTGGAGGTGTAGGGAAACCAGTACTTACTTTACTTACGCCTGTCACCCCTACCCGGGTATAGGCCGTCGACGAGAGACCTCCAGCAACTCCTGTCCTGTGCTTCTCCTTCGATTCTACTCCAGGTGGTTCCCAGTCTCTTGGTGTCTGCTTGGAGGTCTCGACGCCAGGAGTTTCTCGGCCTACCTCTTTTCCTCTTTCCCTGGGGGTTCCATGACAATGCCTGCCTAGTGATATACCTAGCAGGGAAAGGTTGTACTTTTGCATTTCCGCTGCTATCTGGGCGGCCTTGCCGCTCTGGTACATGGTCTTGACGTTCCATGTGCCCATGGTTGTGTCCCTGGATAGAGAGAGGCGGCTCGATCCTGTGGCTTCCGAAGACTTCCGGCTTTCACCACAGGACGTCATAAGTCTTCTGGTAGAAGAGCCTTCCTCCTCCAGGAAAGGAATTACTGTTAGTCTTTTCGTCGGCGTTTTTGTAGCTATTTCTTTTTTTGCAGGGTGGGGAAGCTACCCCCACGCCCAACCCCCTTACTAGGAGGACCAGGGGTTTTCTGTCGGGGTCACATTCCCTTAGACCATGTTGGTTCACGGCACCTTATTTCATTAGGTGCACCCCTCTCACGAGGGACCCCCTATCCACCACACAGGGGACGCGCCTCAACGCCATATGGTCCCAGCGCGAGGAGGGAAACCAGTGTGCCGCTGAAACTCCTGTCGTCGCTGGCCATTTGGACAGTTAGCACGTCGATGACCGTTCTCATTGCAAGCCCAGCAGACAAGAGTGGGTCTAGCATCTTGAGGTGGCTGCTGCAACTGCACAGGCTCAGCCACCTGCACCTCGGCATCTTGCACTATGGGGTCCACGGTCTCTCGGACTGGAGGGCACTGAGGTGGCATGGAAGATGCAGGGGCAGTGACCTCCTAATGTGTATAGAGGACCACCCAGTCCCCATCCTCCTCCTCGGTCACTGGGGCTGATGAGGGTGCCTGACTTTCGGACTGGAGCACTGCTGGAGGCTCCTGCGTACTGCCTGGTATCCGTTGGTACCCCAGGAAGTGATCTCGCAGGAAGCTCAAGATGGACTCAGCAGTGTAGTCCTCATCTGGAAGATGTTCCACCCACCTCTTGAACTTCTTCAGTGCTCTCCCCTCCAGTGCCAGGGCAACCCATTCTGCCAGTTCCAACTGCCCAAGCTTCTGGCCGTAGAGGGCTTTGAGGCAAGCGATCTTACGTTCTGCCTCCTCGATGAAAACTTGGACGGGACAGCCCTCATACCGCATTCCCTCGAACGTTGGCAGAGAGCTGGGAAGGAGATAACCTGCCCGCCGGTGCTGTGAGGACCCACGAAGATCGCACTGCTAGCCAGGGGGTACTCGTTTGCTGGCGGATACTTCGTTGCCATGCTGCCGGTGGTTCAGTTGAGATGTCCGCACGCCCTCTACGCTGCTTTTTGGTGATAGATGTTGACTCCTCCGCCTCCGCGATCCTGTCGGCGACGCCAAAAGATGTGGTGGGGCGGATCACAACAAAACAAACATGTTGCGCCTTGTGAAGATGTTTTTATTTCTCCACCAAGGAGGCAGTACACAGAGACCCAGTTAGACAAAACTTGGGTAAATAGTTCGACGCTCAATAGGTCTTGCTTCCGTCGTGGTGCTACAGCAAAATGCGTTCTTAACGTGGAGACGCTACCACGAGGGGGGCGCTACTGGGTCAAGGTCGATGTCTACCACTGGTCTAATTAACTGATTGGTCACTTCCAGCTAAATTTAGATGGGACAGCCAAAAGGGAAAATCACTAAGACTGGGGCTAAGTAGGTCACCTCTGCCAGAACTCGCACTCGGCAGCTCTGTGGCAACCGGTCGCGCAAAATCATGCTACAGTGTATTGACCATTGACCAGAGGGGTGACGTAATAAAATATAATATTAACACTTATACAAAACACAGCTCGTCACATGGATGTTAGGTTTTTAACTATCAAAGCACCATCAGTGGACATCTTGGGCTAATGCCCAAGACATCCACTGATGGTGCGTTGATGGTGGTTTTTAGTAGCTATAGTTCCCCTCTACTGTGGTTTTGATCAAGAAAGAGTTCTTGAACTGATCAGATTTAGCTCTTGTCATGACCGATCAGTTTTAGCTCTCGTCATGATGAATGGTTTACTGTTTAGCAATTTTTGGTTGTAGAGGATATTTGTGGTTTGAAAGTATTTGTTTTGTTTTGACTTCAGAGCTCTATTGTTTGGCTGTAAAATTTTTATGATATATAATTATATTTGTTGGAAGGAAGTGCTGGCACCAACCCCTCAACTATCTTGTAGAGAAATGAAGAATAATCTGGTTTGGGTGCAGCTTCTGCAGGGCAGAAGCTTCAATTTTTTTTAGAGCATCTCTGTATCACAACTCATTTCTCTGGAGTTACACACGATTCGCCAATAAAACGGCCAAGGCAAAAAGCTAATTTGAAGATTTCGGTCCTGGGCTAGAATGTGTAAAGTACATTTCAGGAGGTACTGTGAAATATGAACCTTTTATTATTGCCTGGAAAAGTTCAGTAAAATTGTGTTGGCTTCCAAGAAAACCTTGGACGTTTTCCCCCTCGCCAAAGTGAGGTACAACGACTAATCCAACCCTGCATCAGCTTTACAATCAACGGAGCTAATAAAAGGCGTGTATAAAATAAAGTTAACTCATTCGAGACGTGCCGCGTATTCATAGGCCGCACATCTCGAATGAGTTAACTAAGGATCCTGTTCACCTATTTTGTGGCGTACAGACTGATGTACACAATAACAATATATGCGTAACATACACAAAACAAAGTATGCACAGTTGAGTAGTGAATAAACGCTAGGAAGCAAAAGATGTAAACAGTTCTGGTTCTAACTCGGTCTTCTACACTCCGATTTGACAGATTTTGGCCAGCTTTCAATCACGGAAGGTGAATGAAAACACAATGCCGTTTCTGTTTACAGATCTGCAGAAACACCGGATAAGAATTATCTCTCCTTAGCTGGTACGAGTGATCTCCCTTAGTACTTTCGTTTTCCAGTCCATATACCACAATTTTATATAAAATGAAGTATGCAGTGGACAGATTAACTCATTGCAACTGATTAACTTTTCTGTACTCTGTCACTAAGCAATTTGTTTTGAAAGTTCATTTCTGTGTCCGGTGTGCATGCCAAGTAATGGCTTCACAATTTTTTTTAAACACATTCAGCACTACTAGCACATGCACTGCAAGTTGACCCTTGGCTGGGCGGACTTCGCTGCTGCAAGTGTTCTAGGGGGTAGTAATCTCGTGGCGGCTAAAGTCGCCATCTGTAGGCAGACAGTTAAAGTCTGGACCCTTTTGTAACTTGCAAATGCATAATTCCTCCTCTAAGCTGGTTGGGTGCTTTGAGAAGTTTTCATAGGCGGTTCTTTGTAATAAAAATTGGCCGCGGCACCATTTCAAATGGTTAACTCATTTTGCCCACGATACACAACAGCAAGATATGGCTCGACCATGATAGTTCAAGGGTGGTAGCAGAATAGCTTGGCGCCTATAGGCGCCAAGCTATTCTGCTACCACCCTTGAACTATCATGGTCGATCCGTCTCCTGAATTGTAATGCAGTCCTCAGAGGATAACTCCAAAATGTGGGTAGTTCGTACCTCGGGCACAATGAGTTAAAGGAAACTGACATTTGTCACATCGGTCATCTCTTTCGATTCGCAATTACCGCCATGGATGCAATATGAAATCCCTGCCATGGCTGAATGGTGAAAGCAAATAATAGGGGACAACCTGTGTGGTTAACCCCTTCAATGCTGAGATAAAGTGAACATGATCCAACTGCAAGAGACATATCCTCATGAGCCCACGTGACCACATGGGCTCATGAGGATCTATGCCTCTTGCTGAGACCGATTTGCATCTATGTTCCTTGGACGGTGTTGGCTCTTGGTTGTTGAATGAACCAAGATTTCAGAAACAAATATTTACGTACTGTGGCAGGGAGGGGGTTAATACTATATTTTCTGAACTTCACATATGCACACACTGGCCCATGCACACACACACTCAAAGTCACTTGAAAGTGGAGAACAGGTCAGGGACAACAACAATAATTATATGCAGGAGCACATTGTAATTAAAACAAAGTTTTATTACATTCGCCAACACTTTACAAAATTTATGGTCACGCAATTTTGTTTATCTAGATGACAACAATTTTGAGATTATGTCATGTAAGCAACAAGTGATTTGCCAAAATTAATACATTGTTTCTAAATTTGTCCCTGAAAGGTCTAACCATAAGAAACCCAAATAATTATGCACAGCAACACAAGGAATGCCATCGAAAGACTGTTTTAAGTTAACAAAATATAGGCCCTGAACAAAACCGGCTTGGCATATTAAACAAATGACATTTAACAAGTCAACAGTTTGAGCAGTGAAACAGGTTTTGTGAATTTAAGATTTCACTCAACAAGGGAAAGAAAACTTTAATAACGAAGACACATTTCTGTGTGCTGTCTGTGACTTCGGCCTTACAGCACTAGGTTGCTAAGTCCAAACTTACAGACCAGCACACGCTTACATTATAAATCAAAGGCATTGACTGGAATAAGATAAATAATAACGTCACAACATATGTAATGAACGCTGGCTACATGCACTGAGTAAATGCGCAAGTTTTCAGTCCGAGGCAGCACTTTCACATCCAGCGCCTACCACAAGAGGTGGAATCAACTATGATAGGCAAAGAATGGTGTCTGATCAGACTGGCACCAACCAAAACTAGGCTACTGCTGGATTTGCTTGGCACCTTAATCCATAAAGCCCTGAAAGACTCCCGAAAGAATGTGCATCGACCATGATATTTCAAGATTGGTGTCAGAATAGCTTGGCGCACCAACCTTGAAATATCATGGTCGATCTGTCTCCAGAACTGTGATGTAGACCTCAGAAGATATCTACAAAAATCTGATAACTTTGTCCTCAAGGCGTAAGGAGTTAACAGGTGCTGAACAAATCCAGCAGTACTCTTGAGTTTCACAAGTCCACATTTCATTTGCACTGCTTACTGTTGCTTATATGAATGATGATGCGCTACATGGCAGAAATCAGTTTTTAAAAAATTATAAACACTGCTCCTTTACAGGAAAATTTAAGTACAGTGCATATGCCAACAATAAAATTTACCTCCATACGCAATATACCTGCACATGTATTCATGCAATCAACAAAACTGAAATACATCTCTGTGAAAAATAATACTGAAGTATTGTAGCAATAGTACATGAGCAGATGTAGATAAACTGGTTGACTGAGACAGCGTAAGGCAAAAATGAAATTAAAATTGTATTTAAAATACTACAGTATGCAAATACTATGCGAATATTTATGTAAAAATCACTAGATAAATTGTCAGACCCATACAGCAACAAAACGACAATGGGGAGAGGTTGACATGTTAACAACATCATTTACAAAAATTGTGGTTTTACAAGCATGAACACAATTACACATCTGTGCTCTGGTCTATGATCCTGGACCTTACAGCCTGGAGCTGTAAGGTGCAAGCTCATAAAGCGGCGCACATTCTACTTGCATGCATGTAATTTGCAACTAAATACATAACAGAAGTTTAACCCTTTGGCTGGCCATAGTGCTTTTTGTTGAGGTGATTCTTTCAGGAATCACCTCAACAAAAACCACTTTGGACAGTCAAAGGGCGAAGGACATGTCCAGTAACAGTTAAAACTTACAGTTGTCCCCGTGTTGGCTTTCTTTTTTCCGGCAATCACTAGATTTTAGTACCATTCACAACAGTTAACTCTCTTGTGCATGCAGGCACCGGTAATGTTAACAATACCAGCGGCTGGACAACAAGAGGGTTAAATTATCACATGTAATGTTTTTAGTAGAAAATCAACCAGTAAATGCAGTCAACAGACATATTAAAAAAAAATAATCAGTCACGGATAGGGTACGTTCTGTGACAATATTATCAACTCTTAAACTCCCAGAATGAAATGACTTCCATTCTATATAATGGAAGTCATTTAGTTCTGGGAGTAAAGAGTTAAATACAGTAGAACCTTGTTGTGAAGAAACATCTTTTAGCAATAAAAAGTGGTCTTAGCAGACAGGTCACTCAAGAGAAGCCTTGAACGGCAAATGGCATCACCTGTCATTGGACATCATCATTCAGGTGGTTATAGCCAGCTAAATGAGGATCTTTAAATTGACAGGGGAAAAGGGTAGTTCCCTGTAAGCAAAGGGCATCAGGCCGAAGTCGGCCTCAGTGGACCCGCGCACTATCGTGCTCGGGTCCACTGCGGCTGACTTTGGCACGATGGCCTTTTCCGTGCTTGGTCGCTAAAAACTGGTTCTGCTGTACACAAGTCTGCAAAACGTTTAAAAGGCATGCAACAGGAGAGGCAGGTGACATCATGTGAAAGCAAATTTCCCAAATAAAATTGGTTCTATACCCTTGGGGTATTGTGAGTGTTATTATCATTTTGTCTTTCTGTACAGACAGTACATACTCCGTTCGACCAGAGGAACAGCAAAGTGCCACCTTAACAGCAACAAATGCAAGTCTGAAAAGCCACCTACTAAGTCTAACATGTATGTAAGAAGGCACAGTTACACAAGAAATCCACTTCAAAAAAGGCAATCTGTGAATCCATTTCCACTGAAACGCCATTCATTCATGATTTTTCATACTTTGTGACTGCACTAATCCCCATCTCTAAACCCCAACTTGTACTAAAACCTATTGATCAAAGTTGCGCTTCATATGGTGGCCATTTTGAGCGTTTTGCTGACATATTACCCCTTTAACACATTCCTAGCACGTAAATGATCATTGGGTGGACATCGGCCATGGTTGGCCATGCAGTGTGTGGAATGACAGCAAGCGATGTCAGCCTGATGACATTTTGCATACTGTAGTCACCATAGCATGAGATGGATCAGCCATAAAAGTTTAAGGGTAGTGCCAGATCAGTTTTCCAGTAAGCAAAAGACGCTCAGGCTGATGTTGGCCGCAGTGGGTCTGTGCGGCCCACTGTTGCCAACATCAGACAGAGGACCTTTTGCTGGGTCGGTACATGTAATGCGCCAAGCTAATTTGACACTGCCCTTTCTTCCAATGGTGAAGTGCCTTTTTTTTTTAGCGACATGTACCTGCATGTAGTACTCTTCCTCCTCCCGTCACCCCCCACATTCAGTTTCATATCATAATGCTAATCATTAGGCTGTCTCTTCCTCTTTCTGTTGTGTTGTCTCCTCGTTCTCCTGAGTTGCCTCCTCTTGCTGCTGGGTTGATTTCTCTTGCTCCTGCTTCTCGGCTTCCTTTGGCTTCGGTTTCTCTTTCTTGTGTTCCTTCTTCTGATGCTCTTCATCCTCCTCTGCGTGTTCCTGCTGCTTCTGTTTCCTGGCACTGTCCCGGTTGCTGTCCCTGGCACTCTTGCTGCGGTTATTCTGAAAACAGTCAAACATACTGATGAGCAAAAGAACTGCAACATTTTTTGGAATCATCAGAAACACTGACTGACGAGCAAAAAAAATGTTGGTGAAAACGCAACATTTTTGCTTCATGTAAAATTTGACATGCTACCATAAGAGATTAGCTGAACTTCCATCCTCAGTCCTTCAAGTTTGTTCACAACTGAAATGTTAACCCTCTGGCTGTCAGCAGTAGTTTTTGTTGCATTGATTCCTACATGGTATCAACGCGACAAAACTGCTACTGACATCCACAGCAAATTTTAGAAATACAAGATGCTTGAACCAAGCAGCCATTTTCTATCCCCCTCCTACCACAACCAAAAAAAAAAAAAAAAAAAAAATTTGTAAAAAGTGAAAAAAATAAATAATGATAATAAAAAAAATTCTATTAAAAAAAAAAAAAAGAAAAAAAAAAAGGAAAAAAAAACCAACAACACGTGAACCACAAACAAATCTTTATGTTGTAAACACAGATGAAAAAGGATCTGAAATAATATCCATCTCCAAAACTTAGGATATATGTCAGGCATGAAAATAAGTGTCTAATTAGGCTCTTGAAGGAACATTGTTTTAGCTACCCCACCCCCCCACCCCCCACCCCCCACCCCCAACTCCTCCCCCCTCCATACCTCCTGCTGCTCCCACCAGTCCTGCGGGAACGCGGAGATGTTGTCCATGAATTTTTGGTTTTCCTCCCAGTCCCTCTGCCATTTCTGGACACTGTACTCAGGCTGACGCATGTTGATACGCATCAAGATAGCTTGGTTCTCTTTGGTCACACGCAGCAGTTCTCGCTGACGTTTCTCACAATTCAAACTGCAAGCAAAAGTTGAGATGAGGAATATGATCGTGAGTGGCTAGCCAGCATACAAATCTTGTGTAACAGAGCGAACCAAATGTTCCTCTGTGTACATAAGGTCGATAGCGCTTATGACCATTACTTTGTGGAATTCATTCTTGTCGACTGCTAGCTATGATGTGCGCCGCTCGCGGTGCCTGCCAAACGCAGCGTTAGGAGTTGTGTACGTGATAACGCAGTGTACGTGTTGTGTTTTCTTTTATATTTTTTTTACCTTGTATTGTAGCCAAACTACAACACCATTTGCTTAGTATTTAGCATTGTTAGATTTGGCCAGGGTAATAGTTTTTAATGATGTATAAGTCTTTTAGTTAACTGTAACCTATCAGGGTGATATTTGTGATTTAGTAGCCTTTTCAATTTTCTGTGGCCATTCTGAGACCACTTTAAGAATGAATATACATTTTTCGCTAACAGCCTGTAACCCCAAACTGAATCCAGAGTAAAGCTGGTAAAAAAATCCTAACTTTTCTATTCAAAGTTTAGATTTCTGCATTATGCAGTTCAGAAGTTATTCTAGCTCTTAGGGCTGGCAAGAAACACAGATTTGTGGTTTTACCATCCCAGACCCCCACTTTGGCACACTCACAAACCAGATAGGTGCTCAGGCTAGCGCTGGCAGAATTGTACACATACCAAGGGGAATTACTCAGCGCTTGACAGACAAACAGTTAGATCCCCTGCCCTCGCCTATCAGACACCCAATCACCAGCCCACAGAGAAATACACAGGTATAGAACAAGACGATCATCTACATCCTCAAAAACCTTGAGTTTTTCATAACGTATTTTGCGCATTATTATTTTTGTTTGCACTATTTGATGATAATACTGGATATTTTGATGATTTTCTTGATCATGAGGTTGACATGATTGCCAGACTGGTCGGCATTAGCCATTTTGTGAGGCTAACTTGATTCCATTTGTCTTCTGCTAGACGATTATCTACTCGGTAGTAAATTTCCATGTAATGCTGCAGCGTAGAAATGTGTAGACAAACTTTTGTAACAATGTTGATGTGGAAGAGATGACGTATGATGATGTATTTTGCCCTAGAAAACTTAATGTGTCAAAATGATGTGGTGCTTTGCGTGCATGACTGCACGCGGTAGGTGGTGACTAGGTGATAGTTTTGCTTTGGCGCATAACCCCGGGAGTAAAAGGGAGTGAACTTATGCCTCTAAAATGATTCGCTAAGTTTGGTCTTGCTGAAATGAATGGTAATCATGACAATTCATTACATTGTTTGCATTGTGGGTGCACCATAATGCACACATTTTCTTTTGTTCATTTAATGCTATTCATTACTTGTTGATTGTTAGTTGTTGTTTTTTTCTTGAATAACCTTATGTTTTGCCCCACTCTTTTTGTTGTTGTTGCTGCTGTGGTAGAGATCTAAAGTTTATTTCATGGTTAGGATGATCTTTACTTTATTTAGTTCTATGTTCTGTTGATTTTTCCCTTGCCTATCACTTTGCTGGAGAAGGCAGCCTTTGTGCTCTGTTCCCGCACTGGTGACATCACTCACGGCTGACTCTCTCAGCCACCATGTTTGTTTTGATTTTGAACTTCCACTTAAGTTGTTTACACGTTGTTATGTCTTACCATATGCCATGCCTAGCCACGGATTGAGTGACTGGTTGATGGATTGATTGATTCATTCAGTCACTCATTTCATTCATTTATTCATAGTTTTTTGTTTGTTGTTATTTTGTTTTTATTCATTATTTGCTTCTTATTTTATGACTAGGTATTTCACTTGACATAGTACTTAGGCTTGGTTCACTGACCGGCATGAGCCTGTGTGACGGCAAGCAATACAGGTCATCTCTGTTATGCGACCCCAAGGGTCATTGTTCACTACTATGTGTACTAAGTAGCCTTTGAGTGACTGCAAGAAATACAGGACATCTCTGTTATGCGACCTCAAGTGTCATTGTTCACTACTATGTGTAATAAGCAGCCTTTGAAACTTAAAGGTACTTTGTAGTCATATTAAGTGGACCATGTATTTATTTATTTTATGGTGACATTCATTAGGTTGCATTTTAGTAGATCTGCTTTATTCTATGCTATCTTATGTTACTTGCACAGAATTCCCCTTCATGTACACATGTTTTCTGTCTGTCTTTCCTCTTCGTCATGAATGACTGCAGAGCGTGCAGATGTTTGCGTTCTTTGTTGACGTTGAATGTTTGCGCTTGTGTCTGCGGTGCGAATGTTATAAAGACAGAGTGGATGATGAGGTTGTGTGTATGTCCTTATTCATTTTATGGTAAATCGGTTGTATTGTGAGTTCATTTTGTGTCATGTTCACACATTACTTTTTTCTCCTTTACACTAGTTCTCTTCCATTTACTATTCATTAGTGCTTAGTCACATATATATAGTTACTTTACTGCTGGCATGGCATCTCATTTAATTTTGTATTTTACTTTTGCTATGTTACTTTTAGTCCTTATGCATTCATATTGATGTGGTCTGACCTGTTAGGGAGGCCCCGGTCGGAGTGACTACCCGTTTGTTAGTCATTTGCATGTTTGCCTTACCAGGTCTAACTGTAAGCGGACTTGTGTATTGGCGCTCTGCTTTATTCTTTGACTTGTGCTTTGCATGACTTTGTAGTTCATATTGTGACTTACTTATTTTCATTTTATTTGCTGTCAGGTATTTTACTACACATTCTATATGTTACACAACCATCACTTTGATTTTATCAGAGTGTTTTTAAATTCGTGCATGATGATATATGAGTTAGTTTAGTTATGTGCCTCGTTAATTGTATTCTTGGCACCATTACTGATTACCTGTTTGATTACAAAGTAAAGTAGGTAAAAGCACTGTCATGGGAGAGAAGTGTGCATGATCGACCAGTGATCATAGATCTACTTAGTCAAAGCACAAAAAAAAAAAGATAGGAAAGAGGTGGTGCTCCAAGAAAGTGACTGAAAGCAATGCATATGGAACAGTGGGATATGTGATACGCCCCCCTTCGGCGGGAGGGGGGTGGGGGGCTTCCATATGCATTGCTTTCAGTCACTTTCTTAGCGCACCCCATCTTTCCTATCTTTTTGTTTTTTGTGTGTGCTTTGTCCAAGTAGATCTATGATCACTGGTCGATCATGCACACTTCTCTCCCCTGACAGTGCTTTTACCCAACTTTACTTTGTAATCTTCCCAAAATATTAGAACTGGCAGTCTCCCCTTTTTTTTTTCATTGATTACCTGTTTGTTTATTCCACAGGTACTGCTTTCTGGTGGTAATACATTTAAAGAAAACTTAACATGAACGCGTCTCTGAGATTTTAAGTCCAACCATCATTTCAATTCTGAATCATCACCCCATCACACTTGCAAGATTACTTTTTCTTTTAGTTGCTCAAAACAGGTTCCACTCTACAGATCGGCTTCAGTATAATGCTGGGAACCCGCAAAGGAGATGGAGGTACCTTAACCTTTTTAGCCCCAGATCCCTACAGCAGGAGATGGTTTGACCATGATAATTCAAGGGTAGTGCCAGATTAGCTTGGTGCCTTCAGGTGTCAAGCTAATCTGGCACTACACTTGAATTATCATGGTCAAGCCATCTCCTGCAACTGGTACATAGTCGTTAGGCAACACCTCCAAAATTTAAGAAATGGGACCTTGGGGCTAAAAGAGTCAACAATTCCAGGGTAGGATCAGATTAGCTTCGCGTCTGACGGCCACAAGCTAATCTGGCACTACCCTTGAATTATCATGGGCGATCCATCTCCTGCTGCTGTGCATCGGGGCAAAATGGGTTAAGTCACACAGACACAGACTTGTGAAGAAAAAAACACACCGACAGCAAAGTCATTGGGCCAGTGCTGGCCAGAGCTGGCCCGATATGCACCACCTTGGCAACAGTTTATGAAGTGTTAAAAATACCTTTTGTATTCGTAGTTATTGCGGTTATCCACTCGGCCACGAGTCCTCATGATGTACGACATCTTCTCCAGGAGAATTCTGTTGTCCCGCTCTATCGTTGCCAGTCGCTCCTCTTCCAACTGAGAAAAAAGAAGAAGATTAAATGGCATCAGTCAGGAAGACAATCTGGGCATCAGGGTCTGCAGTGCCACTAAGGGTGTTTGCAGCACGGACTAGGGTTTCCACCTCAGCTCTATAATTTGTGCAGTGAAGGCCTGTTGATACTGCCTCTGCCTGCCATTTTCCGTTTGGGTACTGAATGTACACCCCAGCCCTTCCATTCTGAACTGCATCTGTGGCTGATCCATCGGTGTATGCCCGTATCCATGCTTCCTGGGGATACTTTTCTTCGAGCATGGCCAGTGTCAGGGCTTTCTTGCTCACAGTGCTGTGCTCATCTTTGGTGGTGATGTAGGGCAGGGTACCGTTGAAGAGATGGTGATGTTTTCTGGCGTACTTTCCCAGGGTGGAAGGTCACTAGCAGGATTCAGAGCCTCTACCTGCGCAGTGAGCTTTGCCTGGTGTTTTCTCTGCAGAGCTCTCGTCACCTTCACAAAGCTTGATCCTTTCAGTCTCCCTGAGGTTGGCTGTTTCATCCTGGCATTCATAGGATGGTCTTTGGAAGACTTAACTTTTGTGGACTGTATCAAGGCTTTGCAATCTCTTCTCATGCGCAGGGGTGGGATGCCTGTTGTCTCTTCCATCTTTTTAATTGGTGTGGATCTCATTGCGCCGGTGATGATACGCAGTGCCTGGTTTTGAACTCAGTCAATGGTCTGCTGGTGTGACTGGGCTGCCGTCAACCATGCTTTGGATCCGTACTCAAGGTGTGGTCTCACTGTGCCTTGATATACATTTTTGAGGATCTTTTCATTGGCTCCCCATTATGTTCCAGCCAGCTTCCTCATGATGTTCAGCTTTCTTCTAGCTTTCGCTTCTGCGTTCCAAATGTGCGGCTTCCACGTCAGCCTCTTGTCAAGGGTGACGTCCAGGTATGTCTGTTCGTCATCATACCGCAGTGGGGTGTTGCACAGTGTCAGGCTGCCTGCTTTGTTGGAGAGAGAGAAGAGTGTGGCTGGTGATTTTTCTGTGTTGATGGTCACACACCAGTTGTTGGTCCAGTCTGTCAGCCTGTCCAGGGCTAGCTGCATCCTGTATGTAGCAGTTGTTGCATACTCTTCTGTGCACCAGAGTACCAGGTCATCTGCGTACAGGGCTGCGTGGACTCCTTTTGGTAGCTCTGGCACACGGTCGTTGATGAAGAGTATGAACAGGGTCGGTGACAGGACTCCCCCCTGTGACACCCCCTGACGCAGCAGCACTTTTTGGCCACAGTACCCATCCACTGTCACACGGGCTCTGCGATTGTGCAGGTATGACTTGGTCCACCGATACATGTTCCCTTGGATGGCACTGCGAAGGAGTTTCACAAGGAGACCATCCTTCCACACCTTGTCGAAAGCCTTCTGTAGGTCAATGAAGGCAGCTAATAATAATAATAATAATAATAATAATAATAATAATAATAATAATAATAATAATAATAATAATAATATATAATAATAATAATAATACATAGTTCTTGTATAGCGCTGTTCTCCAGGAAAACACTGGACTCACTGCGCATGCACAACAGCACACCCTCTCTCTCAGACACACGCACGATTATACACTACTTTAAACCACCCCATCTCTTCCCAACACCTTACATTCACTTCCTCTAGGATCAGAATAAAAGGCAGTCAACATTTAGCTAAAGATGAGCTAAGTGTTAAATGCCCGACAGAAAATAAAAGTCTTTAAGTGAGCTTTGAACTGTGACAATGTGGGCAGATTCCGCATTTTAGTTGGCATAGAGTTCCAACACTTGGGGCTAAAAAGGTGAAAGAACGCTCCCCGACAGTTTTCATGTTAAGCTTCGGGATTTTTAAAAGTTTTACACTAGAGGAACGGAGGGTGCGTAATGGCTGATAAACAGACAGCTTGGCAGAAAGGTACGGCGTCCAAATACCGATAGGCGAAAATTGCAATTTTGTACTGGCAGCGGAATTTTACGGGCAACCAGTGCAGCTGCTTTAGTAGTGGTCTCTCTTTCGTTTCTTCAAGATGAGAAGCGCCGCATTGTTTTGAATCATCTGCAAGCGTGAAATCTGATCTGCCGGCAAACCTGCCAGTACAGAATTGCAATAATCGAGCCTGGACGTAATGAATGCATTTATAAGTCTTGACGCCGCACTTTCTGTGAGATACGGTCTTAGGGAAGAAATTCTGCGCAGCTCAAGGAAACCAGCTCGGCAGACGCTACTGATAAGATCATGCACGGAGAGCGTCGAATCAATCTTCACACCCAGATATTTGACACAGTTCTGGAAGGGAACGCTGCAGCCACCAATGTTTGCGAACTCGCCGTTAATCAGACTAAGGCGAGACTGAGAGCCAACAGGCATGACTTCGGTTTTGTCGGTGTTAAGCTTAAGTTTGTTGCTTGTCATCCAGGACAGGACGTCGTCTATACAACACTGTACACAGCTTAGCGGAGCTGAAATGGCTAGGCGCGCTACTTCTTGACAATTCAGTATCGTCAGCATACTTGTGAAAATCACACTCATGGGCGGCAATTACATCAGACAGAGGTTGTGAATATAGAGTGAACAAAACAGGCCCTAATACACAAAAGACTAGAAGCAGATAGCTGGCCATTAACAATAACAGCCTGAGAACGATCCTTAACGTATGAAGTGAACCAGGCCAGGGCAGTACCACGGATGCCAAAGGTCACCTCTAACCTCTTCAGCAAAACAGAATGATCGAGCGTGTCGAATGCTGCACTGAGCTGATCTTGAAAGGCATCTTCTATGACCTGTGCAAGGTGTGTTGTCTGGTCTTCTGTACTCTTGTGGCTTCTGAAGCCGGCTTGCTCTGGCACGATAATGCTCTTGGAGTCCAGGTACCACTGCAGGCCCTTGTTGATGATGCGCTCCATGGTCTTGCACACACAACTTGTCAGGCTGATGGGGCGATAACTCAGGGCTTTGGACTTATTCTTCCCTTTCTTCAAAATTGGGATCATCCTGGCTTCCTTCCAGCACTGGGGTACCTGTCCTCCTCTCCAGCTGTGGTTAAAGATGTCCAGTAGCTTCGTTAAGCGTGTTCTTAATTAAACGAACTTTAGTTCGCGAACTCTGACGAACTAGAGTTCTCGATCTCGAACGAACCAGGTTGGTTCTTAATTGGACGATCAAAAGATACGGCGAACCTAGTTCGAAGTAGTTCACGAACCTCGGCAAACCATAGTTCGCTGTCGGAAAAGGTTTGCTCAACGTGTTGAGCAAACCAAGGCGAACCTTTTCTCTGATTGGTCAAAACTTTTACCCTCTTCTGCGTTGGAGATAAGAAGATAGCCACGATTCAAAACAACTATGGCAGACGGCGATAGTTCACTCGTGCGAAGAACAGGATCAATTTTTATTGATTTGTGGGAGGCGGAACGCTGTTTGTGGGATCGCTACTGCCGGCAAGGAGTACAAAAACAAAAATCGTCCAAATCGCGAAGCGGCATAGCGGCAGCCATTTTGAACACCTTCGCAGACAGCAAGTACGCCGAATCAAACACTTCAATTAAGAAAGAGAACCATGGCAAACCTGGCTTGCTGAAGTTCGCCTAGGTTCGTTCAACCTCAATTAGGAAACAAACCACAAGATCGCCGATCTCCTCCGATCTAGGTTTGCCAATCAAAAGTTCGTTTAATTAAAAACATGCTTTAGGGCCCAAGGTTTTGTAACATCTCGTTTGAGATGCTGTCTGGACCTGGAGATTTTTTCTTCTTCAGCTGTTTGATGGCCATCTTCAGTTCAGTCCTTCTTCATTGCATCATGGATGTTTGCATCTCTTGTTCTCTCTCTTTCTTCCTGTCTGATTTCTTTCTCAAGCATTTGTGGGAGAGTGATGTTACTTTCTTTCGCATAGATCTGTGCGAACATGTTTGCAGCTTTCGTACTAGTGCTAGGGATTATCATAGATGATCAGCTCAAGTGGCAAGCACACACAGATAAAGTGTGTAAAACTGTCTCAAGGAACATTTTCATTGTATCCAAGCTGAAACACTTCACTGATTTTTAAAGCAGAAAATTATTTTATTATGCACATATCCAGTCCCACATTAATTATGCATCGACTGTGTGGGATGGTTTCAGCGATGTACATGTAAAATGACTGAACTCTTTACATAGACGAGCAGCAACGTTAATCTTACCGGATCCTTCTCTGACAACTGATGATAAGATACACAAAGCGGGACTTCTTTCTCTTAAGAATCAGTTTATTTATAACAAAGGAGTTCTCGTGTTCAAGATTTGAAATAACAGAACTCCCGAATACTTAACCCAGCTGCTAGTCCGGTCTCAGTCCCGCTGTGGGGATACAAAAAACATGTACGTCGTACCCAAAACCAGAATTGACTTATTTAAAATCAGTTTAGCATTCTCGGAGGCAATTTTGTGGAATGCCCTTCCATCCATATGTAAAGACCACTCCTACGATATCATGTTTTAAGGAAAGACTTTTTAAATAGCTACAGTACATACTGACTTGCTCTCTCTCTTTCTCTCTCTTTCTCTCCCCCACTGGGTCTGCCCTAGGGGACCTTGGTGGGGTTGTCTACTTTTTAGTTCCCAGGGTCACCTTGTCTAACCCCTGCAAGGTGGGTTCTACTCTTTTGGGGGTTTGTATTTCTGTCTTTCTGGTCCATTCATCTGTATTTTTCTTTTGAAATTCTCCCTCCTGTCTGCGCTTCTTGCAGTTCTTTTCTTCATTTAGCGCAGGCACGTCCTGAGAAGGCCTTTGTTGCTTGCGGGACGTAAAGCAATCTATATTCATTCATTCATTCTCTCTCTCTCTCTCACGCGCGCGGGCGCGCGCACCCCCCCCCCTTCCCCCGCCCCACACACACACGCACACACACATACACACACACACGCACACACACATGGCACGCAAGCACGTACGCACGCACTCTCTCTCTCTCTCTCTCTCTCTCTCTCTCTCAGTCTCTCTCTCTCTCTCTCTCTCTCTCTCTCTCTCTCTCTCTCTCTCTCTCTCTCTCTCTCTCTCTCTCTCTCTCGTGTGTGCGTTTGTGTGTGCATGCGTGTGTTTGTATTTAGTGGATTGTATATTTTGTATCACTGTGCTTTGATGTCTATATTTTATGTATATTTTGTACTTAGTCGTAGTTTTAGCAACGGCAGGTACGAAAAATGACATAGTCACTGACTGTGTTAATATCTTCACCGCTGTAAAATAAAGATTCATTGATTCTCTCTCTCTCTCTCTCTCTCTCTCTCTCTCTCTCTCTCTCTCTCTCTCTCTCTCTCTCTCTCTCTCTCTCTCTAGTCTCTCTCTCTCTCTCTCTCTCTCTCTCTCTCTCTCTCTCTCTCTCTCTCTCTCTCTCTCTCTCTCTCTCTCTCTCTCTCTCTCTCTCTCAAATGTTTCAACCGTGAGCGCTGTCCTCCAACATAGTTTAGATGAAGTGTCAACTTGGTGTGAAGAAAATCATATGATTATTAGTATTCCTAAAACGAAAAGTATGTTGGTGACAACACGCCAAAAGCATCAACGTGGTTTGCAACCCCTTGAGCTGTCCCTTCACTCTCATCCCATAGAGCAAGTGTCAAAACATCGTTTGTTAGGAGTGACAGTCGACGAACAGCTCAGCTGGGAGCCTCACATAGAAACTGCCTGTAAAACTATTTCGAAGAATCTCTTTTTATTATCCAAATTAAGTCGTATAGTTGACATTGATGCTCAAAAACTATTCTTTAACGCTTACATCAAGACATATTGTAATTATGCTTCCAATATCTGGGACAGCTCTGGAGACATTCATTTGAAAAAAATTAATTCCCTTTACCGGCGAGGTATTAAGCTTATTCTTCCTGGTTCGTCCCCTACTGATGAAAGACTGAAGGCCCTTGATATCCTACCACTCAGTAAACAATTGGAACGATGCCGCCCCTCCCTATCTCCGTGAGCTGTTTTCCCACACGAATAGAGAAAACACAAGGAACAGCTTACTCCATCTCCCAAAACCGAGAATCGACATCTTCAAATGTAGCATATCATTTTCCGGTGCTAAGTCATGGAACAACTTGCCCTCTCATTTAAAGTATATTTCAAAGTTATCTATTTTCAGAGCTCGCGTCCATAAATATCTGCTGTCGATGTGAATGTTCTATTTTTTCTGCTTAGTATGTTGCTCCAGCACAGCAGATTGCTGCAGATTATGTAATAGTTTGACTGTCTGCATTAACATGTCAGGTTCATACACGCATATATATTGTTTTAATTCTTTTTGTATTTTTTTTTTCTGATGGAGGGGGGGGGGTATGGGTACTTATATATATTTTATCTTTTGCTGTATCGTCTGATGTATTTTTATATGTGTAGATTAGCAGGACAGTTTGGAAGATAGGCATTGCTATGCCTAAAACTTTTTATCCTGAATAAAAACGTTTCATCCTGAATAAAAACGTTTCATCACGTTTCATCATCATCTCTCTCTCTCTCCTGCGCCACCGAGGATACACTGTGCAGTCTACTTTTTCACACCTCCACTGGGAATGTGTATTTATTATATTCATCTGGAACTAAATTCTTGAAGTGCACTGTGTGCGTGTGTGCAATAGACATGGATTTCTATTTTTGTGTTACATAATACTGAACGATCGTTGTGAGCACTTGAAAAGCTATTTTTGTTCCACGACGATCGTTAACCTAACCTAACCTTGAGTGCATCACTGCACCAAGTGTTTCCGGATTCCTGGAATACTACTTGTGCGTGTTTTTATTAGTGCTTGCTTGCTTGGAAAAACTCACGTTCCTTCAGGAACAGTACTTTCGAGTTGGTCGGTGATCCTCACGATACCGTTTTTCCGCGGCATTCGTCTCTGTCCATCATCGGAGTACTGAAACGGGTCTGTTGGGTTTCCTGACTTGACTTTTTGTGAGTTCAGTGATTCTTCTGACTTAGCTCTGCTTTTTCCAGGTGAGCGTGTAATCTTTATCTAAAAACAAATTTGTCCACAAACTGAAAGTTACTTTTGGCATTGAAAACATTGATTCAATGATTGTGTACATTTGCGTCACGCGTTCTTTGAACTAGAGCGGCTGACGCGTCATATGGAACTAGAGTACCAAGAGCGTCACTTGGAACATGAGCGCTGACGTTGATCAATTACCTCCCGCTCGCAAGTGACTTCCTCTAATAAAAGCTCTATCCCTATCACGCACTGGTATCATGCTGGCATATAGCTAATCCCTTGCACTGTGGTGCCCTTTCTGCAGTGCACTAACAGCTCCTTGCCAATAAATCCAGTGTATGACTGTCTAGTGTGTTCGTGTTAGCAAGATGGCGGACTAGATAACTCCAGTGAAGGACACTAAACTAAAGCCATGCCCCCGCACACGAGATCTATCAAAGCCAAATACTCCATTGACTTGGAAAAAGTTAAGAAAACAAAAGACTGGCATCAGATCACTTTTGATACAAACGGTCTTCACTTGCCGGTGTGGAGGCATGCTTTACGAGAACGATACCAGTTCGCATACAAACCCCCTGAGCTTTCCTCTACATGGGCTGACCACCAAAAGGACCACACAAAGACGCTCTCCCTCACCCATCCCCTGGCCACTGACCTTCCTCCCGAACTTTTTAAATCGGTGCTTGATCTCTCGCTTGATGGAAATAAACTATTAAAAATCTCCATCTACTATACCACGGGCACAATTCTAGTCCAGGGGAAGGCGTGTGTGGACTGGGTGCAAGAGGAATTCGGCAAACTGAGGTCAGTCGTGAACCTCCTCCTCCCCAGCTATAGCATGTCTGGTAAACCTCCTGATCAACGAGCCCTGCCACCATGCGCCACTATGTGCTCACAGCTCCCTAAAGCTGACGTTACTGACACGGTCGGTGTAGGTCTCGAGCAGGTAGCAGGAAGTGCTAATATCGACCAGGACCAGGACCAGGACAGCGCCAATGATATGGTTGCCAGTGCAGTTTCTAACAGCGCGACTGGCAGTGCCGATGTTGCTTCAGCCGGCATTGACCGCAGTGGCTGTACCTGTGACGCCACTCCTTCGGTGGCCAGTGACCAGATTGACAGCCCGGGCGGTTGCCCCCCTCTCGCGGACACCAATTCTGCCTTGCAACTGTCTACTTCCATGCTCCAAGCTGACACGGCCAAGAAGCTGACGGAACTCGGCCGTGTTGTTGATGGTCTCGGTGCTGCGATCGGCTCTCAACACGACACAGCCATGTGTGCAGTGTATGACTTACAGAAAGAGGTGCGTGAGCTGGTCCGGATTGAGATTCGTGACCTCAAGGCCGAGTTCCACCAGCAGCTTGAACAACTTTGTTGTCGTGTCAAGTCACTGGAAGCTGAAAACAAGAAACTCAAGTCTCAGCTTGGTGACCACAACAAAATGTTTACTTCACTGCGCATCACTTCCCAGCCCTCCAAGAAGCAGATGACAGATGCACAGGTGGACGGCACTCTGTTGTCAACCAAGCCTGGCCCATCCCTGACCTCCTCTCAGCCCCGACAGGCCGTTCCCACTGACCAATCTCCGCCTGCCATCAACCTAGCCAAGACTCCCTCCGTTGGTATGGCTTCCCCGTTATCCATTCAAAGCTCAGGTCTCACTCCCTCCACTCCCTCGCCGAACCAGCCCGCACACAACACTGGCCGTGCCTCATACCGTGACGTTGTAGTCGCCGCCGTGCCTGTGTCCAATCGTTTTGCTGCCCTCTCTGTTGACGACTGCACAAACGACCAGGTCAAAAATATAGGCATGGAATCGCTCAGCAACACGTGCCGCCCCAAGCGTGTTCAACATCAGGATCACCCTATCCCCGCTGATGTCTTGGCCAAAGAGAGGGTTTTGCCTGGGGTCCCTGCTGTGCTAATAGGTGATTCAATCTTGCGAGAGGTGGGTAGCAAGATTGTATCACCGACTGTACCTATGCAGAAGATATGCGTGCCGGGCATGTCCATTGCTGAATTGATGGCGTGGCTCGACTCGCAGCCTCCTGCACCGCACATTGTTTTAGCCGTGCTGCATGTCGGGATCAACACATGCAAACGCCGTCAAGTGATCAGTGTGGACACCTGGGCCGCCCTCCTCAAACTGGTGAAAATTAAGTTTCCATGCGCCTCCGTCAAAATGTCGTCTGTTTTGCCTGCTTTTGGTCGACACCCCGCCAACAGCGCCATCATTCCATCCAACAGGAACCTGATGGCGGCGTGTGATCAGGCGAGGGCTCTGTACATTGACAACGTGCCAGTGTTTCTGTCTCGTGGTGGGGCCCCACGTAAGTTGCTCTACAGACAGAATGATAATTTCCATCCAAGCACTGAGGGGGCCTCGCGACTTGCCTTCAGCCTTAGGTCCACAGCTCGTGCGTCCCTACCGTCTATACGGTCTAGCTCTGCCCACCAGCCTGTGCTGCGGCCACCTATGTGTGACGACCGCCCCATGCCGCCTCTAGGAGGCTTGCACCGTAACGGTCACCTACCCATCGATTTCAACTGTAAAGTACCCATCCTCCCCACCTCACATTATCCACCCCAGCCACTGACCAATCGGCGTGTTTCCAACCCCGTTGCCCCTTCCCCCAAATTTTCCTGTGATCCTGCCACTTGGAGTGTTGCTTTCCCTGTGCCACCTGTTGCCCCTAGCCATGGCCGTTACGACTACATCCCCTGTCCAGAGTATCATGGGCGGCACTATGAGACCCTTGTCTGAGTGAATTTCAGTGTGAACCCACACTGTTTGCATCCCTCGATTCTCACCAGTGGTTCGTCCGGCACAATCAGTGTCGTCTATCGTTCATCCCTAAACTGAGTGAAGTGACATTCTGAACCCACGCTCGTTGTCTCCCTTGATTCGTTCTGGCGGAGCGACGGAGACAACTTGCGCGGCGTGCCATGATGTCTCAATGTCGTATTTATAAGTCCACATGGGTTGTCTCCCTTGCTTCTCTACTGTGAATCGACGGTGTCAACCAGTGTAGCGCACACCTTCCCTCTCACACGGAAAGACAGTCACTCAGTGTAGCACAAACCTTACCTCTCATTAATTATGAAATATGAATCTGACAATCTGGCAAATTGTTTAGTGTCCGACATTGAATATATAGTTTTTTAATCAAATAGCACTTTGGATTTAATTCGTGACATGAATTTTTTCTTCTGTGAATGGTGACGATTATTATCTTCCTGCATTTTCCTTTCTTTCTAAACGGAGGAAATATACTCTTCTTGATATAGCGAAGGAGCCTGTGTGTGTATCGTATATTATACGGTCTCCGACCAGTGACTCATTTATTTCGCTTTTCAGAACGTAACAAAAACATTATTTCCCCTTACGTGGGATGTGACGCTAAGGAGCCAGTTTAGATATTTATATATATATCGCAGATACGGTATACGTTCAGTGACTAATTCGCCTACAGAACGTAATGACCTATTATTTCCCCTGCGTGGGGTGTGACCTTGTCGGCAGCGAAAGCGATAGACTGAGCTGAGTTTTCAGCACTGTAGTTTCTCCTGGGTTTTGTTTAACTTTGTTAGTGTTCAAAAGTTTTCATTTGTTCTTAATTGACTTTTGTAATCATTTTCCCCCCACGTTTTGCTTCATCATGCCTGCCTGTAGCCCACATGTACATCAGTGTTCGCTGAATAAGCATGATTTACGGATAGGGCACCTTAACGTTTATCATTTATACAACAAAGTGCCCGACGTCACTGTTTTACTTTCACAACCCCAACCCTTTCATATATTTGGATTTACTGAGTCTAGACTCAGGGAACATATTAGTAACGCCTCGATCTCCATTTGTAACTATACTGTATTCCGTAGAGATGCATCATCCCCCGGTCATACCGGTATAGCTGTGTACATTCATAATTCTATCCGCCAGTACGTTACCCGCCGCATGGATTTAGAGTCTTGTCACGTTGAAAGTTTATTTCTTGAATTGAAATGTGACAAATCTTCCCCCACACTAATTGGATTTATTTATCGCACCCCTTCAGCCACATTCTCATGGTATGATGATTTTGTCGCCATGATGGATAAGGTGCAACAACGTCACAACAAAGATATACACCTTCTAGGCGATTTTAATATTGACCTGCTAAAGACTGGTAATGCGGCGTGGAATTGCACCACCTCATTATTTGGCCTGCAGCAGATGGTTCGGTCTCCCACTAGAGTTTCTTTGTCATCCGCCACATTAATTGACCACATCTACACTACAAATGCACCTGCTGTCACACACGTCCATGTGCCGAATGTTGCCATTAGTGATCACTTTCCTACTTGTTTTAATCTTTCAGTTAAACGTGATAGACCCCAGCACAAACACCACACTACCATCACATACAGGTCTTACACAAAGTTCAACACAGATGACTTTCTTCATGACCTCTCACTCACGCCCTTTCACCTTATTTATAACACTTATGATCCCAATGAAGCCCTCTCGCTTTGGTACAAGCTATTTCTTTGGGTCCTCGATAAACATGCCCCACTCAGGACTAAACGCGTTAAACACCCTACCCTTCCGCCTTGGTTGTCAAAGGACATCATTCACGCAATGAAAATAAGAGATGACTTAAAGCGGCAGAAAAAGTTTGCGGATTTTAAGAAACAACGTAATCTTGTAAAATCCTTAGTTAGAAAAGCACAGAAAACGCTTGCGGAAAAAGTTATCGCAGAGGGTAAAGATACCCGAAGTGTCTGGAATGCAATCAATTTGTTTACAAAGAAGAGGAGTTCTATCAATGCTGCTACCTCTCCAGGCATAACTCCAGACGACTTCAATTCCCACTTTTTAAATATTGCTGAGTCCCTTGTACAGTCTTTTTCCAGTGGCACTGATAGTTACAGTTGTTCTGATAAACTGCGCACACACTGTGAGTCTGCAACTGGTGCGTCATTCTCCATACCTCTTATGACAGTGTTTGAAGTAGGTAATATATTTCTACTCTAACCAGTAAATCGTGTGGCCTGGATGGAATAAACCACATGGTACTGAAATTGTCCCTTCCATACACAGCTGACACCTTGACATTTATATTCAACCTTTCTATCAAGCAGGGTATTTTTCCAGATGCCATGAAAGATGCTAAAGTTGTCCCCATTCCCAAATGTACAGATCCCAAAGGTCCAAACGATTTCCGTCCTATTTCAGTGTTATCACTATTATCGAAGCCACTAGAAAGACACGTTCATAAGCACCTACTCCAATTCTTGGAGAATCACCGCCTCCTCGTATCTCTTCAGTCCGGTTTTAGACCTAAACACTCATGTCATACTGCCCTCGTTCACATTGTTGACTCTTGGCTCTCATCAATAAACAATTCCAAAATAAATGGTGCAGTTTTTCTGGACCTAACCAAAGCATTTGATTTAGTCGATCACAACATTCTTTTAGAGAAACTTTCAGTATATAAGCTTGATTCGAACTCTATAGCTTTTTTCTCCTCCTACCTCAGTAACCGCCGACAGAAGGTGTACTCAAACGGAAGGTATTCGAAAGAAGGTATAGTCAGGCACGGAGTCCCCCAAGGATCTATCCTAGGGCCTCTTTTATTTTCTTTATTCATCAATGACCTACCTCTTTCCATCTCAAATCCTGAGGTTAAATGCGAACTCTTTGCTGACGATTCAACGCTGCATACATCTGACAAACGTGAAACGACGTTAAACTGTATCCTCCAGCAAAGTCTCGATGAAGTATCAGATTGGTGTACGCAAAATTGCATGCTAATCAGTACTTCTAAAACCAAAAGCATGTTGATAACAACCCGCCAAAAGCGTCAGCTACATCCTGCCCCTCTGAAACTGTCACTTGGCAATAAACCTATCCAACAAGTATCCAGGCACCGTTTACTGGGAGTTGTAATTGACGACCAGCTGAATTGGTCGCCGCATATCGACAGTTTGTGCAAAACCTTGTCTAGGAATGTATTTCTGCTATCTAAACTTAGACATATTCTTAGTACAAAGTGCTGTACATTGTTCTTTCACGCACACATTAAAAGCCACTGTGACTATGCATCCTCTTTGTGGGACGAATGCAGTGAACTTCATTTTAAAAAACTAAACTCGCTGTATCGTCGTTCAATTAAGTTAATTATTCCTAACCCTACTTCCACGGACGAGAAAATAAAATCTCTTGGCCTGCTTACACTGAAGGAACAACTCAAATTTAACAAATGCGTCCTCATGCACAAAATATTCCATTATCAAGCCCCGGAATATCTGCGCATGATATTTAACTTCAGCCCTCGGCATCACCTACATACGAGGAATGACTTGCTTCACTTACCCCGCCCACGGATAGATCTCTACAAGTCAAGCCTTCTATTTTCTGGTAGTTCTGTCTGGAACTCATTGCCATTAAACATTAAATCATTTTCCGATAAAACCCATTTTAAACGTGCATTGCACACTCACTTCCAATCAGCGTGACTTCACAGTTTGCCATATAAGAATAATACTGCTGATAACACGTAAACGTCAAATAATTTTCTCTTTCTCCTTACATTTGCTAACTGATCATCTATTGTCTTGTCGGTGTCTCTATACGCTCTTGATGCTGCTGATTTGATGACACTGTCTTAGATGAGTATAATATTAATGCTGTGCACGCGTTTCGTTCTCTTGCTTTTTTGCATCGGAGGCAGTTACAAATTCTCCATTGTCATTTTTATTCCTCCTTTCGATGATTCCCCCATTGTCCCCCCCCCCCCCCCCCCGTAGTTTTGCTTCCTCATCTTATTATTATTATTATTATTATTATTATTATTATTATTATTATTATTATTATTATTATTATTATTATTATTATTTGCATGCTGTGTTTCTTTTCGTGTTGTGTTCTTTTTTGTGTACAGGACAGCTTGTAAGACAGGCATTGAGTTGCCTAATGGCTTTATCCTGAATAAAAAAAGATTCATCATCATCATCTCTCTCTCTCTCTCTCTCTCTCTCTCTCTCTCTCTCTCTCTCTCTCTCTCTCAGTCTCTCCATGATCGTAAATTGTGTCACTAAAGGTAAAGGACAATAGCTTACAAGATTTACTCTTCCTCAAGCACCCGACACGCTAGCGGAGACGGTCTGCTTTTAAGATTATCATCAATCAACATTTATTTTTCTCTTGTTTATCGCAAATTAATGTCTGGTTGTCCCTTTCTCGTGACGAGCACTGACGTAAATTTGACCAACAAGAGGCATAGATTCTTATGGACCCCTGCATATGCGGGAGCCAATGAGGATCTATGCCTCTTGCAGGCGGAGCACGTCGTTCACACTTGGGATACAGCAAATCAATGCCTGATTGTCCTTTTCTTGTGAGGAGCACAGATGTAAAATTGACCAACAAGAGGTATGGATCCTCATCTGCGGGGCCTATAAGGATCTAAGCCGCTTGTGGATGGAGCACGTTCCGGCTGTCGGGTTATTGTAAATCACGTGACACGGAATCAGTCCCGACAATCCGTGGCTTCCGCAACTGCGCACTTACACGCAAGGTTAAGGACGTGAGTAACGCAACATGAGAACTGAAAACCGTAGTTACTCATCTTGGCATTGACATGCTGTGTGTGTGTGTGTGTGTGTGTGTGTGTGTGTGACGGTGTGTGATGGCGGTGTGTGTGTGTGTGTGTGTGTGTGTGTGTGTGTGTGTGTGTGTGTGTGTGTGTGTGTGTGTGAAAACATTTAACGGTAGGGCTTAACGTCTTTCGCCCACTACGAAGGTGACAGTTTCGAAAACGGGCCCTGAACAAATTGTGATTAGTGGATTCTAACCCGAGACCTTTCGGACGGTAGTCGAACGTTCTACCACCGAGCCAACCAGCACCCCGTGATTGTGTGTGTGTGTGTGTGTGTGTGTGTGTGTGTGTGTGTGTGTGTGTGTGTGTGTGTGTGTTTGTGTGCGTGCGTGCGTGCATGCATGTGTGTGTGTGCCGGTGTGTTTGCCAGCGTACATGCGTGCGCGCGTTGATTGTGTGCTCTCCTTTTTCTGCTCTGGTTCATGAGTTTAAGAGACCAGGCACTCATTTTAACCCTTTTAGCCCCGGGACCCTGCAGGACGAGATGGATTGATCATAATAATTCAAAGGTAGTGCCAGATGAGCTTGGCGCCTTCAGGCCGGCGCCAAGCTCATCTGACACTGTCCTTGAATTATCATGATCAATCCATCTCCTACAACTGGTACCTAGTCATGAGGTAACACCTCCAAAATTTGAGAAATGGGACCTTGGGGCTAAAAGGGTTAATCGATCTGCTCCATGGCGGGCTTTGACCAATAAAATTCGCCGATACAAAGGGTCGTCGGTGCTGTCTTGCCCCAACTAAGACTTTCTACCCTTCTATTTTTACTAATTTATGTGAGTAGAAGCGCACGTACCAGAGATTTGCCTATGCCTTTTGAGCGTACCGGAAGGAACTCTCCAGCGTACAAAAGAGAAGAAAATCAGAAAAGCCTTTCATTTACAACATTCAGAATTTCATATTGTAAGTTAGCCCTTTCGCCCAGCATTATTGTAAGACTAGCATTATTTGTTAAGAAGATATTGTGAATTATTAAACCTTTACCGTCTGGAGTCGCTTTAAGTGGCTTTATTTATGTCGCGGTAAATGGCTTTATTTATTTTGCGGAGCCCTGGCAGACGTAATCCTGACAACGCAACTATATAGGTTAATGACGGTGTCTTCATGATACTGGTCAATCAATATGCTATTCTTGATCGAGCAACCTAAGGTTTCTATCGCTTTCGCTGTGTCAGGGAAACATGAACAAGAAGACCCAGCCGCAAGAGGCATAGATCCTCATGAGCCCCCGCATTTGCGGGGGCTCATGAGGATCTATGCCTCTTGCTGGCCCTGTTTTGCCTTCTCATTGTGTCACGTGACTGTCGTCTGCCTCTTATGTTCTGTGTCTGTTGTTTATGTGTTCCAGACTGAATGCTTCTTCTCCCCTCAGCATTGTGTCCACAGGTTGAATCTGCCTTCGGGTGGGAACTGATTGTGTGACTCACAACTAAAACAACGCCTGCCGGCGTAAAGAAAAGAAGAAAGAGCCAAAACTACTTTCTCATACACAGACTGAAATGAAATGTAAAGTCCAAAACTGCCAACAAACAGCTACAAGTTTTACCATTCCGCACACAAGATTTCGACGTAAGCGTAAAAAAAATGTTTTAAACAATAAATTATGTGGCAGTTCTTTCTCCGTTGTCTCTCTGGCCGTGCTAGACGAACCACCAAATAAAATAATTGTTTACACTTTTGTTGTACTCGTACGGACAAAATCTTGTGTACGGCCGTGTGCGCGTGTGTGTGTTTACAAGATTTTATTACTTTCACTTCATCTTTTCCTTACACAATAGTTTTCGTTTCGTTTTATCTTATTTTGTTTGGCCGTGTTTTATTTGGCTTCGTTTGGCTGGTTTTGTTTTGTTTGGCCGTGTTTTATTTGGCTTCGTTTGGCTGGTTTTGTTTTGTTTGGCCGTGTTTTATTTGGCTTCGTTTGGCTGGTTTTGTTTTCTGTTGTTTTATTTGGCTTCGTTTTGGCTGGTTTTGTTTTGAGTTTGGCTTTATTTTGTCAAGATTTGTTTCGTTTAGCTTTTTTTTGTTGTTGTTTTATTTGTTTGTGTGTTTGTTTGACTTTCTTTGTTTGTTCAATTCATCTACTTGTTCGTTTGTTTTTTGGTGGGCGATTGCTTTTTTTAATAGATATTTTTTCTTTTACTCTGTTAAATGGATGTTGCTTGTTATAACCTCAATCAAGGACACACGCACACAGGAAAATGGACCAATAATAAATGGCAATAATAACACTCATGCACGCATTCAGTCCGCGCCTGTCTCGACCTAAAGCTGCCGCAAGTCTCACCGACCGATGCATCCTTCTCGGATCCGAGTCCCCCGCTGCTCTCACGTGACCAGACGCCCCAAATCGGGTGTTTTGCGCCAGGGGCTGGGGGTCAACTCGATTTTTCTCCCCGACCCTAATCACGTGTGCTGCGCGGTCTGCGCGCGCACCGGGGCGGAAGTAAGTGAAGAAACGAGCGGCGAACATCAGCCATCAGCTAATCTAGCGTGATGCGCCCGGCCCAAAGTGGCAACCCCCGTCAGCAAAATGTCCTCGTGCCGACGTCAGCCATA
This sequence comes from Semisulcospira habei, assembly GCA_036245525.1. Lineage (NCBI taxonomy): Eukaryota > Metazoa > Mollusca > Gastropoda > Semisulcospiridae > Semisulcospira > Semisulcospira habei. Next base: position 39,266,799 of record BTPG01000007.1, read on the forward strand.
GCTGGCCCGCGCACGACCGTGCGCGGGCCAGCTATGGCTGACGTCGGCACGAGGACATTTTGCTTTTACTGCCAGCGTAGTCGTCAAGTTCTTGATGTCTGGTCCAAACAACCCCTGATCTGACAGACTCCCAGAGCAAGACGACAGTCACATCATCCTACACACTAGACTAGGCAACGGCGGCTGGAGTAACTAAACGCCAAAATGACTCTCACAAACGCCAGAGTGACCTAGAGTACGGCAACGTCACCATCAGGGACGCAGCGAGTTATTTTGGTGTGTTACTCCCTTTCAGCAAAATTGCGGTGTCGACGTGAACATGGGTTGATTTGGCGCATTCTGACGCCGTACAAAAAAAAAAAAAAAAAAGAAAAGAAAGAAACGAAACAAGGCAAACAACCCATCCCCCAACCCCTCTCTCATATAAACACACAAACCCAAAAAAAAAAAAAAACAACAAAAAAAAGGTAAAAACCCCATCAAAACAAACCCAACCCCCCCCCCCCCCCCAAAAAAAAAAAAAAAAAAAAAAAAAAAAAAAGAAAAAAAGAAAAAAAAAAGAAACCACCAAAAAAAAAAAAAAAAAACAAACAACCGCCAAACCATCCCAAAAACAAACAAACAAAACTACAACGGATGTTTTTTTTTTTTTATAATGTGTATTGATGAACCTTTTAACTCCCAGAACTAGTTTTGCGAGTCAAAGGGTTAACAGTATGGACCAAACTTTGCCCACGATCAAATTAGCCAGCGTGTTTTTCACGCCATGAATCGATGTGCAGTAACGATCACTTACGTCCCAAAGTGAAATCTGAACACGCACACACAGACGTACTCACACACACACGCACGCACAGATGAGGCAAAATCAGCATACACGCTTGTTTTTGTTTTCATGGCAGTTTGAATTTTAATCTCAGAAAAAAAGGAACACGCACGGCCGTCACCAAGCCACACACCGCAATGATTCTGCGTGCACTGACAACTGTATAACGCACATGGTTATCACCAAGACCCGCACCACAATGATTCTGCGTGCACTGACAACTGTATAACGCACATGGTTATCACCAAGACCCGCACCACAATGATTCTGCGTGCACTGACAACTGTATAACGCACATGGTTATGACCAAGACCCGCACCACAATGATTCTGCGTGCACTGACAACTGTATAACGCACATGGTCATTTATGACCAAGACCCGCACCACAATGATTCTGCGTGCACTGATAACTGTATAACGCACATGGTTATCACCAAGACCCGCACCACAATGATTCTGCATGCACTGACAACTGTATAACGCACATGGTTATGACCAAGACCCGCACCACAATGATTCTGCATGCACTGACAACTGTATAACGCACATGGTTATGACCAAGACCCGCACCACAATGATTCTGCATGCATGCACTGACAACTGTATAACACACATGGTTATGACCAAGACCCGCACCACAATGATTCTGCGTGCACTGACAACTGTATAACGCACATGGTTATGACCAAGACCCGCACCACAATGATTCTGCGTGCACTGACAACTGTATAACGGACATGGTTATCACCAAGACCCGCACCACAATGATTCTGCATGCACTGACAACTGTATAACGCACATGGTTATGACCAAGACCCGCACCACAATGATTCTGCATGCACTGACAACTGTATAACGCACATGGTTATGACCAAGACCCGCACCACAATGATTCTGCATGCACTGACAACTGTATAACGCACATGGTTATGACCAAGACCCGCACCACAATGATTCTGCATGCACTGACAACTGTATAACACACATGGTTATCACGAAGACCCGCACCACAATGATTTTACATCCGCTGAGAACCGCAATGTCTGAAAACCACGCTCTCTCTCTCCTCCAACACACACACACGGCACATGCAGGCTAACACACACACGGCACATGCAGGTTAACACACACACGGCACATGCAGGTTAACACACACACGGCACATGCAGGTTAACACACACACGGCACATGCAGGTTAACAAGAAATTAATAAATTCGAGAAGCGTCTCGACTGTGTTAATCCCTTCATTTCTGAAACACTATAACAGAAGACGGATCGACCATGATAGTTCAAGGGTGGTGCCGGAGGCGCCAAGATATTCTGGCACCACCCTTGAACTATACTGGTCGATTCACTTCTTGATTGCAGACTTAAAACCTTCACTCCTGACACAGAACAAAAGACTGATTGACCATGACAGTTCAAGGGTAGTGCCGGAATAGCTTGGCTCCTCCAGGGACACCACCCTTGAACTAGCATGGTCGATCCCTATCTTGTTTGTAGTGAGTGTGCACTGAATGAGATAAAAGTCAGTTTCCACCTGAAACTGGATGTGTTCACAGTTACTAGTTACGACACTCTTTCAGATTGCGTAGAACATCGCCCATAACGAAACAAATGTGTGCAGCACGGCAACTGAAACTTTCTGAAACGCCCACAGTGCGACCAAACTCTACGACTGTACACATAACATGGCGACTGAAACTTTGTGAATACCCACAAATCGAATAAAACTATATGCATATAAAATGGCGACTGAAACTTTGTGAAATTCCCCATAAAGCTACTAAAATTAAACTCTACAGTGCCATCATAAAGTTAGAGTTTCAAAATAATGTAAAAATGCACAGGAGAAAATTGCATAAAGCATACAAAAAGTGAACGCTTCAGAATGTGTGGTTTTGTGTCTCGTGCAGGTCTCCAGATCAGTGTGTAAACTACGCCCGCAACAACAAACACGAAAAAGCAAAAATATCATACACGCACAAAACGGCAAACTTTAAAGACAACATGCTACACGTTCACTAGTGCCGCAGAACCTGTTTTGAGCGACCGCCTTCATGACAGATCACCTGTCATTTGAGACCATCATTTAGGTGGCTGTAACGTTGTCAGTGGCTGTAGCCACCTAACTGATGGTCTTGAACGACAGATAAGCTCATAAGCTTCAGCCAGCATCAGAGGTTTTTTTTTATGTTTTTTTTTAAAAATTACTAAACATCATCATCTTGGCTTTAAAGACAGGTGACACTGTCGACCCTTCAAGACTTCTCTTGTGAGGGCACCTGTCTTTTAAGGCTATTTGTTTTTCTTTTCTTTTTTTAAAAATGGTGGTTCCCCCAAACAAGCTGTATTGCATTTCCAAGAGAAACCATCGCAGTCCTTGCTCTTTGATGCTGTAACGTTCTGACGGAGGTGTTGGTCTGTGATTTCGGACCTTACGGTCCAAAATCACAGGCCAGCTCATACTTCTTTGTGCATCACACAGTAACAACACGGACTTTGAAGACATGAATACATGTACATCACAAATTTTTCCTTAACACAAATAGGCAAGAAACAAAAAGTTGTATAGGAAAATGCACATTCTCTTAACACCTTCAATGACGGAAAAGACTGACCACAACCCAACTGCAAGAGGTATAGATCCTCACGAACCCCCGCAGTTGCAAGGGCTCATGAGGATCTCTGCCTCTTGCTGAAACCACTTTGCATCCGCGCTTTTTCGTCGGCTGGGGATCTTCGACGTTGAGCTCAACGGTGATTTCAAAAACACAAGCTGCGTCCACTGGCAATCAAGGGGTTAAATGTATCCCAATGCCATGGCAAACTCCTTGGATCTCTGCACGTTGCAGAAAAAATGTGTGTATAACAATGAGACGACAAATAAAATATTTATTAAAAAAAAAAAACCGCCTAAAAATATGTAAATGCGGCCTGGCACTGAGCCTTAACTCGTTGTACCCCAAGGACCGAAATGCCCAAATGTTGACGTTGTCCTCTGAAGACTGCAGTGCAGTGCAGGACACAGATCGACCATGATAGTTCAAGGGTGATGCCAGAATAGCTTGGCGCCCATAGGCGCCAAGCTATTCTGGCACCACCCTTGAACTATCATGGTCGATCCATATCTCGCTGTGGTGTGTCTGGGGTAGAAGGAGTTCAAGTACCATTACGCATAAAATCCGAAGACACGTTTCTGCACCATTTGTGTTTGCTCTGTCTTGTCGACACACTTAATGAACTTTAACAGCAGTCTGGACAGGCAGTAACAGCACAGGCGTAATCGCACTTATTTATTCTGTGCAGCCGTTAGAGTTTCAAACTATTTCTAGCTGTTTCTCGTATTGATAGCACTGTATTTATAGAAAGCAGTGGCGTCATTGTCAGGTTACTTGATATAAGAATAAGAATAAGAATAAGAGTACTTTATTATCTCGAAAAGAGAAATTCGGTTGTGGTACATTTATAACAAATAGTACAAACAAGACATAAAAACATTATAGCATAATTATGAACATTTTCTCCCTGCACTTGCACAGCTACAAATTCCAAATGGATAAAGTAAACACTACAAAATCTTTACACATAACTCTTACACATCTCACACAAACATCTTTTATGGACTGATATATATATATACATTCACACCCACCTCTATATAAAGAGGACCTGTGCTGAACTGGATTGTCCTGCGTCTAAATGAACCATAACTAGACCTGTGTGTAGCGTTTCGAAACCGTTTGTTACAGTGAACAGTTACGACGGTAGTGGGCCTTCAAGGTCACAGGCCAGCTCACAGATAAATAAATAAATAATAAGTAAATAACTAAATAAATACATAAAAATAATTAAATAACAAACAAACAAACAAACAAAATAAATAAATAAATAAATAAACGCGCGATGATGACATGACAACTAAATTATTTTGGCAAAAAGAAGGCTCATAATATAAATCAGATGAGCGACAAGCATGGTGTTGGGTGTTCTCTTCACTCTATTCTGAACATGGCGTTTATGTGAATCAATATTTACATCATTATAATGTGTGCACAGAGCTTGTAGCGCAAATTACAACACAAGCACAACACGCAGACAAAGATAAGGTAAACCCGTACCCCTGACAGACCCCCATGGGGAGTACTCCACAAGTACACTTCTATTAAATGGAGATTTGGCTTATCGGGGTGTAAGCCACAAGTACAGGTCGTTTGACATCGCAACGCACAATGTTTTTCGCGAACATCTTCACAAAGAATCACTTTTATATACCAATCTTAGAATACAGTGACAGTTGACCTAATACGATTTACTTTCAAGAAAAGCGAACAATGTCAGCTTTTCTGTACAGTCGTAAAGATTCGGATTTTTAAAAATTATTAATGAAATGACTGATTTTACATCCCTAAATGTGCCCCATATATATTAAGCCCACTAAAAGAAAGAACCATTTTCACGTGAATTGGCTAAAGTTTTCAAACCTGAAATAGCGCAGGCATACATTAAGTCTGCATGCTTGACCTCGATATTGAAATCTGCTGGGGCTCTATTTAGGGTCTTGAAATTGGCTTTTTCTCGTCTATTCACCAAATCTTTACTACTGTACAGCAAAATCGACAAATCACATGAGTTCAGTAAACATGTTCCATATTAGGTCAATTGGCACTAAATAATATTTGTTCTTAAAGTGGTACTGAAAAGTGGTTCTTTGCGGTGATATTTGGGAAAACACATTGTGCGCTTCGATGTCAAACGGCCTAAACACTTCTATTCAAATGAGATAGACTGACAATGATTCAGTCAGGCAGTACTCCTCAAGTACATTGGGAATCTGGTTTACAAAATGTAGAGTTGAATGAATGATGCTGGGACTTAGGGAAAAATGGCAATGTCTAGGATTTTTTTTAATTGGTCGCGGATAAAATGCAAATTGTCACCAAAAAAAAAACAAAAAAAAAAAAAAACCCCAGAACACAACAGGGTGTGTGGGCGGGGGTGAAAAAGTACTCTCAAATTAATCTCGCCACACGCATTTATACGGGTCAATAACATTAACACATTCCAGACGTGCTGCATTCGGATACGCGGCTGTAAAGCCGCGTATCCGGATGCAGCACGTCTGGAGTGAGTTAATCACATAACACGCGATGAAAGACACAAAATCCATGCAAACAACCCACATCATTGTAAATGTGGATGTACAACTGCCTCCTGTGAAAGACATGGTCGGGATTCAAACAAACTTCAACGCACCCTGGTTGCCTACCTGGATTCACCAGTTAACCAGGTAGGCAACCAAGCGCGACATGAGAGGACACGCAGGAAGCGCAGGATACCTAAGGAATTCTGTGACACCGTGAGATTGATAGTACTTGCATTTACAACATGGCCGATCCCCCCCCCCCCCCCCCCACACACACACACACACGCACCCCCGTTGTGGCGTCTGCAGGAACGCTCACTGCTGAGCAAACTACAACCTGTTCAGAACGATCACACTCATGAGGGGTCACCTGTCATTAAGTTACATTAACCCCTTCAGCCCCGACACGCAACAGCAGGAGATGGATCGACCGTCATAATTCAAGGGCGGTGCCAGATTAGCTTGGCGCCGTTAGGCGCCAAGCTAATCTGGCACCGCCCTTGAATTATGACGGCCGATCTATCTCTTGCAATTGGCACATAGTCGCTAGCTGACACCTCCAACGTTTGGGAAATGCGGACTTGGGCTTGCATGGGTTGAACCTGAATTTTTGACTTTACCGTGCGCGCAGTACCAGAGGTTGCATGCACAAGAGGAATGAATTTTGATAATTTCCACGCGGAGAACAAGGCGCCATACACTGTTCTTGAACGCCCCTGTCTTTCCAATCAGTTCGATGCTGTAGTTGTTGATGATGATGATGATGTTGTTGTTGATGTTGTAGCTGTTGGTCTTCGTGACGGTCAGTACTTGAAAGCCCCTGACATGGCGGCCTTGCGGATAAACTCTTTGGTGACGCAGCCGTCGAGCTTGGAGAAGGCCTCTGTCTGCGACACCGCCGTCAGGTGGTTGAGAGCGAAGCGAAAGCAGAACTCCTCCAAGCCCTGAGGGGGAAAAAAAAATATATATAATAAATTATTTAATCCATTAACCCCCACAGTCGTATTGCCCAGCTTTCGGAGGTGTCGCCTAACGACCATTTACCAGTTGCAGGGGATGGATCGACCATGATAATTCAAGGGCAGTGCCAGATTAGCTTGGCGCCTGACGGCGCCAAGCCAATCTGGCACTGCCCTTGAATTATCATGACCTGACGGCGCCAAGCTAATCTGGCACTGCCCTTGAATTATCATGGTCGATCCATCACCTGTTGTAGGGCGTCGGAGCTAAATGGGTTAACAGCCCCGTGGGCTATGGCTGCATGCACATGCGCAAAGCTGAACGCAATCTAAAAGCTGATCACAATCCAACTGCAAGAGACAATAGGCTCTTGCTGAGACCACTTTACATGGGTGGGACCGAAAAAATTGTTGAATCCTGAAGCGAGGGTCTTGGGGCACTTTTTAAGTGAAAAAAAAAAAAAAAAAAAAAAAAAAAAAAAAACATTTATCCGGAAATCCGGCTGTAGCCTGGATAAGTCCCACCCATGACTTTATATCTATGTTTCTTGGATGTCTGTGGTTCTTTGGCGTTACATTACAGTGACCTACCCCAGGCAGTAAACGGTTAATAGATCGCCATAATTATATCCTCTAAAAAATGTTCTGAGCATGTCTTACAATAATGCTGGGCAGAACGGCTTACTTAAATTATGAAGTGCGCATGTCTAAAAATGGAAGACCAAGTTTGCTTTTTCGCGCAAAGAGAGTTCCTTCCACTGCTTTCCAAAAGAAGTGGATAACCCCTGGTACGTGTCGCCAATCACATGGATTGTAAAAAGGGTAGGAAAGTCTTAGCGGAGGCCAGACAACATTGACGACCCGTCATATCGGCCAATTTTATCAACCAAAGCCCGCCTTGGAAAAGATTTCTTCAAGTTTTGTTTGTTTGTCCTAAACTGACGGCGGTTTCCCTTTTTGCGGACACACTACGGTTAACCCGCTCAGTACCGAGATAATCTGAAGCCCGCCCAACTGCAAGAGGCATAGGTCCTCATGAGCCCCCGCAGTCGCGTAAAGGAGGATAGTCGCGGGGGCTCATGAGGACCTAAGCCTCTTGCTGACACCACTTTGAATCCATGCATCTGGGAAAGCTACGACACCTTGGTGTTGAACGGACAAAGATCGCAGAAACACACACTGCGTCGACTGGCCCTGAATTCGGCAGCTGTCCTCTGAAGACTACAATTAAGACTACAATTAAGTAAAGACGGTGTATAAAGTCTTTGCCACAACTGCGGCGGTTCTGGCACCGCATCACCTATGACAGCTGACAACAGCGTGGTGGCCGTACGGGCGACAAGCTATTCCGGTACCACCTTTTATCCATTACACCATGAGGCTGGTTTTGTAAAATTTGCTCATCGCCCTTTGAAGGCTGCATTACAGATTAGGAAATAGTTTTCGTTCAAGGGTGGTGCCAGAATAGCTTGGCGCCTCAGGCGCCAAGCTATTCTGGCACCACCCTTGAACTGTCAGTCAAATTTATTTCAAGCCATGGGTATACCAGAATGATAAGGGTTACTCTATCGTGCCCGCATCTTGCTGTAGTAGCCATGGCGGCACTGGCCCCGAAAACCGGCCGCGGCACGACCCACAGCACACTGACATGCGGTGGCGAATCGAGGGAGACAACCAGTGTGGACCCAAATGTTTGATGAGTCTTCTCCCTGCCAACATTTGAGCTTGTAACAACGAAACGGAGCGACCGACAGACGGAGAGATCCCAGCCTGACTCCTAGCAAACCGCTGTCATCCCAACGTCAACTCCGTGGGTGTAGTTTTACCACAGAGAAATCGTCAGACAGGCCGAGCGTAAAATAAACATGCAATTTATATCTTTCAGAGGCGCAGATCCTCATTAGCCCTTACACGCTGGAGGGTCCCATGAGGATCTATAAGCTCTTGCTCAGTAAGTTTCGCGCTGCTCAGCATCGCTGTGAGGTCTTCGCTTCATGCGCGGTGATGGACCCCAAAAACTTACCAACTGCGAGTTTGGGGTAAAGCTGCATGAGTGAGCATAGTGCTGCGCCAGCCACTAAACAAGGTGCTCCACCATGGCGGAGCACCTTGCTTAGAGGCTGGGGGTGCTTAGTGGCTGGCGCAGGACTAAGCTCACTCACTATAGGGCAGCCACCTTGCTTAGTGGCTGGCGCAGGATTGGTAAGTTGGGGTTTAACGTCCACGGCAGCAGTGTGATAACGGCCAGTCCTAAGCGGCGGTTATGGGGCCGGGACATATATTGCCTATGGAATACATTGATTGATTGTACATTGCTTAACGTCCCGACAGCAACAAGGCTTTCTCAGGACGTGCCTGCACTGCTTGTGAAAAAATAACTAAACAGAACATTGAATGTATGTCGCCAGCCGGTCAAATACATTAAATAAACCTAACACATGGGGCCTAAATAAAGCTAAGACCATTTAGCAACACACATCCAATATCAAGAGCTACAGGCAGTGCAGACAGTAGGGAGAGTTTTAAAAAGGCAAATACAGGAGAATGGACCTCGGGTAGACAGAAACACATGCCCCAGAATAGAGAGAAAAACTCACCCTGTGGGGCTGACCAGGGTGACCCTGGGAACTAAAAAGTACCTAACCCCACCCAAGTCCCCCAGGGCAGACCCGGGTGGGGGGCCTATGGAATACAACCTGAACACTGATCAATTCAGCCGCACTCCAACGGTGTCACTTTGATTTGCCAGGACCTTTTAACGGACATGCTATATAGAGCAAGCCCTTTTGTCTGGGCCAGGACAAAGCTCACTCACTATAGAAGAGCAACCTTGCTTAGTAGCTGGCGCTGACTCATGCAACTAGCCCCTGGGCCTTACTGCTCTGCGTTAGTCTGTGATTCCGGGTCGTATGGACCCTAGTCGTAAGGCCCGGAACCGCAGACCTGCACACAGGAACTTGCTGCAAACCACTCCGAAATCCCCACTATCAATTCTGTGAGTAGACACACGCCATGCTTCCCCCATACGTCTTGAAGGCCTTGGTTCCAGTGGTACTGGTGGGATCAACGTCGCGATATTTTGGCGTAAGTCTACTCAGCCAATGAAAATCTACCCACAGCGAATCCGCCCAGGTGTGAATCCTACTAGAGAGATACTCGCGGGTGCGAATCTACCAGGTTTCGAAGTCTCGTTGGTAAGCTCGATTTAAAAAAAAAAAATAATAAACGAGACCAAAGGGCTGACTGCCAGTGCTTGTAATGTAGAAGAAACTATCCATGATCTATGATCACTGGTCGATAATGCACAATTCTCTCCCCTGCCAGTGCTTTTTCCTACCTACTTGGTAGTTTCCTCAATCTTTTATGTCGTCGCAAAAAATGTAATTTTCTTTTGTTCTGCACTTACGTCCCCAAGCCAGATGTCTCTTAGCGGGAGAATAAGAAATCTGAGTGCAATCGCGGTGGAGAAATGTACCATGGGTGGATTTACGCCTGAGTGGAGTTTTGCCTCTTTAAAGCGAAGTTGGCCCCTAGAGCTTGACGGCAGATCGTATTTTATGAAATTTGTATTTATTCAGCGAAATAAAAAAAATGTAAGTCCAAGGAACACGGATACAAGGTGTGTCAACAAGAGGCACAGATCCTCATGAGTCCCCGCAACTGCGAGGGCTCGTGAGGATCTATGTCTCTTGCATCTGGATCGTCAGTGATCTCTTCTTCACAAGGGGGTTAAGGGCTCGTGGCTCCAATCGCGAAATGGCCACATTGTCATGGGCGCGCACGTACTTAGCTAAATCACCGACCTAACTCCCCTTCCCCAGGGGAAATAACTATCCCTATCGGATTAATGCTGCCATCCCCTGGATAGCGAAACAAATGCGCCGCTACACCCTGTGATTTCTCCCAAGTGATGAAAATGTACGTCTGCTGTCAGCAGAGTTGGCAAAAGTTGACGGGAGAGACCGGGAGAAAAAGTTCCGCCACACAAAATGTACTGCTCAGTAAGACAAGCTAGTGCATGGCAGTCGTCGTGTGTAACCCAATTGTCTCACAACTTGACGACGGATTAAATACAAGATGCAAGTGTTAAATTTACCCCCCTAACGGCCCAATGGCGTAGGAACCCCCCTCCCCCCCTCTTCCCACACAATTGAATAAGTAGAGGATGGGGCAATCGAGTATCCCTTGCCAGCCCCCCCCCCCCCCAAAAAAAAAAAAAAAAAAAAAAAAAAAAAAAAAAAAAAAAAAAAACAAACAAACAAACAACAACAACAACAAAAAAAAACAAAACAAGATGGAGTGAACCATAACCCACAAAGTCCCTTTAGTATGAGAGCTGTTTTCGCAGTCAAGGGTCGCTACCTTTTGTCTTTGACTTGATTCTGATGTTGAAATATCTCCTTCTAAAAAAGCCTCGCAGATGTGCCAATGCGTCATAGTGAACTTTAGAAGGGGCGCGCGCAGTGCACACGCGTCATTGGTTTGTCAAACGTCATTTGTCATGACGTATTTTTTGTTTTTGCGTAATTTTATATTTAACGTGATATGAGATTCGCTTTCGCTTCAAGACTCGGGGAAAATGGTCACAAAACTAGAATTTCATGGTACAATTTCAGTCTTGCTATAATTTGTGTGAAATCAGGTTGACTTTACCTAGCTACATGCTATTCTAAGTACACCTGCATGCTCTTCTGAAAGCGCGTCCATGTGTGTGTATGCGCGTGTGTGTTTGCATGCGCGCGCTGCAAACATCCTCAAGATAGATGTTCATGCGCCCTCCGGGCACTTGAGGATCTATGCCTCTTGGAGATGCGCGCATCTGTGTCATTGGTTTGTCAACGTCATTTGTCATGAGGATTTTTTTTTGGTTTGTTTTTAGGTAATTTTATATTTAACGTGATAATTATGTTTCGCTTTCGCTTCAAGACTTGCGAAAATGGGACAAAACTAGAATTTCACGGTACAATTTCAGTCTTGCTATAATTTGTGTGAAATCCGGTTGACTTTACCTAGCTACATGCTATTCTAAGTACACCTGCATGCTCTTCTGAAAGCGCGTCGATGTGTGTGTTTGCGTGTGCATGCGCGCGCTCCAAACATCCTCAAGAGGCATAGAATGTTCATGCGCCCTCCGGGCACATGAGGATCTATGCCTCTTAGAGATGCGCGCATATGTGTGTGTGTGTGTGTGTGAGAGTGAGTGAGAGAGAGAGAGAGAGAGAGAGAGAGAGGGGGGGGGGGAATTACGTCATATATTTAGAGTATCAGTGTCTGCGTGGTGACGGGAGTTGCTTCTTTTACGTCACCGGCACTGCCTGACTTTTTCTAGAAGAGAAGTTTTTTTTTAAATACTGTTTTAATTATTTTTTTTAAAGAATTAATTTTTACTAAAGAAGTTGAAAGGATACAAAGCTGGCTAAGGAACTCATCCGATGTCTTTCTCCAAACTAGCTAAATGCAAAAGTTCAAGTAAATATGACAAAAATTACGGACTCTAATCTGGGTCAACCGACTTCCTATAAACGGTTGTTTATGTCTTCAACGAGAAACCCGTCCCGGCCCCGGTAGTTGGACTCGCAATCCAGGGGGAAAAGACGGGCTTGTTAAATAGCATGTCCGTTGAAAGGTCCTGGTAAATCAAAGTGGCACAGTTGGAGTGCGCCTGAGTTGATCAGTGTTCAGGTCGTACTCCATAGGTAATAGATTTCCCTATCCCCCATAACCCGCCCGTCTGGGCCGTCCATTATCACTTCGGTGCCTTGGACGTTAAACCCCAACTAACCAACCATGAATGGGACATTCAATTACAATAATTATGCTCGGAAGCTCTCTTAGCCACCCACTTTAAAAAGTATTTCGCCAAGTTTCAAAGCTTGTGTGTACATAAATATCGGAGATTCTCTTGTTTACATACATACGCACATACATACATACATACATACGCACATACATACATACATACATACATACATACATACCCACATACGGCGCTTCGCGCCAAATATACGTTCAGCAGCGAGGTTAGCGTAACTAGACATGACCTAATTTTTATCTTGCTGCTTCAATTGTTAGAGGTTTAGCCTTTCCGCCTTTGACATCATGGACATGCTATTAAATTCGCCCCACCCCGTCCTACATGTGTTTTAAGAAAACAAATTGGATGAAAAACCACTTTGTTTTTCTTAATAAAATCTTGGGGGAAAAGTGTAAAAATGTGATTATTACCATGTTGGACAGTTGCCTGCCGTCAAACCAGGTTACCTTAGCCTTTTTCAAAGTACAGAGAAGAAAACTAGAGGGACAATGCGTTACATATCTCATGCAAGCAACACATTTTACACGCTTGACAGATACCTTTTTCTATCTAGATCTCAAGGGCGTTGGAAAGGTTAAACCTCGCACTGGAAGGGTTAATTCGGCAAACATCTGAAACGATAGCCACCCTGAGGAGAATGCACATAGATGGATTGGAGCGCATATGTGTTTTATGTGCAAAAAAATAAAACTAAAAAAAACAACTCACTAAACGGAACTTGACCAATACCTTGCGCCCAGAGTTCGAAGTTCCCGCACCTGGGAAAACTAACCAAAACGTGTACAGGCGCCAATTTTAAGCTACTCTGGCACTACCCTTGAACTATCGTGGTCGATTTATCTCCTGTGTTAGTGTGTAATGGCTTAACCCATTCGAGACGTGCCGCATGGGGATACGCGGCTGCAGCCGCGTATCCCCAAGCGGCACGTCTCGAATGAGTTAATAGTACAGAACCGGACCAAAACAGGACTCACGGGTTTTTTTTTTTTTTAAATCGTGAAGAAGGAAACAGACTGACCGAGTGTGAATGTTTTCCTCGACTCGTTCTTCTCACAGACAAGTTAAACTGAGCCCGTGTATTTCACGACTAGGCCCTTGTGCCCCACTGCCGGTGGACGCTGAGGGTTGCCACAGCCAACTTGCAGTGAATGAGGCTAGGGCCAACTCGCCGTAGAAGAGGCCACCCCAAGCTAAAGGCGCACCACAACCAAACCAAGACGGGCGCGCTCCGCACCTGATTGAGCAATCGCAACAACCGGCGCTAGAAACATAAGGAAACCCAACACGGCCGGTCACATCGCTACACCCGCAATCTGGGGCAGCAAATGTTGTCGATATTGTTAGACCCCCAACCATTTACACGCCTAACGCTTCGGTACAAAAAAAGTTCCGGTCGTTAAAAATCTGCATATTATTTGGATCTTCACTGCTATAGACCTTTTGACATCGTAGCGCACAACGTTTTTTTTTTTTTTTTTCAAATATCTCCACAAAGAACCACTTTTCTTTTCTTCTTACAACAAATATCACTCAATGACAGTTGACCTAAAACGATTTACTTGCGATTTACTTGTAAGAAAATCGAACAATGTGTCAGTCTTGCTGTACAGTCGTAAAATTTCGGATTATTTTCCCATGAAATGACTGATTTTACATCCCTAAATGTGCCCCATAGATATTAAGCCCAGTATAAGAAAGATCCATTTTCAGGCGATTTGGCCACGTTTTCAAACCTGAAACAGCGCAGACGTACATGAAGTCTGCACGGCGCTTGACCTCGATATTGAAACCTGCCGGGGCTCTATTTAGGGTATTGGAAATGGCCTGTTCTTGTCTTTTAACCAAATTTTTAAGACTCTCCCGCAAAATCGACAAATCATAGGAGTTCAGTAAAAATATTCCATATTAGGTCAATTGGCACTATATGATGTTTGTTCTTAAAGTGGTACAGAAAGTCTCTTTGCGGAGATAGTAGGGAAACTACGTTTTGTGCTCCGATGTCAAACGACAAACTTATAGCCGTTTTCTGCACGTGTTAAAATCTCGGTTCGACTATCCTTTCATTTTCATAAAAGAGAAATACTTTGAGCTGTCTAAGCATTCACCCAATCAAACAGCTCACAGCTGCGGCCATTTGCAAGCGGAAACCAGACTTCCGGTTTCTTGACTAAGCTTGGGGCGTGGAAATGGTTGGGGTGTAACAGACATGCATGGACTAGGGTGGAAATAAAAGGGACCTGGTCTAGGCAATACAGGGTTAACAATTCTGTAACATTAACTCACTCGAGACGAACGGCATCCGGATACGCGGCTTAAGCTTAAGCCGCGTATCCGGATGCCGTTCGTCTCGAATGAGTTAATGTTCTTGGTGTGTCGTGCAATAATGCTGGACAAACGACTTAAGTTTGAATGTCGTCACTTAAAATAACAAAAGACTGTAGTGCTCTGCTTCTCCGTTGTACGTAGGAGAGCTCCGCCGTTGGGCACAAGACATAGCAGGAAACCTCTGACACGTGTACCTATTCACATGGACTGTTAAAGTACCATTACGCGTAAATCTGAACACACATGTCAGCAACATTTGTGTTCGTTATGCCTTGTCGACACACCTAGTGAACTTTAACAGCCGTTGGCCGGGACACGCAGCAAAAGCACACGCGTAATCGCACTTATTTATTCTGCGCAGTTGCGGGGGCTTCTGAGGATTTATACTTCTTGCTGAAACCTCTTTGTTTTCATCCCTGCGTCACACGACCAATCCCTTTAGCGCAAACCGAACCGGCCATGTTAGTCGCAACTAATGGCGGTCTTTTTGTAACCCTCTTTCTGACGCATCTTGGGTGCCAGTTTTGCTCTATAAAAGATCACCAAAACGTTCCAAAGTACAAAGTTACTTAGTGTTGTTCGAAACAACAGGCACACTACTGGGGGCGGCAACGTCATGAAAGATTTTAAATTACGTCATAAGTCAATTACGTATAAATGTATATTCCTTTGACTCTGTAATATCTGGCGTGTTCCACGTCCGAAGATTTCGTCTTGATTTCTTTTACGAAAATTGTGGAGAAATGAAAACAAATACGTTATTGGTTGCAGGGGTTTGCTGCACGGACCCTTGTAGGCCTTCGGGAGGTCAAAGGAACCATTGTACTCCTCATAACTTATATTGTAGCCACGTTCCTAGACGGCGCCGAGTTTACAACCATTTAAAAAAACACAATATCAGTACGACCACCGTCAGACGTGAACGGGTTAAGGGAAGGGTCGAGAAGTCTTAGTTGAGGAAAGACATTAACCTTTTTCATTCTGATTCACTATTCACCAATGCTTGAAATAAGTTTGACTATGATAGTTTTTAGTCCAAGGGGGGTGCCAGATGCTACTTTGGCACTACCTTGAACTGCAATGGCTGATGTAATGTAGCCTTCATAGGACAATAAGAAATGTAAAAAAAAAAAAAAAAATCAGCATCAGGATGTAATGGGTCAAGAACCCGTCGTATCGGCTTTTTTTTTTTTTTTTTTTTTTTTTTAGCCAATCAAAGCCTGCCATGGAGCTGATCGCTTTAACCCTTTTCACCCTGATACACTCCTGCTTGAAATTTGACTATGATAGTTCAAGAGTGATGCCAGAATAGCTTGGCGCCTCGGGCACCAAACTATTCTGGCACCACCCTTGAACTAAAATGGCCAACACATCTCCTAATCTGTTATGTAGACTTCATGGGACAACACACAGATTTGTAAAAATCAGCCTCAGAATGAAAATAAAAAGGGTTAAAAGATGGAGAGTGGGCTTCTATGAAACTGGAACAAGAAGCTGGTGTGCAAACAATCGAGCACACAACAATGTGATTCACGTCCCTCCCTCCTTCCCTCCCATTGCTAACCCCCCCCCCCCCCTCTCCCTGACTCCTATTATTTTTGTGAGCAGAAAGCTGGTCAGAGCGAAGATGAAGTGAAAATTGGATTGTTGTGGGTCACTTGCTGGCTGCCGGCTAGCTCCATTTTTTCAACCTTCATCTTCGAACATAGATGGCGAACAGCACAAAACGTCCGTAGCAATAGGTATATATCCTATTGACGTCCTGCAACCTGCTGGGCCTCATGAGGATCTATGCCTTTTGCAGAAGCTCTCGAATTCGTCATGTTACAATGTGAAAACTTATCTGGTCTTAAAGTCCGGTTTTCCCCCGCACTCTTGGGAACATAGAGGATAATGTTACGTCAGTGGAAAGAGGCTTATATCTTCATGAGGCCCTGCATCTGCAGGGCCCCATGAGGATCTATGCCTTTTGCAGACGCCCTGCAAAGCGTCAGGTTACAACGTGAAACTTATCTGATCTGAAACTCCGGTTTTCCCGCACTCTTAGAAACATAGAGGACAATGCTACGTCAGTAGCAAGAGGCATAGAGATTAATGATCTACCGGGCCTCATCAGGACCTGTGTCTCTTGAGGACGGCCTGGGCTGCCTCCGGTCACTTTGTGAAAATTATCTGATCTGAAACTCCTGTTTTCCTCTCCATCTTGGGAACATAGAGGATAATGGACGTAATATAATTACCAAGAGGCATAGATCCTCATGAGGTCCTGCATCTGCAAGGCCTAATGAGGATATATGCCTCTTGAGGACGGCCTCGGGCACCTCTAGTTACCGTGTGAAAACTGTCTGATCTTAACTCTGGTTTCCCCTTGCCTTTTAGGAACGTATAGGATAATGGGACGTGATTTCGCTTACAAGAGGCATAGATCCTCATGAGGTCCTGCATTTGCAGAGCCACATGAGGATCTATGCCTCTTGCAGGACCGCGCCTCTCGCCCCGGGTTAGTGTTAGAAGATCATCTGATCTGCCGCGCGTCCAAACGTCAGTATCGAGCGCTACCTACATGGATTGGTGTGGACTATACTATGCACCGACCACTTGCTCGGCAGTATCGACCAATTAGCAATACATGGACCTCTGTCATCCAGCGCACAAAGGATCGAAATAGCTGAAAGGTAGTGGCTGATTTGACAGCAGCATCGATGCCATCTTGAGCAGAGCGAACCAAGCACGGTGATTTACTTTATAGCTGTTATGTAAAAAAGGTCTGAGACTGGTGTTTTTCACTGCTGGGGCGAAAACAACGAACTGTACGTCGACCAAATACAAATGCTGTCAAAGATAATATACCATAACTCAACGCCCCGCTCCCGCCCCCCCCCCCCCCCAACACACACACACACACAGTCTTTCTGTTCCGTCCCACACGTGTTTTAAAAATACCCACTCCCGCAGCTAGGGCACTGAGCTCACCGACACGCTACAAGTAACAAAACATTATGGATAGACCATGCCATTTCAAGGGTTGTGCCAGAATACCGAGATCGCGTGTTCCCCCGAACTAGCGCGCTCTTTATGGGCGATCGGGAGTGCAAGCAGGAAAACTTTACAGAAATAAATTATTTTCGTGAAATCGCCCAATATTAAAAGAGTTTACACGAATAAGATACGTCTGCTGCAGGTATAACAAAGTTGAATAATTTTAATAGCTGTCGAAACGAATAGCAGACCATTTTCTGAAGCCACCGCGAATGGCTTCCGCCATGTGCAGTTCTAATGTACGTTGAGAGATCGTTTTCCCCAGCATTATTTCCTAAAAGTAAAGAAAAGGTTGTATTGTAACAACTGTATGACTATGAAGCAACAGTCTTCAGTCCTTTGTCAACCTGAGCTTACATGTTGCCGCATATTACTTGTGATTCACAGCAAAAAAGTTAGCCGAGTTGCCCACATTTCGTGGCTCGTAAAGTCTAATCGTGGCTCAAAGTCCCGTAATCTAGAATGCGTTCTCGCGCTGCTCGGAAACTCGCAACAGACCAATTGCCTAGCACTTCTACAATTCTAGTCTGGCACCACGTACCCTTCCCCGGGGGAAGGCAGTCGACATTTCGTATTGTGGGACAAAAAAAAAAAAAAAATTAAACTGTCATGGCTGATCTGCCTCCTGAATTGCTGTGTGATCTTCGGGACCCAAATCCCAAATTCAGGAATAGAGGTCAGAGGTTGTCCCCAGAACAAAAACTGCACACACTTAAAAAGGATTTCAGTGGACTCATCCAAGTTCGCTCCACTGCAAGAGGCATATATTCTCATGAGCCCCTGCCGTCGCTGCGGCTCATGAGAATCTATGCCTCTTGCTCGCAAAGAGTTGCCTCACTGACATAGATCTACAACTTGACAGTGTTAACAGTATGACCGTTGTGAGTTTGCACGGCACAATGATCAGGACGAGCCAGTCCATTTACTTATCACTGGGGGGAGGGGGGGGGGGGACCACACATTTTCCTTACTATAAGGGGCACTGCCTACTATCCTTGGCCTGATTCTGATAAAGAAATATTTCGTGCTGCTACCTCAGGACTGAGTCAACCTTTGAAAAAAATGTTACTTTCTCTCTCTCTCTCTCTCTCTCTCTCTCTCTCTCTCTATACTGTGTCAACCACTGAAAAACGGTTGTTCTCTCTTTTTCTCTCTATACTGTGTCAACCATTGAAAAACTGCGTTGCCCTAATCCGCCTGCGAGTAACGAAATAAACCTTCTGGTCACTCCAGCATGCCCCTAACCCCCCCCCCCCCCACCCCCCTCCTTCCCGATCCCCTGACTCCCAGACTGGAGAAGTCACGGAAGGGAGACAAGAAGTCACGCAGGGGACGTTAGCCCTTTTCTTTTGCCAAACCCTGCAAAAATTTCTCTCCACCATCTTAAGTCAACCGCTGAGGCACAAACACGTGAACGAGGCCAGCAAGTCAAGAGGCATGGATCCTCATGAGCCCCTGCGAATGCAGGGGCTCATGAGGATCTATGTCTCTTGTACTCTGCGTGTTGTGATCAGATGGCTGCTACACCCGTCAGTGTGGAGGTTAGCGGGTCTCCCGTGAAAAAACCCAGGTCCCGCGGCAAAGTCTATTGATCCTAGATTTCCACCAATTTCCCCTCAATTCTCCCGCCGGTCGTGCGGTTAACCCATTCAAAAGCCGACACAAAAACTACAGCCGGCCGCGTAGTTAACACACCCACTGACCCAGGCCTGACGCGGCACTACAGCCCAAAATAGACTTTGAACAATCACGGTGCATCTGTGTACTGAGTCGCGCAGCATGTTTCTTGAGACTGTGTTTCACAGAACGAAGACCCCGAAATGAGGCCGTCCCTAATTCTTCAGAAGTTAACCACCTTAGACCCGATGCACTGCAGCAGAAGACGGATCGACCTCCTGCAACTGGTACATAATTGTTAGTGGCACCTCTAAAATTTGAGAAATGCGGCCTCGGGGTTAACTGGGTTAAATATTGCACGGATTTCAGACACTCTGTGGATTATCCAGACTTCTCTCTCTGCAAGAGGCGCCCATGCAGCCGCATGTCATCATGAGAATCTACGCCTCTGCCGGGCTCCAAGGTGTTGTCTCACCGACACCCGCAGTTGAAGGTACTTCTATCCAGTATCAATAGTATGACCAAGGTGTTGTCTCACCAACACCCACAGCTGAAGGTACTTCTATCCAGTATCAATAGTATGACCAAGGTGTTGTCTCACCAACACCCACAGCTGAAGGTACTTCTATCCAGTAACAATAGTATGACCAAGGTGTTGTCTCACCAACACCCACAGCTGAAGGTACTTCTATCCAGTATCAATAGTATGACCAAGGTGTTGTCTCACCAACACCCACAGCTAAAGGTACTTCTATCCAGTATCAATAGTATGACCAAGGTGTTGTCTCACCGACATCCACAGTTGAAGGTACTTCTATCCAGTATCAATAGTATGACCAAGGTGTTGTCTCACCAACACCCACAGCTGAAGGTACTTCTATCCAGTATCAATAATATGACCAAGGTGTTGTCTCACCGACATCCACAGTTGAAGGTACTTCTATCCAGTATCAATAGTATGACCAAGGTGTTGTCTCACCAACACCCACATCTGAAGGTACTTCTATCCAGTATCAATAGTATGACCAAGGTGTTGTCTCACCAACACCCACAGCTGAAGGTACTTCTATCCAGTATCAATAGTATGACCAAGGTGTTGTCTCACCAACACCCACAGCTGAAGGTACTTCTATCCAGTATCAATAGAATGATTGTTACAGACCTGCTTACCCAAAAAAATTGTTGTCAGTACTCCCAGACCCATTTGGCAGTATTTTTCAAAAGTTGACCAGATTCCTCGACAGCAGCAGCTAAATTTTTGTGACATGTCGCTCACAATCATTCCGGCCACCATGTGCACAAGAAAAGTCCAATTTGCAGATCGTGCAGTGCACTGTATTTTTGCTTTGTCGTGCTGCTAGCAAACAAGGCCATTCTTTGGAATAAGAAGCCAGAAATGTCTGCTTTCATTTGACACAGACACGTTTGGATGAACTCGCCACCTCAACATCTAAATCTGAATCATCATCTGTCGTTTCATGAATTCTTTTGTCCATCTTGCTGAGTACAAACGCAGAGATAGATAAACTGACAGTTGATCCCCACCCCTCCCCCAATCAATTAATTATTCTAATCAACTAGCCATTTAGACAAACGAACTCCACCAAACACCACCAATACCTTTATTACCTAGCCATTTTAGTTCCACTCCAGAAATCATTCAAGCTACGTTTTTTGATCAGCTACCAACCCGCGATTATTAAGGCAGATCCCCCACTCCCACCTAAATAATTAATGCTGTCATTGACTTTTTTAAGCAAAATTATTATATTACATTATAAAATGAATCAAGACGAATTGCTACTTCTAAGTGATTTCTGTGCTGTAGAGAACAAAGACTTAGACTCTAAAAAACAAAGGCTTATCTCTGTTGTTGTTTCTGGAAAATCAAAAGCTTTTCTCGGTAAACAATACATGACAGAAAACATAGAATCCCTTACTGCTGATGAGCTAATTAAACTACATTCTAAATATGAAAATCACATTGCTTCACTAATGACACGTGATTTGAGTCGATCTCTTGTCTGCCTATACACAAAAGCTGTAAGTCACTTCCTACCTGTTGATAGTGACAGCCTTTCACATGATCTAGAAAGCAACCCCATAGTTTCAAGTTCAATAGGTAAATTATCATGCCTTATGTTTTACAAGTTTGGGAATTACCTTGCACCTGCTGTAACCTTACTTGTTACTAGTAGTCATATTGATTTTTCTAAAATAAATTTTAAATTAGAAGAAAATGGACGAGACGACTCCACAACAGAGCCATGTCTTGACACAGGTTCAAACAGTGACTAAGACTAAAAGTCCAGGTCGAATAGAGGCTGGGAAAAGATTAGCTGAATATAACAGACAAAAGAAATTACAGCTTCAAGCATTAACAGAAAAGACTGACGTAACATCATCAGTGACACTACCATTAGAACCAACACATACCCCACAAAGTGATAAAAAAACAACTAAACCTGAAACAACAAAATATATAGTTGCTGGATTTGTTGTCGGATTTGGTTACGTAGGTTACCGATTATATAAAAAATACAAACCACAGACTCAAACAGTGTACAAAAAATCAAACACTCCAAAAATAAAAGAAGAAGTCTCCACATTACCAGCAACACCCAAAGCCGTGGACCCATTTTACATGCAGTAAATAAATTTATTATTTTAATTTTTATGGTATAAGAAAATGAGCGACACAAAGAACTTAATGAACCTTGTCTATCACTCTGCTGTAATAAGTGGACTAGCAGTAGCTTATTCTATGCTGGGAAAAAGTCTTCTCAAAATGAAATCAGCAGACCTTAGTAAATTAGACTTCGAAGACAGTGCTAAACTAGTAGTTGTTATAACAGCATCGATTGCAACAAAAGATTTTCTAGTCAAGCAAGGAATTATTCCAGAAAATATTTCTATGTAAATAAAAATATGGCAACTATAGCTGTCATGATTGGTGGTGCAGTTATTAACGCATTAGCTTTTAGTGGATCAAACTATTTCTTTTCAAAAGTTAGTAAAGAAGAATCAGCAGAAGAAATGAAGCGACACAATGAGGCATCTGAAAAACTAGCTCAAGCTCAACAAGATTATGAAAAGCAAAGAATTGAGAAACTTGATTTTATTAATGAAAAACTAAAACTTGAGGGTCACGCACAGCATACATTTTCAAATGTCGATGACGCTATCAAAGAATACTATCTTGTAACTGGTGAAGACATGTCTATTCCACAACCAAAACTTAGTGACTACTACCAACCAAGCCCAGAACAAAGAAATGGAGAAATAATATTTGTTTTAGTAGGAATGACATTAGTATATTTTACAGGAGTTTATATTGCTAGAAAAAATGGCAGACGCTAAACTATCAAAAATATATTACTCCCCAATTGGCTACTGGAAAGGGAATACTGCAATAAAAAAAATTACATGCTGCTGTGGGTGGAGATGTTAACCAAATAAAACAGTGGCTTAAAAAACAGGCAATTTGGCAAATATATCTTCCTGCTCCAAGAAAAATAACAAGGCCTCATTTTGAAAACACATCACCTAATGACACACACCAAATGGACCTCCTGTTTCTTCCGCATGACACAATAAGAAAGAAACGATACAAGTATGCATTAACTGTTGTTGACATAGCTTCAAGGTATAAGGATGCAGAACCCATAACTGACAAAAAAGCTGTAACAGTGGCCACTGCATTATCAAAAATATATAGTCGAGGTCCTTTAAAATACCCTAGGCTTGTGCAGGTTGATGATGGGAGTGAATTTAAAGGGGCTGTTAATCAATTATTTGCAAAGCATGGCGTACTGGTTAGACGCGGTATTCCAGGCTTGCATAGATCACAGGCAATTGTTGAAAACTTTAACAAGCAATTATCGGAGAGACTTTTTAGCTATCAGTATTCTAAGGAACTCATGCATGACGCACGTAACACTGAGTGGGTTAAAAGATTACCTTCTGTGATAAAAGCAATGAATAATGATGGTCACCCTAAACCTGTTGATTCTATTAAATTGAAAACAATACCGTCAGAAATAAAAGCAATAACACCTCCAGACACTAACTTATTTACAAAACAGGTGAGATATTTGTATCAACCTGGTGAGGCTGAAAATGACGTTAGACGTAGGGCAACTGATCCAATTTGGTCTACATCTGTTCATAATATAAAAAAAATAGTTCCTTCAGCTAATGCAACAATATATTATCTGTATGAGCCTGCACCAAAGAGGGCATTTGTCAGAGAAGAATTACAGATTATTCCCCCAGACACCGTTACTCATTTCAGTAACTAACTCATCAATTAATTCATCAACCAGTTCGTCAGCTATTTCTTCAGATAACTTGAGTCTGTAATGACCAGGTGCATAAGCTTTTTCCTTACTATGAAACACTCGTTTTGTGTCTCCAACTGCCAGAGACTTCTTATGTGTTTGGATCATTTCAATATTATGTTTGTTTGATCTTAGTGTCTTGTTTGGATAATCAGGCATTAATGCACCATCTAACACTTGCTTGTAATGTTCATGACGAATGTCTTTATTTTTTATCGCTGTTTTCTTGATACCTTTGGCTTTTGACTGACTACCCTCTGGTGCAGTATAGAATACATTTTTGATCTCAGTCCAACGTACTCAACTATAGGCACACCATTTAGTTCATCCTTAAACTTACCAGGCACTTTCTTGTTTTGTGTGCTAAACAGTGGATGGTCTTTAGGGTAGTCAGACGTGTCATACATGTGTAACTCTGTTTTCATGTCTTCATAAAAGTCTTCAGTACACACATCAATGATCATAGAGTCAGTGTCAGTGTATAACAGACGGCAGTCAGGATACTTTGGTTTGAAGTAATCATAATAAAATTCAAGCATTAATAATTTTGACAACTCCAGAATAGCCATACCTATAAATACTGGCTTGTCCAGTTTAACAATCTTTTTTTTGAGTGACACTGCATATAATGATGAATGAAATTCTTTATACCCTGTGTACTGAGGCTTACTTGTAAGTTTAATTGCACCCGATTCAGTTGTGACCAGTCTCACATCTTTGCGGTGATGAGGATTTTCCATTGTCTTGCCAAAACAGGCATTGTTCATAAGCTTAAAGAAGTCTTTGTCAAATGCAGTGTTACCTTCTCTCGCACGCAATGTTGTATTCTTCATTATGTAATCTTTCATGAAAGCACTTTGTTCAAATTGAATTCCTCTGTGAACTTTCTTTAGTACTAACCCATGTCTGATGTAAAACTGTAACAATCGATAGTGACAAACGTAATTAAATTTGTCATTTAGATTTGGCACAAGTTTGATGTCTTCTTTTTTTCCCGTCATACTCATTTTTTCAACTGCTAATGGATAATCATTATGGTAATCATGTAGGTGGTGTGGGTACTCAAGGTCTACTTCAAAGATCCAACCCTTTTCATCATTTTGACCTCGATCCATAATATATTTTGTTAATTTTTTTATGCCATACTGTGACAAATCATACAAACAAAAGTTTTTTAATGGTAATAATTCACACATCACGAATCCGTACAAATTGTTAGCGTCCACGTACGTAATAAATGACCTTGACATTGAGGGGTCAAAGTCGTCAAGATATTTATTATTTGCCTTGGCATAATTATTTGCTGCAATACTAATGCCACCCCTCAATCCACGTTCCACCATTTCACCCATCGTACGATCATACAACAGGTCTATAAATATCTTACTGGATTTCAAAAATGCATCCCATGTCATGCCAGGACTAGTTATGTAGCAAGCAGGGTCAAGACTGTAGTGCAACAAACCCTTTTCACGATAACTTTCAAATACATCTGCTAGCAAGCAAACGTCAGCTTTCAAGTACTGATCGTGGTAATCACCAATTGTCTGACACCCTAATTTATCCCACGCATCAAGTGCATGCTGGTATTCAGAGTCAGAAATACCTTTACCAGTTAGTGTAGAATAAAATTTCTCTTTTGGAGGCAGTCTCCTTTCCTCAAAAACTACCCAGTCACTGATGTACTCATATGGATACACACCTTTCTTAATCAAGTCTGGCTCAAAATATTTACTTGTCATTGGATACTCACTCAGTCCTTCTGCCAGACTAGCAAGACCTAAAGACAAATGTTGCATGGAGTCATAAAATGCTAATTTGTCCAATCTAAAAGTCAAGTACTTCTCAGTTGTCTGGGCAATGCAACTAATTTTTCTGTAAGACTCATCAACAGCCTGCATGATGATGTGTGAATCATATCCCTTCAGATTGTGAAAAAAGATTGGTAACTTATATGTCTTAGAATCTGTTTTTAATAATAAGTTACAATTGTTATGTGCAGCACCTCTGTAACGCCCAGTTATGTGATCGTGGTCACAAACTTTATCACCTCCCAGAGGCTGTTCACAAATCCAACACGTCTCTGCTGTATCAAATTTTAGTTTGTCTTCTTCTGTCATCACCAAAGGCATCTGACATGTTGTGAGATATTGTACTACCTGACTATACAGTTGTCTCATTTCTGTTAAAAACAGGCATGCTGCATTTTCACCCCTGTAGATAACAGGTTCTGAATGAAGACCGTCTGACCTAACAAGAATGTATCCAAAAGAACACACCACTTGGTCACTCAATTTTATAGTCTTTGGTAATGACTCTGGAACAGGACCCTCATATGGAACAACGAGTGATTCAAAATCTGCATACACTACAAACGGCAGCTTTTGCTGATTCCCATAGTTCTTAAAATACACTTGACTACCAGGATCTGGATACCTCAGTATTGTTTGAATGTCATCAGCCGACCTGCAGTGCTGCACATGTTTGTGTGCTACTTTAATAGAGGAAAACCTCTGTAAACATTTTTTACAAAATTCCTGTTTACCGTCATGTTTTGTTGTATGATGAATTAGTCTTGACATACTTCTGATAATTGTGTAGTGAAAGTTATCACCAGATCTTATTAGCAACATGTCAACATGTTTATCTTCTGGCTGCCCATAGGTTGGGGCAATTGGAGATACTCTAATTGGCTGTAACTTATTCTCAGATTCATTTTCCCACACAAACACATTCACAGATATACCAGGATTTAGTTTTTCAAACAAGTCTATATCCTCTATTTTAACAGGGAACTCAATGCCACTGAAGTTGAGTTCGTTTACAAATTTGGTATAGTTAGATACACGATCAGGTTTTGCTTTTACAAAATGAAGTTTAGCAAGCACACACCACATAAAACATAAATTATCATTGTTTTGAATATTGACTACAGCCTTTTTGTTTGCAACCTCAGTTGGAAGTGGTATCCATGATTTACCTAGTATAGGATGATATCTTGACTGCTTCAGTTTTAGTTCATGTACAAGGCCTTCATGCCAGCCAGACCCTTGCATTTCTGCTCTGTCAATTGCTTCATGGAAGTCTGGTAACAATCTTTCTCTAAACACTTTCTCTAGTTCTCTTCTCGAATTAACTGTGTGCTGCCTTGTCGAGATATACGTTACAATAACTTCACCAACATCTCTGGCAAATTCTATTTTTGCAACAATCTGAATCTTTACACTATCAGAAAGAAGGTTATTTTGTATGACTAAAAAAGATCTTTCTA
The DNA here is from genome assembly GCA_036245525.1 of Semisulcospira habei. NCBI lineage: Eukaryota > Metazoa > Mollusca > Gastropoda > Semisulcospiridae > Semisulcospira > Semisulcospira habei. The sequence goes on from BTPG01000007.1 coordinate 39,294,139, forward strand.
TTGATTCATAGACATTGTAAATATTAGATATAGGTAAGTCAGTTGTGTGAAACACGTTTCTTAATCTTTGATGGTTGTCCATCTTTTTTATTTGTCCGACAAAAAAATAAATAGAAAATTATATAATGAAAATGGCACTTTATTGACTGTAACTCCTACAAAACAGATTTGTTTACACACTGACTCAATCATCATTATTGGTTTTGTATGTGCAATACCATTTTATTAAATTCAATAACGTTAAAATACAAATTTATTTTATATAGCTCTTTTTCTAAATTACTACACACTTTACCAAACCAATTACTGCAATAATTAATAGTAAATGATTGTGTATTAATATCAACAGTTATTTTTTTAATAAATGGATTATCAACATATAAAGTTATATTACCAGTCATATACACTGTTGTTGGTATCATAAATAAATTACCTAGTGTCTCTCTATTATAAAGCTGGCTTACATATTTAATATTTTTAAAATAGTGTGTAATATCTATTATTTCACTAATAGGCCAATTTTGTCTGTCTGTCATTTTTATAGACAAACCCAAAAGATAAATTAATTTACTAATCCATACCCAGTGGGCTGATCTGTTTTTAAAATAAGCTTTAGGTGCTTAGTCGATTTCAGTTTATTTTTTACACAGTTTCGTTCATGTTTATTGGGAATTACATCGTTTTCTCTGAGACAGTCTTCGAAGCTGTCACGATCCTTACAGTAAAACAGACATATAAACTTTAGTTGTTCACGAAAATCTTTCAGTACAGCATTATATTTCTGAGTGAGAATCCATACACTTATGTTTGCATGTCTGCCACTAAAGGCAAGTTCTGCCAGTGTGTTTCTTTTCTTAACAATGTCTTTCTCTGCAGAACAGTCATCGACTATGAACAACGTTGGCTGTCCTTCAAATTGTTTGTAAAAATACAGCAGGTAGTCATTCAGTTTTTTCTCAGGGTCGACTAAGTATATGTTGCTGTCAGTCCAAATGAATAAACGGTTGTGATAAGCTTTGTTGTGTTTGATTGTTGGACAAAATATTACAATGTTTTCAAAGTGGTATATGTATCTTGTTTCTAACAGATTAAGAACAAATTCAGTTTTTCCACAGCCTGTGGCACCACAAAATAAACCACAGTGTGGATCGAGTGTCATTAAGCTACGGTTCATTTTAATACACAATATATTTTTAATATATGTGTCCACTCAGTCTGCTTTCTGCAATATTGAGTTGTGCGTCATATATCAGGTACAAATATATATTTATGGCTGCAGCAGTTTCAACCTTCTTTTGTATCTGAATTGTAATCCCATCACTACCATTCTCAACAGTTCGTCCTGACCCATGAAGATAGTCATCATCTGTACTACGCAGGTCTAACCACAGTGCATACTTGTTTGTCAGGTATTGACCAATCCTAACGTCATACAGATGTAGATCTTTGCACGCAATGTTTGCTGGTTTATCTCTAATCCTTCCTCCTGCAAAATACCTTGTGATCTCATCGTAGTGCTGGTATGGTAACATTCCAGATGCGTACACTTGATTAGGACGGCCTTCGATTGTACAGGACAAATGTGTAATCTTAGGATTGTAGAATTTTTCTGAATCCCGTTTGTATGGAGCCGCTGGTTCAATAAACAACATAAAAATACCTTTCAGTGACCTAGCAGGCGTGTTTAAGTTTATGTTCCACATTGGGTCGCTTTTGTCTTTGGGTATTAAACTATGTCTAATAATAATAATAATAATAATAAATTGGTAGTCTTGACTGATACTGATTTTGTATGAGTCTGGCTAGTTCAGTGTGTGTGACAATTTCATATTCCAAGGAAATGTTAGAGATCTTATATGTTGCACTAAGATCAGATGATTTAATAACTTTGGAGTAGTCATTGAAGGTTAGTTCAAAACTCAGACGGTCATTCAGTGCTCCTTGATAATAAGGCAGATGAGCTGTTAGGATTTCAAACTCAAGTGGAATGTAGAATCTGGATCCATATGTTTCGGCCATTATAACATCCATGGCTGTATTAGTTACTTTATCTCCGGCGTCGATTCGAAGTTTACCAACATTATCTGGCTGTATGCCTTGGTAAATACGGTCTTCTCGTTCTTCTCTTGTTAGCCAAAGGTCTTTGTAACAGTAGAATACATCTGAGTCATCAAGACTAAACACTTCCTGTCCTTCAAGTTTTACTTTAATAGTTCTAACAATTGCTCTGCCAAGATTGTTAACTAGTGTTCTGTTCACGTCTGCGTCTGATGATAGTTCAATATTAAAAGCAAGGAGTGCAGTGCCAGGAACAATAACGTCACTGGGACCTAGGTTTGGAAACTTGACTGTAAGTGTTTGGTTCTGGTCTATGGTACTTGGATTGTTTGTGATGACTATTGTTTGTCGAATGCCCTTAACACCCAGGGGCTCACGTAGTTTTCTAAATGGGTCTAACTTTGATCCGTAAGACTGTGTCATTTTTATTATGCACAATAAAAAATAATAAATTAATAAAACAATGGCAGCGGGAGGATTTAATCATGAAGATTTTGAAATGGATGACATGAATGACTATGATACTGGTGCAACAGATATGACTGGAATGGTAACTAGTTCTAGTATGTATCACAAACTATTAAAAGACAAAGTAAACTCATTTTATGACAGTGTTGGTGTCCACCCAGATGTAATAGATCCTAATCAGTTTGAATATGATAAAGGACACTTATTTGTAAATACAGACAGAGGGAAAATAAATCTAACACATAAAAATAATCCTTCTAAGTTTAGAGCTTTAAGTACAATTAAAGGTGAAGTCGGTGGTAACTCTGGGTTGGCAAGATACCTTGGTATTGGAGGGTCTCCTGTTCCCCCAAGACTTGTTAGTGTGCTTCACGACACGCAAACAAAGTTGCCAACGGGGCAAGAGATTGAAATGGCACCAATAACAAGCCTACCAGAAATAGCAAACACAGTGATACAAGAAACTTCATTTACTGAAGGACAAATAAATGATGTTATGAAAACAATAGATGATCCACCTTTGTCAATGAGGGAGATTATGGGTTTGGATAAATCACTGCAGACAATAAGAGGTGAGATGGTTAATAATTTAGCCAAACTAGGAGAGCTTGATAAACACATAGAACGTGAAAAAGAGAAACTGGCTACCGCAGACACAGAAATGAAAGAAAGAATTCAACACAGATTAAATGATTTGCAGATAGAAAGATCAGGAAGGTTAGAAGCGATTAGTATTGGGAGACAAAAACTGAAAACACAAGTCAACAGGATTAGAGAAACTATTCAAAAAATACTTCACGAAGACACTACTCTGGCTGAGAGACTTAAAACACTTTTCAGAGAACAGGGTATCACAATTGCCAGTTTAATTACAGCTCTGGGGTTTATTATCAGTACAGTTGTGTTGGCTGTCTCCGGGGGTGGTTCTCCACCTCCAGCACCACCAACCCCAGTCCCCACAGATCCAAAAGACTTACAGTCGTGGGTAAAGAAACAACTGTCTCACATATCAGACTTGCTTAAGAAATTGGCTCTGAAAGCAGTGGACGCTTTGCCTGGCATTATAGGCACTGTTGTCAGTTGGTTGATTAGTACAGCAGCAAAGGCAGTGGGGTTTATGGCAGAGCATGTGTGGATCTTTCTGGTTACAGTAGGAGGGTTAATGGTGGGTTATTTAATGAAACAGGTAAAGAAGTAATACCCCTAATCCAGTGAGACCTATTACCAATGCAGTTCTCTCTGACTCATGTGTGTTTGATGACGGTGCTGGTGCTGGTGATGGTGATGGTGCCAGTACAGGTGTGGGTGCCGGGGCTGGGGCTGTTATTGACATTACTGGTGTTACCAGGGCTGCCTGTACGGGTGGTGATGTTACTGGTGCTGGCATTATTATTGACTGTAAATGTGTGTTTACTGATTGGTTGAGTCCTAATTTCTGATCACGACCAGCGACAATGATTTCATTATTATAATTTGTTATTGTACCCATTTGTATTGAAGGTCAGATGGTAGCATGTATAACCCAATACCAACTACAAAGTCAACTTTTGATCTAGCATATCTGAGAACGTCTTGGTAACGTTGTATGCTTGATGGTAGATCGACTGTTGAGTTGATTGAATCTTCTAGATTAGCAAGAAACTGTTTTTGTGCTTCAAATTTACCACTCCCGTTTAAAATATTCGATTTTGTTAGTGATTGTGCTCCTAGTAAACACCAGACATATGTTCTGATTGACTCATTGACGCGCTCAACTCCTGCTTGAGTAAACCCGTCAGATTTATCTAAAATAAATGTGGTCCAGGCATTAGACTGTTTCTGTTCAATTGAGCCTAACCACACTTCAGATTTTGATGAGAATGAAGTGTAACCAGGGTAATAATCTTGAGGGTATTGTCTGTGACTCATAGCATAATACAATGTTCCCATGCCTTTGTGATCATCAAGTTTTTGTGTAAAGTCATACTTTGTACTGATGTTAAATTCATTACAGATCCGTTCAAATGCTTTCAAATCCATGGGATTGTTAAACTGATTAAAACTGGATTCAGTGGGCAGTGGGGTATGCAGTTCTGACAGTATTCTTCTAAGCTGGTAATACATGTGGAAACGATAGACAGACTTAATCAGTCTGTTTGGGTGATTCAAATGGTCTGTAAAAGAAACGCCACAGCCTGTAGTTGAGCATAGTATAGCAAAGTTAAGTTGGTTTTGAAACATCTGTAGTGGGCTTGAAGACCACTTTCTTGCAGTAGAGTCATCTGTAATTGGAGGGTTTAGGTAATGCTCATAAGGATTTGGCACTTTCACTTGAAATAAATCTCCTTCAGACAAAGCTATATCAAGCTGATTTAGTTGAATTATTTTCTGGTCATAAGTTGGTGCAACATTATACTTGGCATCCACGTTAAATTGAAACGCGTTTACAATGGCAATTGTTGGTGATTTAAATTCCATTGTGCTTTTTTTTATGTGATAATAAAAATGTTTATAACCTTAACAAATCTTGACACGAGCAAACCAGTGTGGCTAACTAATGGAATCGATAATCGAGATGGTAACAAGGCTGTGGCTATCCATGAAATGTTTTATACAGTAAAGTGGTTTAATGTAACGGATGATGAAAATTATTCTGTAAGTGGAACTCTTGATGGTATTGAGAAGGGTGATACTTTACGAGCTGGGTATTATGACTTTTGTACTTTAGCTGAATGGCTTCAAAATGAATTTAAAATTAAAGCAACTTTAAACCCAGCTAATTTACTTGTTACAATTGAATTTCAGAAAAGTGGTCAGTTTTCTTTATCAATTAGTCTTTTATTATTACTTGGATTTTTAGGTAAAAAAATAACACATCTAGATGAAGATTGGTCACAATCAGTCGAACGTCTACTATCACCAAAAAAACCAAGAATAACTGGCAGATATCCTGTTCATTTGTCAGTACACACAGTGCTAAATGTTTATTTGAAAGAACTAAACACATCTGAGAATGTTCACAATGGAAAGCCTTCAACTTTGTTGAGATGCTTACCTACTGGAACTGCTCCGTATTGTGAAAGTGTGGTTGTTGGATTTCCTAATTTACAGTTTAAGAAATTAGGTTCTAGTTTCTTTGAGTCACTGAGTATATCTGTAACTAATCAGGATGACAAACCAGTTCTTATGCATGATTTTAGTGTAGTGTTAGAAGTTAAATAATTTTATTTTTGTTTATAAAAATGAGTGGTCTTGGTCCAAAGCCTAGAATCATACCAGTTGCGTGTCCGGTAACAGAGTTGAAGGATTTGGCAGATGTACAGGATTTTGAGAAGGAAGGAGAAATTGGAGAAATATATGGTTTTGAACTTGATTCAAATGGCATGTACAAGAGGAAAGTAATTGTTGACATAAAAGACGGTGAAAAACAGATTCCTAAACTTGGTCAGCTTCGTGATGTTACTGTACCTACTCCACCTGTAAATAATGCGCCTTACAACTTAATACATGTGGGTAGTAAGTGGGTTGTTTCACCTGTACCTGTTCCACCTCCCACAATTGACTGGGACATAAAGATTGAATTTATTAGTCCTTATGTATACACTGATGATGAAGGCGCCTTAGTGTTTAGGAAGGTTGTTAATTCTGGGCCGCTTATTGTAAGCCTTGTTCCAAGTTTTGCCCCAGACAACAATAGCAGAGAAAAACTGAAAGTTGAAAATTATGAGAGACGGAGATATCTTCTTACAACTAGAAAGGGTAGATCAGATACTTCTGTTGTGTTTATGCCAGCAAGCTTAGTCGTGGCTAGAGAAGTGACAATAGTATTTGAAATTATCATGAAATCTGTTGCTTCTGCAAAAGAGGCAAACATAGCACAAGGAATTAAACTTACATGGAATGAAACAGTAACAGAATCATCAAAGGTCTTTATTGCTATTACAAAAAATAATGATGTTATTAATGTTTCGAGCAGTGTTCCAGCTGTCAAGGTGGTGGTCGACAAAACAACTTTTGTTCATCTAACTTACATAAACCTTGAACACATTGATCTTGTTGCATTTTATTATGCCAGCAAATTGTATACTTTTGAAGAGTTGCAAAATGTAATTGCTGATTAAAAAAATATTTGTCATAAAAAATGGTGAACTTGTATCCACAAATACCACCTGAGCAGCTTGAGCCTATTGAGCGTGATAAAACATTAAAGGCAGATTCATTCCGTTTAATGAATATTACAGAAGCGTTGAAGTATTTGGAAGAAGAACAAGCAAAATACTCGAGGTGTAAACGCCGTTACAATACGGTTTTCAATTCTGTACACAACACATCAATGGCCATGGGGGTGGTTTCGGCCGGATTATCTGTAGGAGGTATAACTCTGTTTGCAACGGGGGTGGGAAGTGTCGTAGGAATTGCTGTTGAAGCTGTTGGCCTTGCCACAAGCCTGGCATGCTTTGGTATGGAAGCCCTTAACAAAAAATTTTATACTAAGTTGCAGAAGCATGAAGCATTAAGTACGCTCGCAGCAGCTAAGCTGATGAGTATGAAACTTATTATTAGTAAATCTTTGGAAGATAATGAAATTGACGATAACGAATTTAAAAGAGTCCAGGATGATTTGGCCAACTATAAACAACAAAAGTCTGAAATACAGAATAAGATGCGTAGTCAGGCTGTAAATGTTGAAGAGCTAAAGAAATCTTTTTTAGAACAAGGAAAAAAGATAGGCGTAGAAGAAACTATGAAAAAAGTTCGAGAACTTACAAGCAAGTAACGATAGGTTTTGGTAATCCATTATTTTTGTCATACACTTCGCAAAGAGATGTCATGCCTTTCACCCCTGCCTACCTAACACCATCTGCCCCTCCACCAGACTAAAAAAAAGATTTTACGTTGTCCTTGTAACTTGGGAAATCTGTCCGAGTAAGTTGTTGACTTGGTTCAATAACTTACAAGATCTTATGATTAGGTTCTTGTAAGAACTTGTTTTAAGTCACTTATCAGAACTTGCACCAACTAACTTCAAAGTTACCTGTAAAGTTAGTTAGCGGTTGTAGGTGACTTTGGAAATTTGTTAACAAGTGTCTGTAGGTAACTTAAATTTGTATCAAGTGTATATAAGAATGTTTTGTGCGTGTGTGGTTATTATTAAATAACTGTGTTTTGGGGTATTGACGTAGAGTCAATGGTATAAATGTTCTTGAAATTATCATATCTCTAACACTAACTATATATACACATGCATAAATACACGCACAGACGCACACACACACAAACACTCGCACACATACATACACGCATGCACATGCATACATACTAGCATGCACACGCATACATACATGCACTCACACAATGACAAACACTCACACTCATACACACAAACACTCGCACGCATACATACATGCACTCACACACTGACAGACAAACACACTCATACACACATACATACATACGCGCATGCACACGCACACACAAACACTCACACACATACATACATACATACATGCACTCACACACTGACAGAGACACGCATAATTCGGGCGGACCGTCGGGGGTTCTTTCTCCGGGTACTCCGGTTCTTCCACCTCCCCCCCCACCCCCCCACTTTGGTACCGGTCTCAGGCCACTTTACAAATTTCAAATACAAGCGATCAAAAATCTCTGTAACTTCAGTAGCTGACTGGCCCTTCGTTTGTCTTGTACTGTGTTTGTCTTAAATGGCGTAAATCCGTGTCTGTTTCGTGAGTGTGTGTGTTGGGTTTCAGGCGCGGCGCTTTGAGTCGATTTCCCCAAAATTGAGAAAAAGCGCCTATATAATAACGGTATTATTATTATTATTATTATTATTATTATACACACACACACAGACGCATACATGCATGCACTCACACATACCTACAAACACACACAAGCACTCACACACAGACAGACAGACAGACACAAAATCTTTATTCAGCATGCTTGAATATTGTAGACTCCAGTCCGCAGAAAACTTCACCGCATTTCAGTTGTATGACATGATATAGACGCGGCGACTGTGTACTTAGTCACGTTACTAAGTCCCTATGTCAGTGTTTACGTTAAAAACCGCGCTGACAGCGTTAGCGGCAAGGGTGTCAATAGAAGACTGAAGACTTTGTATTAAGAGTCATTTAACTCTATGTTCTGTCTCTGTTTTTGCTTGCTACAGAGCTACAGGCCGCTAAATATAAGTAGATCGGCAACTTCCGCATTGCAGCTAGTGACGTATTTGTCTGCACCAATACTCAAATGAAACTGTCTGCACGCCGCGCGCCAGCGATGTTTGCTACGTAAAATCTATTTTAAAACCGCGCTGACGGCGTTAACGGCAAGGTGGTAAACAGAAGATTGAAGACTTTGTATTAAGAGTCATTTAACTCTGTGTTCTGTCTATGTTTTTGGTTGCTCTACAGGCCGCTGAGCCCACGCCGCGCTATTTACCGCCAGCCGTGGTTGCTACGTACAATCTATTTTAAAACCGCGCTGACGTTGTTAACGGCAAGGGTGTCATTAGAAGATTAAATACTTTGTATTAAGAGTCATTTAACTCTGTGTTCTGTCTCTGTCCTCAACTGAATGACACTGTCCGCAGTCCGCGCTATTAATAACCGCGCTGACGGCGTCAACGGCAAGGGTGTTATGATAGAAGACTGAAGACTTTATGTTAAAAGTCATTTAACTCTGTGTTCTGTCTCTGTCCTCGCTGTACTCAACTGAATGACACTGTCTGCAGTCCGCGCTGACGGCGTCAACGGCAAGGGGGTAAACAGAATATTGAAGACTTTATGTTAAGAGTCTGTGTTCTACTCTCATTTCTTAACCGTTACTCAACAGATTTAACGTGTTCCATGTAGACGGGCTTACCACAGACCTTAACATGTCAGACTCGTTATTATCACCTATGTAAAGTCAGTTTCACTTACATGAGCCGCGGCAAAAACACCTCACACTTGGTCCATAAACCAAAATTCTGGAGCTTTGGTCAAAACGGAATGAATGTAAGTAGCCATTTTTTCATGGTATTCACCATGTGATTGTAAGATCAACACCTCTTCCTGAGTCCAATTCATTTTTATAATGAGTGAATGTTAGTCAGCGTAGGCAAATTAAACTAAACCGATCTGGTTAACACTAGCGCACTGTAGACTAATTGTGAAACCTTTTCTTGTTTCTAAATATTACAAGTTTAACAGACAAATTATCGTCAAACTACCAGTCATTTGTAACTTACGTTAGTCAGCGTTCAATTAACAGTCACTTACCGCTCACCACGTAGGATATTTTACAAGATTTAGTGCTATCACCGGATAAGTTAGTCCGTCACTCTGAGAACACAACCGCACTCCAACACAAAGTAATGGAAAGATCGAGAATGTTCGTCTTCACGCCCTACGAACGTCTCAACGACGCAATACTTGATCACGAGACTAGGGTCACGAGCTAGGCACGTGGCGTTGTTATTGGCAACATTGACGTCACTTACTTTTGGGTGGAGTGATGTGGCAATTACACCTAACGGGAATTTCCACAATGACGCAAGTAATCATTTCCCGAAAACGGCTGATAGTAGTCAATGACAGCATTAATTATTTAGGTGGGAGTGGGGGATCTGCCTTAATAATCGCGGGTTGGTAGCTGATCAAAAACGTAGCTTGAATGATTTCTGGAGTGGAACTAAAATGGCTAGGTAATAAAGGTATTGGTGGTGTTTGGTGGAGTTCGTTTGTCTAAATGGCTAGTTGATTAGAATAATTAATTGATTGGGGGAGGGGTGGGGATCAACTGTCAGTTTATCTATCTCTAACGCGGTAGACACTAGGCTCTTCAATGGAGGCTAAATTTTGTCTTTGTAGCGCAATTTTTTCACAATTTCCGCTTCCGGTTAGATGGACTTTTTACCTAAATCTGTACAATATTTTTTTTTACTCACTTCACAGGCTGATTTTCGTATTTTTTCGAGATAGACCGTAACAGCGTATTCGAGGTCGTAATATCGAGACAATACGCCGAAATATGGACGGGTAAGCAGGTCTGTTGTTATAAGCAACACCCCGTGCTGCAGTGATCGAGGTGATGCAGCAGAATTGTCCAGCTTATCCTTACTATAAAGGGGTGCCACCTGCTGTATTTCTTTTTTACTACAAAGGGACTCAACCCCTTGTCTTCAACGTGATTCTGGTTCAGCAATAAACTCTGGGAGATCGGGGAATTTCAACCAAATGGCTAAATGTGCGTAGCTTTTGAGGCCAGGATTACGGGAAAAGTCAGATGAGCCATCGTAGCTCAAGGGTGGTGCCAGAACAGGCTGCCACTTCTAGTCTCTAAGCAGTTCTGGCACCACCCTTGAACTATCATGGCTCAACTGTCTTCCTAACTGTTGACACATTTAGCTCCAAGGCTGCATTTTTACAATCTTGGATATGCACCGGCTGCCTGAGATGGTGGACCATGATAATTGAAGGGTAGTGCCAGATTAGCATGGTGCCATCAGATTTCAAGCTAATCAGGCACTATCCTTGAATTATCATGGTTGATTCATCTCTTGCTGTAGTGTGTCGGGGCTATTTACTTACGCCTGTCACCCCTACCCGGGTATAGGCCATCGACGAGAGACCTCCAGCAACTCCTGTCCTGTGCTTCTCCTTCGATTCTACTCCAGGTGGTTCCCAGTCTCTTGATGTCTGCTTGGAGGTCTCTACGCCAGGAGTTTCTCGGCCTACCTCTTTTCCTCTTTCCCTGGGGGTTCCATGACAATGCCTGCCTAGTGATACTGGAAGCTGGCTTTCTCAGACTGTGACCGATCCATCCCCATCTTCTTCGCCCAATTTCATTCTCTGCTGTTATCTGCTCTGTTCTCTCCCAGAGTCTGACGTTGCTGATCTTCTCTGGCCAGTGGATTTTCAAAATTCTTCTAAGGCAGCTGTTTATGAAGGTTTGTACTCTGTTGACTGTGGTTTTTGTCAATCTCCAAGTCTCTGCTCCATATAGGAGAACTGCTTTTACGTTGGAGTTGAAAATCCGGACTTTGGTGTGTTGTGTCAGTTCTCTGGAACTCCACACTTTTTTCAACTGGAGGAAGGCTGCTCTGGCTTTACCGATTCGTGCTCTGACATCTGCATCAGTGCCGCCTTTTATGTCTATGATGCTCCAGAGATAGGTGAAGGACTCCACCTCCTCCAACGGGGTGCCAGCAAGCAAGACTGGTTCTTCCCTGGTTGCGTTCAGCCTCATTGTCTTTGTTTTCTGTTTGTGGATGGTGAGGCCCACTTGGGACGAGATGTCAGCAAGCCTCGTGGTCTTGTCCTGCATTTTTTGGTGAGTGTGGGACAGTAATGCCAAGTCATCTGCAAAATCGAGGTCGTCAAGCTGTGTCCACAGTGTCCACTGTATTCCACTTCGTCTGTGCTCTGTGGTCATCTTCATGACCCAGTCTATGGCCAGTAGGAAGAGGAAGGGAGACAGCAGACACCCCTGCCTGACGCCGGTTCTGACCTGGAGCTCCCTGGTGAACTGCCCTTCGTGGATCACGCGGCATGTCATGCCATCGTAACTGCTCTTGATCAGGCGGACGAGCTTTGTGGGTACACCGTAGTGTCGTAGGAGTTTCCACAGAGTCTCTCGGTCCACGCTGTCAAATGCTTTCTCATAATCCACAAAGTTGACGTACAGCGGGGAGCTCCACTCCAGAGACTGTTCCACGATGATGCGGAGAGTGGCGAACTGGTCTGTACATGATCGGTTCTTCCTAAATCCTGCTTGCTGGTCTCTCAGCTGGGGGTCAACGGAGCTCTTCATTCTCTCTAGGATGATCCTGTTGAAAACCTTTTCTGGTACTGACAGCAACGTGATTCCTCTGTAGTTGGAACACTTGCTGAGGTCGCCTTTCTTGGGAAGCTTGATTAGGTACCCCTCCTTCCAGTCAGCCGGCATCACCTCCTCTTTTCAGATCTTTCCAAACAGTGGGTACAGCAGTGTCGGGGCTAACTGGGTCAATAAAAGTCTTCACAGGACAATGCTCCAAGCTTGGTTACTTCCACCTCTGTGTTCAATGTCTGACCAGCACCCTCAGTTCGGTGACCAGCTGGTGCCATGCAATGTCCACAAGAGACGTAGATTCACATAAGCCCCTGCGAATGCAGGGGCTCATGTGTATCTATGTCTCTTGCAAATGGACGGTGTAAGATGAGGGATGTCACCCCAAAACTCCATTTTCATTTTGTGCCTGGCCTCAAAATGTACACACAATTAAATGCAGCGCATGGTTTGTTTCCCTCAGCTACCTCTAAAGTGAAATAAGAGAAGGAACCAGTGTGCTACATGCAGCTATACCACCACCACCACCAACATTATCACTACCCTCATCCAGTTTTTTTTTTTCAAATTCAAAATTAACTCTTAAGCTCCCAGAACTAAATGACTTCCATTCTGCACAATGGAAGTCATTTAGTTCTGGGACTTTAAGAGTTAATTTATATTTTAATTCATGTCCATATGCTGCTGGAATCAGCAAAGCCGTTAAACTTTCTTGAGATGTGCTGCATTAGGATGTGGCGAAAAGCGAGTGACTAATTGAGTCATTAGTGGCTGCGGGGGCCAGAAAGTATCTGTGCCTCTTGCAGATGGAAAGAACTGGCTTTCCTCCTTGGCTTTCTGTTGCACGTCCACATGCGTCACGTCTCGGCTGTGTTGACTTTTAGGGAGAAATCAGAGTGCATAATTTTTTTCACAAACCAAGGGCAACAACTCAGTAGAAGACAGACATATAAACAATTATCTCCCTTCCTTTGCCTCCTTCACAATGCACCATATTAAAGACAACGAATAAGAGAAGGCGAAAAGGTACGTGACGCTCCCCATTGCTTATAACATACTTCAGGCTTGGTTTTTGTTACAGGCGGGCAATTTCTCGAGTAGTGATATTGGGGTCCCTCTAAAAGATCTTTGGAAATCTGAAGGATATCACGTGTTTGTTGGCACTTTTTTCTGTCGAAACACGTGCAACTTTGACTTGCTTCTGATTTCCGGAAATCGGCTGTTGTCAGTTTATGTAGCTTCGGCATGATGTTATGCCATTGTGTTGCATCTTGCTGTGTAGCAATGCTTGCTTTATCTTTGGTTAGTACATCAGAACCTGTTGTGAGCGAACACCCTTCGTATAAAGACCATCATGTAGATGTCTGTAGCCACCCAAAATAATAGCTTTCAGTAACAGGCGACACATTTAACCTTTCACGACTGAGTTCACTCAGAGAGCACCTGTCTTTTAACCCTTATCATTCCGAAGACACCAGTGTTTGAAATAAGTTTGACTAAAATAGTTCAAGGGTAGTGCCAGAATAGCTTGGCGCCTCTAGGCGCCAAGCTATTCTGGCACCACCCTTGAACTAAAGCCATTGGTCTATGTCCTTATCTGTAAGTGCCATAATGTAGCTTGCATATTATGGCAGTGTATGAATTGGAAGCTTTTAGCCTCAGTAAGATATGGGTTAATACCACCTAAAAGGTTCTACTGTATCTTTCATCAGCAGGAAGCATGGATCCTCATGAGCCGATTCAGAAAACTTCACTGTCCCAAAAATAATAAAGAAACTGTTCTTCTTCATTTGAGATACATTGATTTTGTGTGTGTGTGGACCCAACTATCCCAAAATTTGGGAAAGGTGCAACTGCGCATGCAATGTCGAGTGACTGCGGGAAAACGGGAAACACAATTTTGTTTTATGTGTTTCGGATCAAAAGAAAAATCTCCCTAGTCAACTTGGCATGGGACAATAAAGATATCTGAATCTGAACCTGCAGGGGCTCATGAGGATCTACGCATTTTGACAGCATGAGTGATTGACACTTACCTTGGCTTCAAACTTGATGGCAGCGGCGTACAACATAGCCACATTGTCCACCGAGATCCCCTGGCAGATGATCTGTTCACATTTGTGTTTCAGCTGCGTCTCACAGTACGCGTTTGCCAGGTCCAGCAGCCCTGAAAATACACACGGGCAAACACTCACTCTCAAAAGCACGCTCACGACTAACATTAAGATATATGGGAGGAGGAAATAGAAGTTTTTCTTAACACATTTAGCCTCAGCACACTACAGAAGGAGATGGATTGACCAAGATAATTCAAGGGTGGTGCCAGATTAGCTTGGCGCCTGGCATCCATGATAATTCAAGGGTGGTGCCAGATTAGCTTGGTGCCTGATGGTGCCAAGCTAATCTGGCACTGCCCTTGAATTTTCATGGTCGATCCATCTCCTGCCATTGGTAAATAGTTGTTAGCTGACAACACCACAATGCTGTTTTGCAGGTAAATGGGTTAAGTAAGAAGCAGGTCAAAGACAATAGGTTAAACCCCTTTATAGTCATGAAAAACAGTAGGTTTAACCCCTTAATAAGCAGGACTGGTGGGACCTTCATCGACTGCAAATTGGAACTTTGGGAATCGCAGCCTTGAGGTTAAATGGGTCAAAGCAACATCAGATAAAAGACAGTAGGCTGAGCCCATTTATAGTAATGAAAGACAATAGGTTGCACCCCTTTATCAGCAGGACTAATGAGATCGCCCCAATCATTGCAGCATGCATCTTCATAACAGTTACAGTGTTAATACCAACAAAGTACCTCAAAGTGTGGATGCCAATGAGGCAACTCCTTCTGAGCAAGAGGCGTAGATTCTCATGAGCCCCTGCAGCTGCAGGGGGTCATGAAAATAAATGCCTCTTGCCAAAGGAACAGGTTGGATGAACTCATCACTCCAAATATCCATAAAAATGTAGTTGCCGCGGCAGCTCTCGTCTTTATGCAGCAGAAGAGGGAGGGGTGTTTTTCTTTTTTTAATTCAGTTTTCCTAGCTAAAATTTGTAGTGCGCTTTAAACAAGAATAAGTGGTACAGAAATCTACACTATTAACATGGCTCGTACATCGTAAACAGCACATTACCAATGGCTTCCTCGGGTTTCAGGTCCACTGTGTCGGTGTAGAGGTACTGTAGGAACGCACGATATACTGTGTGGGGGTACTGCATGATCTCTATACAACTGGAATAAAACAGACAGAAAAAGTGAATCCAATATACCCCAACCCATTGGAAAGAGGTACAGATGGTGTGTTTAAAAAAAAACCATTAACCCTCTGGGTGTTGGCAGCACTTTTTGTGGAATCATCAAGACAAAAAGTGCGGCCGACAGCTGAGCCACCATATGCGCACTACCGCATCTAGCTCAATTCAGAATACAAGGGAGAAAACAGACGACAAGCGCAAAATTCTAGCTGAGTCCGGAAGTATCCCAGCATTCACAGACCTCTTTCTCAACGTCTAGAATCCAACGTTAAACCCTTCAGCAGAGTGCAATGAAAGAGGCCAATCTGCATTGCTTTGCATCCGTTGTCTTTTGCCGTGTTTATTCTAAAGTCAAATTGAATTACTCGAGAAGATGTTGATAGAGTTTTTCGGGTTCTGGGAAATATCTATGTAAAGATTGCAGCATGCACGTTCATATCGACAGTAGATGTACTTTAGTTTTCATTTCACTGGATATGCTAATTTACAAAAACCCATGAAAAATGAGCATGAGATGTATTTCCTGACTCAGCTAAAACCTAATAAATGGATGTCTGCTAAAATGATGATTGACTGTGCAAACAGCTTTAATACTAAACTATCAGTTTTGATCGGTAGACAAGGTTGGTATAGATTTGTGGCAAAATATCTACTGAGTTTGTTGAGTTTGGGGTTTTAGACAGGTGGTTGCTTTGAGGGTTGAAAACTGCTCCGGAATCACTGTGCGTCGCCGCGTGCACATGTCACCCATTTCCTCCCTTGTATTCTGAATTGAGCTAGATGCTGTAGCGTGCATGTGGCGGTGCAGCAGATTTGCATTTAATCAAAGCACCATCGTCAGGCCCCTATGGCTGGAAGGATCTTGTCCACCATAGTGTGCGACAGGAAATTGTCTCACGGTGACTGGAGCCACCAGCCGTTCACAAAGAGCTAACAGACAAAATAACTTACTCTTTTTCATCCTCATTCCAAAATGACTGGAACATGGATCGAAAGTGCTCACACCTGCAAACAAATATGACAGTTCTTGTAGTGACAAACTACTGCAATACAACACACAGAAACTACAATGCATCTCTCTAACTCAGAACTGGGTCAAGCAGAGGAGAACAAAACTGCATCATGGGTGAGATTAACGCATTCGAGACGTGCGGCCTCCGGATACGCGTCTGTAAGCCACGTATCCGGAGGTTGCACATCTCAAATGTGTTAACCCCTTGACTATTAATGATGATAACGTTGGAGGAAAAAAGACGTGTACTTAGACGCCTTTTATGTCGAGCGTATCGCCACTACCACAGCAGTGAACCCGTGTCCCAAGGTGGGAATCCTCTGCAGACTGTATTACAAATTAAGACTGAGACAGATCGACAATAATAGTTCAAAGGTGGTGCAAGAATACGGGCGGCAAGCTATTTGGAAACTACCTTTGAACTATCATGGTCGATATATATCCTGCTGTGGTGTGTCCGGGCTGAATGAGTCAAGCTGAAGACAAAGGCAAAAAGCAAAAGAAACAGCCACCATGGAGTATAACATAAAAAAGTAAAAAGAGGGTTCCCCTCCTCTCTTTCCAAGAAGAAGAAAAGCCAATAAGCAGTTGTGTACACGTGCGGCAAGTTGAGCATCAATTGCAACATACCTGATTTTCAGGATGGCCTTGTGGACAAAGATTTCCTGGCTTTCCACGAGGAACCTCAGGTCACTTGTTTCCTAAACAAGATAATATTTACAAATTATTATCACACAGGTCAGCAATGTGAGTAACATGTAGTATGAATAAAATCTTGTTTATTGGCTGCAGCGAGCTAAATGGTGGTCTGTAATGACAGGTGGCTCTTTTTGCCCTTCAAGACTTGAGAGCACCAGTCTTCTGAGGATGGAAGACTATAAATGTAATGATCAAATAATCCAGACCAAAATAGTGACTGCCAAGTGTGTAATATGCAAAAACGTACCCAACGGAGAAAGAAACACGCTTAGAAAAACGGGTACAACACAATTTATTAATATTTCGGGTAAATATCCTTTGTCAAAATAGACAGACAAACAAACAGAGAGATTAGCCGCTACTTATCTTAATTTGCGGAAGGAATGTGGCAGACAGATGGACAGAATAATGTTGATAATAATAACAATAAAAGTAAAAATAAAAATAAAGTAATGTATATTTTCAAGAAATATAACCGAAAGGACAGAATTTGTGTCCGTAAAAAAAAATGTATGGTTGATGGTCGTGAAAGTGAAGGTGGTGAGGTTAGGGGCGGGGTGGTGGGAGGGGTGTGTATGTAGGGGTGTGTGGGGGATGTGGAGCCTTAAAATAAAAATCATTAGAAAAGAAGAACACAGTGAGAGTGTTCAAGTGGTCCTGCATCAGACAAAAAGCAACCCCTTGCAACGAAGAGGCATCCATTCTCATTCTCCCCTGCAGCTGCTAGCAAGAGGTATAACTTCTCATGAACCTCTGCAGCTGCTAGCAAGAGGCATAAATTCTCAAGAGCCCCTGCAGCTGCTAGCAAGAGGAATAAATTATCAAGAGCTCCTGCAGCTGCTAGCAAGAGGAATAAATTCTCAAGAGCTCCTGCAGCTGCTAGCAAGAGGAATAAATTCTCAAGAGCCCCTGCAGCTGCTAGCAAGAGGAATAAATTCTCAAGAGCCCCTGCAGCTGCTAGCAAGAGGCATAAATTCTCAAGAGCCCATGCAGCTGCTAGCAAGAGGAATAAATTCTCAAGAGCCCCTGCAGCTGCTAGCAAGAGGCATAAATTCTCAAGAGCCCCTGCAGCTGCTAGCAAGAGGAATAAATTCTCAAGAGCCCCTGCAGCTGCTAGCACGAGGAATAAATTCTCAAAAGCCCCTGCAGCTGCTAGCAAGAGGAATAAATTCTCAAGAGCCCCTGCAGCTGCAGGGGCTCTTGAGAATTTATGCCTCTTGCTAGCAGCTGCAGTGGTTCATGAGAATACAGCTGAAGAGGCTCATGTATTATCATGAAGACGGCCAGTGTACATACCTGGTCATCAAAGGCTTGTGCGATGCTCTCTGCCACTTTGGTCCCCTTCACTTGATCTAGGACAAAAGGAAAGCCTTCAAGACCCGCTGGTTAACCCACACAAACAAATAAAACAGTAAAGAAAAGTACTTTTGTTTTCACTCCATAATCTAAAAATCAAGAAATGTTCATGGTTTCATTCTACATGAATAAATTTAATTAACAGTGATGATAGCTTTTACCTTGAAGTAAGGGGTCAAAAAATGAATTCTGTTTGTGTGTGGAGAAAAAACCCAACAGAGAAAGAAACATGCTCAGAAAAGACAGTTACAATACAATTTATTAATATTTCGGATAAAATACCCTTTTTCAAAATAGACAAACAAACAAATATAGAGATCAGTCGCTAATTATCTTCATTATCACAGAAGGAATCTGGTCTGGTTTGTGTGTGTGTGTGTGTGTGTGTGTGTGTGTGTGTGTGTGTGTGTGTGTGTGTGTGTGTGTGTGTGTGTGTGTGTGTGTTTTGCACATGAAACGTGAATTTCTGTTTTGCTATTTGCATAGAAAGGGTTTCATTTTTTAAATTATGGAAATTTCAACACCCAAAACTTTGGGTTTCCGTGTTGTTGTTTTTTTTGCCAACTTTAACACAAAGGGCATGGTCAGGGAAGCCCTGATATATCAAACCTACATTATATCCAGTGTTGTTAACCCATTTAGCCCTGGATCCCTACAGCAGGAGATTAATTGGCCATGATAATTCAAGGGTTCAAGGGTAGTGCCAGGTTAGCTTGGCGCCAAAGCTAATCTGGCACTACCCTTGAATTATCATGGTCAATCCATCCCCTGCAACTGGTACATAGTCGTTAGGCAACACCTCCAAAATTTGAGAAATGGGACCTTGGGGCTAAAAGGGTTAAACATCAAGTTGACTTTACATACCAATGCAATATGTGCGCCATGTGACCGGAGGAGCGGAGAATGTGGCAAAAACATCATCTGTGCTGGAGAAGCGTGTCGCAAGTGGGGCTGTTATGGACTGACCGCGACACCGACCCCACATCATCACCTTGCCGGTCCGAGTCATGGCCGCAGACACATGTGAGTAATGTGTGGCTGCTATTTCCATAAACCTAGAAATAAGTTAAAATAAAGATAAACAGAAATAAAAAGATAAAACATGGTTGGTTGGTTAGTTCAGGTTTAACGTCCACGGCACCGAAGTGATAATGGACGGCCCTGACAAGCGGGTTATGGGGGACAGGGATATCTATTACCTATGCAGAGGTGCCTACCCTTCTTAGACCATTTTGTGTAATGGGCTGCTTAAAAATGTGTATTTTGTGTAATTATTTTAGCGCAACACGCAACGAAAAAAATACACCACAGCAAACAAATTAAAAAATAAAGACATTTATCCATACTATTAGCTATTTTATTCACACAATATCAGGTCAGCAAGTTTGGGTTTGAAGTTGTGAATAGTATTTGCAAAAATTTTTTTTTTTTTTTTTTTTTTTGGGAGGGGGGGTGGGGGGGGGGGGGGGAAATATGGTCATTTTAGACATTTTTTTTTTTAGCTCTTGTGACCCCTTGACTTTTCCGAGGGATCAACGAAATTAGTGTTCATATAAAGGTCTTTTCATCAGGTATCTTTGTACCAAGTTTGGGTTTGAAGTTGTGAATAGTATTTGAGAACATGTCCCAAAATAGTTATTTTTGATATATTTCCTGATCCTCTGTGACCTTGACCTTTGTGAGAAACTGTCACTAAAACTGGCATGTTTAGAAAGGTCTTGCCACAAAGTATCCTTGGGCCAAGTTTGAAGAGTGTAGCTTCAATAGTCTCCGAGAAAATGCCAAAGTTAAAGTCTCAGAACATACTCACTTTTACTTCGCATGTGAGCCAAAAATGTCTTTCGTGCGTGACAGGTAGCTGTTACTTAACATGCATCAGTAAAAAGGGCATCTGTTACTGCGACACATTAGTGTCCATGCATTTCCAGTATGCCGATACACTGTAAGTCTCCTACCTGGTCGCCAGATGTCAATGTTTACACCTGGCACTGTACGGTATATCCACAGTCTAGACAGCATGTAATAAGCGGCATTGAAGGATGTTGTGTCTCATACACGATCGGATGGAAGTATCAGTGTTGTAAAGACAATGCTCGTAATAGACGTGTGACCAATGTGTGTCGGTGTCCACAGGTGCACCAAGGTGTAGCATCATAGGAACGGAATATCAATTAGAACCTCCAAATTCAGCTTCAGAATCAAGCTGTACGTCATTGCCGTTGTCAGTTCCTCAACCGTCGATCGCTCCAGCTGAAGCTGCCAACACGTGGTTATGCTGCCACGCAGTAGGTGGGCACACGTGTCCCAATACATCAAAGCTATCTGCTTTTGAAACCATGTCTCCAAACTCAAAATATTATCACTCCGAATATCTACACATTCACTCGCCATTTCGACCGTAATGCGTATGCTAGCACCGCAAAGCTGACTGCATACCATGTACAAAAGTACGCACGCACTGTCAGGACCCTATACTAGGCTATAGTGTAAACATGATCTGTCAGTGCGACGGGCGAGGTCACCACACGCGCAGCGAGGCTCGCGCATCACCGGGTGCGCGATATAAAACACCGGACACCGCTCTAGCGGTTTTCTGGGCTGCACGGTATACAAGACCGCCAACCAGTACAGCAGTTTGCCGGGCCGAAAGGGTTAACAAAAAAGTGCTTTATGTCAGCTCTGGGATGTACTACTGCCTTGGCCTTGTGCCCAGCGGACTCCAAATGTCTTTGAATATCATACTTTTGTACGCACCACTGTAAGCAACACGAAAGTCATTTTTGCACATGTTGCATGCATTTGTAGCAGAGGAGCCCCCTGCTATCGCTAGTTACTACCCACGAGTCAGAGTTCAGTGTACGCTTGGCGCGCTGTGTGCGAGTATTCTTGCTGCCTTTGGCTAGTCAGTGTCTAGCGGACTACACGCCAAAGCTCAGTGACATATAATAATCTCTGGTTCCAGAGGCTGGGGAGCCTATATAAAGCGGCCGATCTTCAGTCCACAATTAGCCCCCCCCCCCCTCCCCCACGTAAATTGCGTATTTTGGAGGAGCTAGTCGTATTCGCGTAACTTGAGCCGAAAATGCATAAAATTACGAGTCAGCGCGTAGGTAGGCACCTCTACCTATGGAGTACGAACTGAACACTGATCAGTCAACGCAGGCGCACTCCCTGTGCCACTTTGATTTACCAGGACCTTTCAATGGACATGCTATTGAACAAGCCCGTCTTCTCCCCCTGGATTGTGAGTCCTGCTACCGGGGCCGGGACGGGGATTCGAACCCATGACCCGGCGATTCTCTTCACTCTCCTGCTCCGACACTATACCGCCTGAGCTATTTCGGACTCTAGATAAAACATGTTAATCCATATGAGCTTACAGCTGAAGAGGCACTAACACTGAGCTATCAATAACATAAAAAGAAATCCACCCTGAACAACATTAATTTAGGGCTAATCCTTCAATCCCATATGACTGAGAATATGTTTTTGAAATCTTGATTAACCGATTTAGCCCTGCAGCAAGAGATGGACTGATCATGATAATTCAAGGGTAGTGGCAGATGAGCTTGGCGCCCGAAGGCGCCAAGCTCATCTGCCACTACCCTTGCATTATCATGATCAATCCACCTCCTGCACTGGTACATAGTCGTTCATTAACACTTTCAAAATGTGGGTAGAGCACCTGTTAATAAGGGTTAATTCCACACCAAAGAGCTCCAGCCATCAAGTAAACATCGACACAAAGCGATTTCGGCAAAAGGCATAGATTCTCATGAGTCGCCACAGCTGCGGGGGATCATGAAGATCTATGCCTCTTGCAGCTTAATCGTGTTCATGTTTTTCTAAGCCCTAAAGGGGTCAAAATGGAGTTAATTGGTCCTGGTAGTAACTAAGTTCAAAAGGTGTGTACCAGAGTCCTCTGTTATGGAACAGATTGACACAAGAAATACGCTATGCGCAGTACATTCATTTGTTTAAAAGATCGCTCAAAACATATCTTTTTATGTCTGCCTACTGATGACTTGTTCGTGTGTGTGTGTGTGTGTGTGTGTGTGTGTGTGTGTGTGATCGTATATGTGCCCATACATAACCAGTGTTTTTGTGGCCGTTTAGTTTTGTTCTTTTATTTTGTTAATATTTATTTATTTGTGTTTTTATGTTTTTTGCATTATGTTTAAAAAACGAACAAACAAACATCAAGAATAAAGCTCATTCTCACCTAGTTTCACAACTTTAGGAGGCATCTATATAGACTGTGTGAAAGCAGCGGAAGACAGATTGGTCATGACAGGTCACAAGAAGTGCTGGATTTGTTTGACACTTTTCTGGGTACCAAGCTAATCTGAAAGTACCTGTGAACTATCAAGTGCTATCTAGCTTCTGGTCTGGTTACTCAGTCAATGAATCTGTTAAAAAGAAAATTAAAAAAAAGACGGGAAAGAAAAAAAGATGAAAATTGAACCATATATAAACACATACTTTTCATCAGAAGTGCAGACTTTACAAGGATGGGAGATAAGATAGGCCTTAGTGCCTGTGCCCAGCTGGCCGAAGGAGTTGGCTCCCCAGGAGTATATGATGCCTTCGTCAGACAGCGCTAGAGTGTGAGCGCAACCGCATACGACTTGGCTGATGATGACTCCTTCTAGCGAGCTAATTCGACATGGGTTGGGCTGATACACGTCATTACCCAGCCCCAACTGTCCAGAGCCATTGTAGCCCCAGCCGTAAACCTGACAACAAAAGACAAGTTGTTTGTGGACAGGCGCAGGAAGAACCACAAAGGACACAGCACTCACATTTCTCCTACAAAATGTAGGAAATCTGCACAATAATCCAATCATCATCATCATCATCATCATCATCAGTCCCTTGCCCGATTTGGGCATTGGGGGGACTGAAAGGCAGCAGCGACAGACAGTGCTCTCCACTGAGTTCTATTTTGGGGGGTGGTAAGCAAGTCTGGCATCTCGAGTTCGGTCTACTCTTTTATGTTTGCAACCCAACTCTTTCTCTGACGACCTCGCCGGCGGCTTCCTTCGAGAGTGCCTTGGAGGATAGTCTTGGACAGGGTGTTGTGTCAGGTCACATGGCCAAAACAAGCAAGCTTGCGCCGTTTCAATAATCCAATAATTCCCTCTAAAACCACCGTCTAAACTCTGAAATGGACGGACTCTGGTGCTACAGCAGAATCTGTTTTGAACAAAGACTTTCTTTGCAACAACAACACCAAATTGGTCCAAGACAGGTCCTCTCTCAATGAGAAGTCTTGAAGGACAAAATGAGTCACCTGTAATGAAAGACCATCATTTAGGTGGCTGTAGCCACCTAAATGATGGTCTTTAATGACAGGTGATCGCTCAAAACAAGTTCTGCTGCTTTAAGGTAGATCCATCTTCTGAGTTCTGCTTAGTACTCGCATAGCACATCTTTTAAAACGAGAGCCAACCCACTGTGAGACTGAAAAACAAATAAAACATACATACCTCTCCATTGTCCAGAAGCGCTATAGAAGATTCCGGGCCGCATGTTATGGACACTGCCATATGAGCACCTAAAAAAAATACAAATAATTCAAACATGATAAAATGCTATGGGACCAACATTTTCTCTTGTTACATAATGCAAAGTCTGTAAATGTGTAATTACTATATGTGGAGTAGTTTTCACTACAAAACATTGTTGAAATTTTACATGTTGGCCGTAATGTATCCATGGGCTGAGTTAAGTAGGGGCAAAAAAAAGGCATAAATAATAAAATCATATGTTACCAAAGACAATGGACTGACAGCTCTAAACAGTCATCTTGTGCACTGAATAGTATGTTAAGAAAATTAAATATGCTTGATGAAAAAACCCCACACTTTACTTTTAACCCTTATCATTTGGAATACATCAAAGTGTGAAATATGAATTTTTCTCTAAAATGTATTTTTTTCAGAAAATACTTACCGATGCCATTACTACAAGGAACAACCTATAGCTAGCGTAATTTTAGCCCCAAAACTTACGATGTGTACCTCTAGAGCCAGGGGAGGCCACCAGGGGTGCCGTGACCTGGTACCCGGGTAGCCTCCCTTCCCACCCGTTACGGGTAACTGCCCGAGCAGCCAAGCCAAACCAGTTCTTTCGTTTAGCTGGCGAGCGGCAAGCGGGGCAGGTGGGAGGGCCATCCGAGTAATGGCATCGGTAAGTATTTTTCGAAAAAAATACATTTTAGAGAAAAATTCATTTGTTTCCTCAAAAACATTACCGATGCCATTACTACAAGGAGAATAGCGAAGAGGAGGAGGGTGCCGCGTAACCCAGTGACTGACTGCGCTAGCCAGCCCCGTCCTCCCCGGCGCAAGCTCCCGATAATTTTAGCTAAAGGATTACCGCCGGCACCGAAGGTGCCGGGAGGGAGTGTTGCGCCGCCGCGATGTCCCCCATTAGGGCCAGGTTGTCTCGCTGGCCAACCAGGTTACGGAGGTAGAACCAGGTGAAGGTCGACTTGGTCCGCCAGCCTACGGCAGCCAGAGTGTCCCGGACAGCGCAGAAGCGGTCAACGTGACGCTAGCAGCCATGGCTCTGACCTCGTGGGCCCGGAAGAGTAGCCGTTAGGCAGTGTCGGGACAGAGGTCCTGGTAGGCGGAGCACATCACCCATCTAGCCAGGAAGATCGTCTGGGCTGAGATGACTTGTCTACCTGGGGACAGAGAAAACAAAGAGGCGGGTGTGTCCCTTGCGGAGCAGCTTGGTACGACGTAGGTACACGCGTAAGGCTCCCACCGGGACGTGTTGTCTGACTTCCTCGTAGGGGTCGATCGGCGTAAGCGATCGCACAGTGATCACCTGTGGGGCTGTCAGCGGGGACTGGTTCAGGGCCAGGAAGGCTGAGTCCGTTAGTAGCTGCACGGGGTCATCCGACCTGCACTGCAGTCAAGCGGGGGCGCGGAAGGCGCGGGCAGCTCACTCAATCTGGAGGGTGTGGCTACGGAGAGCAGGAGAAGCCAGTCTTCGTGTAGCGTCGGCCAGGCTTGCTAGGGGAAGCGGCTCGTACGCTAGCGTTCATCCAGAAGAGTATCCAGGGTAAATCCGAGCGCGGGATCAGGGAGCGGAGGGCAGGTCGCTGTGTGCCGACGAGGGGCAAAGGGTTCCGCTCGGCCCTGGCGCCGGTAAGCGTCGGCGATCATATAGAGGTAGCCCCTGAGGTGATTGGTGCCAAGTGCTGTTCGGCGAAGCCAGGAAGAACTCCGCCAGCCGCGGGAAGTCAGATCGGTAGTGGAGAGGCGACGGAGGACGCACCAAGGTCCCAGTACTCTCCACCTTCCCTCTTAGACACGCAGGGTCGAGGATCCACGGCCTGAAGCGATAGCTGTCACTGCCTCACTCGAGAATTCCAGCGGCGAGGGCTTGCCATCCAAACTCCAAGCGTGTAGCAGGAGTCTCCCAGAACACGGAAGGAGAGCGCCTGGCACGGTAGCTAGGGCATCGTGCGAGGAGCAGGAAGCCGGAGTAAGGGGCCCGTGGCCAGGATCAGGAGGTCGGGGGCGCAGGATCTGGTCCAGCAGAACGGCGCTCCCAGCAACCGGATCGCGTAGCATCCCTGCGCTAGAGAAGCACCTTGGGGACAAGGACTGAGGGAGGGTAAATGGAAGCGCAGAGGGTCGGCCGTCCCAGAGAGGGGTAGCGCAACGGCCGCCCAGGCTAGGGGTTTCGGGATGGTTGAGATGAGGAGGGGGAGCTGAAGGTACCACCCAGTCGCGAAGAACGAAGAGGGGGGAGGGGGGCTCCCACGTGGTGCAGAACATCCGGGTGACGACCGGGCGAAGCGCCTCTTCCTCTTACTCCTCACTTGGCACGGTGACGGAGACCGTTCCAGGAGGGGAAGCCCGCAAGGACAAGCAGGTGGCCGTGAAGTATCTCGCTCGGGAGAGACGCGGCGATCCTGCACCCACGGCGGCACCGGTAAGAAGAAGGCAGAGGAAGGGGAGCAGGTCCCGTCCTGCTTCTGAACGTAGGACACGCCAGAGGACTAGTCGGAACGACGATCAGGTCCTGATGTCCGAAGTCGGTCTCCAAGGGAGGAGAGCAGCCGAATCGCCTGTAACTCCAACCAGTTGAAGGCTTGACCGCAAGGACCGGAGGGCAGCTGCCGGAAGCCATGGTACGTCGGCAGCAGGAGTGCACCCCAGCCGGAACGACTGGCGTCGACGCAAGGGACAACTGGGGGGGGGGGGGGGGGTAAGGCGACGGAGAGGGACTCCAGGCGCAAGCCAGGCAGGGACCGCCGAAAGGGAGCCTCGATGTCACCGGTCGAGGGTGCCAGCGAAGGAGTAGGTGAAGGGGAAGCGGGTGCAATCAGAACCGACCAAGGGGAAGGAGATCCGCAGCGGTGCTCGCTAGGCCAGAGAGCTGCAACCAGTGTCTGGCGGAGACTGTCTCCTGCGGTGCACCAAGACGAGCCAGGCTCGTCAACTTTTGGGTCCTCAGTTCCGGGAGTCACACTCGACGAGAACCGTCAGGAACTCCAACCACGGCGTGCGAAGCCGCGGGACAGAGCGAGATCCGAGATGCCTAAGACTACGAAGCCGCAGGTGTCGAGGAGTCCAGGAGGCGTCTCGTTGCTGTTCTTGGGAGGGAGCCGACTGGAGGCGCCAAAGCAGATCGTCGACAAGTTTGAGGAAGGCTCGACGAAGTCCGCGTGGCCGTGGCTTTGCAGACGCCGACCAAGAGACGGCCAAAGACCCAGCGGAGGCTGTGGGCGATGGCGGAACGGTAGGGAAACCGTCGAAGTTAAGCGCAGAAGCGTCCGAAACCGGAAGCACGGGAACGAGAGTGTAGGCGTCCGCTAGATCCCGGCAGACAGGGAAGCCCAAGGGAGGAACCTCGGCGCGAAGGCTCAGCAGTCTCCAAGGAGGGAGGCGCCGCTAGGAACTCGTGCCAAGCTGAAAGGCGAGGTCGGGTACCGCCAGTGGCCGTGCCAGGCCAGGCAGGGGGCAGAGGCGGAGTCGGGGGGCGGGCGGGCGCGGCGGAGACTGGCGGGGAAGGTCAGCAAGGCCGGAAGGGCGGGTGTCCATCGGGTCCGGCGATCCGGGTGGCTGGAAGCGGGAGGAGGTGAAGCGGGCCGACGAAGAATCTCAACGCGTCCTTCACCAACTGCCAGGACCGAAAGAGGGGATGCCCAGCAGAGCCTGTCGCAGCTGTCTCCGTAGGTCCAGCGGGAGGTAGGCGACAGTAGGCGCGGCGTCGGAGCATCGAAGACCCAAGCGTTGACACGCCGCTAGGAGGCAGGACTACCTCTCCACAGCCAGAGCAAGGAGGGGCCCGAACAGCGGCGAGAAGGAGAAGAGCCAGCTCCAGGTAGACGAGTGCTCGCTTGGCCAAGTCGAGGGATCCAGCACAGGCGAGAGCGTCGCGGAGGGGAACGCCGTCCGAATCCGACAGGAGGAAGCAACGGCGCGAGGCACGAAATCCACCAGCTGCTGCTGATCGGCAGGAACCACGCGGAGAGGCAGAAGCAAGGCCTGTGCATGTCCGGCGTCCAGCTGCGCGGAAGGCGATGTCCAATCCACCGACCGGCGAGTGACGGCGACGAAGAACCCGCGTCGGAGCCTGGATCCTGTCGCAGAGGCAGAGAAGTTAGTTAGTTAGTTATTTGGGTTTAACGCCGAGCAGGCAACTAAGGCCATCTCACGGCGGGAAGGGTAAAAATCTGGTCAGCCAGACTAAAAGAAAGGTCTTAAGACATGATGTAAATATACCTTAAAAATATGTCAGGCTAAAATGTCGCACAGGTCTTTAAAGAAAACGTCGGAAGACTCTCAAAAAGGTCAAAATAATAAAAACATCATAATCTATAAACGCTCAAATCTTATTAAAAATATGGCACTCTCTCAGAAAACTGAAGATCTTGTCCGGGGGCACATCCCGGAACAAAACCTTCAAGGAGTCTGCTGTGAAATGTTTATACCTTGTGTCGATTAGATCAGCACAAGACAACAAAAAGTGTTGAACAGAGTACTGCTCGTCGCAGGCATAACACCATGGACGCTCCTCCTGTTTAAGTAAATAAGAGTGCGTAACATACGTGTGGCCGATGTGGAGCCGAGCCAGGACAGTCTCCTCACGGCGGCTGCCGCAGCGATAAGGTAGACCGTCGGACAACTTAGGAAGGGCTTCATGCAGCTTGTTAGCTTCCTCTTTGTCCCACTCGGACTGCCACTCACGGGCTATGTACGCACTAGCCACATGTCTAAAATCACTATAAACAGTCTGTGTGTCAGGGACAGGGTCATTGCGGGCATCGTTGGCAGCAGAATCTGCGATCCTGTTGCCTTCGATGCCCACATGCCCTGGCACCCAAATAAAAATGATATCATAATATTCCTTCATCAAGTCCGCGTGGAGCTCTCTGATCTGCACCAGCAGTGGGTGGTCATTTCCCGTGCCCTGAAGGGCCTGCAGGGCAGAAAGAGAGTCAGACAGAATCAGGAAGTTCCTTTCTCTAGATCGATAAGCATGCCTGAGTGCCAGCAGAACCGCCTGCAGTTCCGCACTAAATACAGATGAGTGGTCTGGGAGGCGGTGCTTAAATGGGCGTCTAGGATGGCGAGAGGACACTGCGGCCGCAGCCACTCTCCCATCCTCAGACTTTGACCCATCGGTATAGATGCGACAATAGCCAGGAAAAATTGAAAGCAGTTCATTGAGGCTCTGTTGGTATATGGCTGGTGGAGTAGAGTCTTTCTTGTGGGCAGTCAAGTCCAGCAAGATGTCAGGAACTGGTAAGAGCCAAGGTGGAGTGATGTGTTGCAGGGATTCCGAAACTCTGTCCAGGTCCAATCCGGCCGCCTGCAGATGAGGTCGGACACGGAAAGAAAGTGGACGGACAGCTCCCGGATGGGTATCGTAAATCTCTGCAAACGATGGTTTAAAAACACAATCATAGGCAGGATTGTCTGGATGGGCCTTCAGTTTCAGAACGTAGCTGAGCATGAGGCGGATGCGGCGGAGCTTGAGAGAAGGCTCCCCTGCCTCGGCATACAGACTAGGAACTGGAGACGTCCTGAAGGCCCCAAGACATATCCGCAGACCCTGATGGTGAATTGTGTTCAGACGCTGTAGCACAGACTTGGAAGCTGAGCCATACACCACAGAGCCGTAATCCAGTTTGGACCGAACAAGGGCCCGGTACAGACGAAGTAAGACAGTACGGTCCGCACCCCAGTCAGTACGACCGACGACACGAAGAATGTCGAGAGCCTTCTGACAAGAGGTTCTAAGGTAATTAATATGGTTGCGGAAGGTAAGTCTTTTGTCAAAAATGACCCCCAGAAACTTTGCCTCCTCGGCCACCTTAATTGGCACTCCAGCAATGCTCAGGCTAGGTTCTGGAAAAAATTTCGTCTGGTTAGTAAAATGCACACAAACAGTCTTGGAGGGCGAGAACTTGAATCCATTGAGAGACACCCACCGCTGGATGCGATCAACGCACAGCTGCAAGCGCCTCTCAAGGGACGCAAGTCCTCGACCACGTGCGCACAAAGCAAAGTCGTCAACAAACAAAGAGCATTCAGAATCATCCTTGACGGCCTTTACAATGTTATTAATTTTAATACTAAATAAAACAGGAGATAGAATGCTGCCCTGTGGGACACCCATCTCCTGTTCAAAGGAGTCGGAGAGGGTGGAGCCCACACGGACATGGAACGACCGGTTAGTCAAAAAATTGTGAATAAAAACGGGCAGGTGCCCTTTAAAACCCATGTCCAACAAGTCAGACATTATGCCATACTTCCAGGTAGTGTCATACGCCTTCTCAAGATCGAAGAAAATTGCATAGACATGCTGCTTGTTGACAAAAGAATCTCGAATAAATGATTCAAAGCGGACTAAATGGTCAGTTGTACTACGGAAGCGCCGGAAACCGCACTGGAGGTCTGTGAGGAGACCCTGTGACTCAAGATGCCACACCAGGCGGGCGTTGACCAGGCGCTCCATAGTTTTACATAAACATGATGTCAAAGCGATAGGCCGGTAGTTGCCCGGGTCGGAAGGATCCTTACCCGGCTTGGGGATCGGTACAACCACAGCCTGGCGCCAAGACGGCGGAAAATGACCAGTTCTCCAGATATGGTTAAAGGCCTTGAGAAGTACAAGGAGTGACCTCTCAGGCAGATGCGTTAGGAATTGATAGTGGACGGTATCTAGGCCAGCAGCAGAGTCATTACATTTCTGCAAAGCTTGCTGCAATTCTGATAATGTAAACGGGACATTATAGTCTTCTGAGTTATCGGACTCAAAATCACAAATACGAGACTCTCGTTTCTCCTTCTCTCTCTGGAAGAAAGGTGAATAATGCTCCGTTGAAGAATTATGGGCAATGGTGGAGGCAAGCAAATTGGCCACAGCTTTTTTATCTGTAACCAAACTGGCACCATCTCTAAGATGGCCAACAGAAGCCGAGCCACCTCTGCCCCTAATTCTCCGAACAGCCTTCCATA
>BTPG01000007.1:39334980-39547635 GCA_036245525.1 Semisulcospira habei
TGAGGCTTAGGGGCATCAGAAGGCGGTGCCACCGGACCGGTAGCGTCCACCCTCTGCGTTCCCTGGCTCCTCGTCACCACCGGAGGAGGGTTACTCTCCAGGGGTGAGAGGATCCGAGGCTCCGCCCCCAACCAAGAAGTTGGGGTTTGACAAGAGAAGTCTTTGGTGGGGCGCTTGCCTGCCACCGCAGCACTGAAAGTATACACAAAGTTGTTATTTGAGTTTGGCGCCGCCTCAGCTGCACCAGGACCGTCAACCAGTTTTTTTTGCGTCCGCAAAGGACAGCCCCTTCTCCACACGCACCTGCTGAATCCTGCACTCGGAGATCCAACGAGGGCACTTCTTGTCCGAAGCCATATGCGCCCCCTGGCAATTCACACACAGGGGGATGGCTGTGCAGGACTCAGCAGAGTGTCCGGGCTTAGTGCAACGGGCGCATAGAGCCTCTGCCTGGCGGCATGTCTTCTGCCCATGGCCATACTTTTGGCACTTAAAGCACCGAAGGGGGAGAGGGGACGTACTTTTTCACTTTCAGGGAGTAGTAACCTCCCCAGATGGTAGTAGGAGCTGTGGGGGTGCCAAACGTCAGGATGATGGTAGGGAGACGGATCTCCCTACCACCTCGTTTGGAAATGAAGCGCCTGACGTAGGTCACCCCCTGTGACTTAAGGTTCCGTACAAGTTCATCTTCAGACAGTTCGGCCAATGCTTGATCTTTAATCACTCCTCTAGAGGAATTCATTGTTTTGTGGGGAGTGACCTCCACTGGAGTGTCTCCGATGGAGGAGAGCCTCAGTAGCCCATTGGAGTGTGCCCGGGTACGGCACTCTACCAACAAGTCACCAGACCTGAGGCGCTGGGCCTCAGGCCTGCCAACACGGCTCCTGAGGGTCTCCCCCACCAGGAAAGGGTGCAGCTTGGAAACAGGCTTCTCTTTAACTTTGCTGTGGATAATGAGAAAGCGAGGCCAGACGGCCGAAACCTGAGGCGTCGCTTCCCCACAATCAGAGTCGCTATCATTTTCAAGGTCAATGTCAGTGGCTATGTGCCGCTTTGGTGCCAGTTTTGGTTTTTTGATATTTTCCATATTATAGTATGATAGATATTCATCCCCCGGGGGTCCCCGCCCGCCACCGAGCCCAACAAGGGAAAGTGCAATTGTCGGCGGGTCTCCAGCCGACGCACAATGGAGACTGCCCGAAAGATATACTCAAGGGGGTAAGCCCGATTGAACCGTTTGAGCCACCGCCTTCTATCACACTGTTGAATGCAGGGGAATACTGGCGTAAAGCACCTAATCAGCATCAGAGGCTATAGCATGGTGCTCCGTATAACAACCCGCATGTCAACAGGGGGATAGGGCTCGACGTGACAAGAGCCGATTGACTAGGCCGGTACGACTAGCCTCCCGTTTAGGCAGAAGTCAAGGCCAAAGTGGAGTGTTTCAGCCACCAGGATCCTCTTCTCCCCCGACACGGGTCTCCAAGCACGGCAAACACTTGGGATCCAAAGGACCAAAAGCTCACGCGTATTTTTAAGGACCAATCCAACATGGTAAGACCTGGGTAAGCACAGCTCCTTAAAAACCGGACCAGTGAAAAAGACTGAACAACATATCTGCTGACATCAAGTCCTAATCCTGGACAAAGATGGCACCCGTCTGCTAGCCCACTCAGTCAGGGACCGAGTGGACTACCCACCCACGCCACGTGGAGGCCGGTGCCGGGTAGGCCGCAGAGGCAGAGAAGGTGACCCGAACCCTTGAACCTCGGGGCGTGGCAGGGACGAACCTCTAGGGGGGAGAACAACATCCAAGCGGGCGACGGGAAGGCGTCGGCTTGAGAAGACGCGAGACAGTAGAGGTGCAGTGCGTCGAGCGAGGGAAGAGTCTACGTCCTGGGCGTCCTGGACGCAGGGTCAAGGACGTAGAAGAGAACGCGCGGAGGTAGAACGGGGGGAGCCGAGTCAGAACCCGCCGGAGCGAGTCGAAGGCAGCGATTCACATCGATGGGCAGAGCAGGAGGCCGACGCACCAGGAGCTGGAGAGGCGGAAGCTGCCGACAGACGGGGCAAGACCAGGGCGAGTGGCCGAGAAGGCTCGGGCGGCAAGACCGACGAGAGGAGCGTCCGTACGAAGGAAGGTGGAACACGTGGCCGACGGCGCGAAGGAGAGGGGAGCGGGGAGGGTGGGGAAAGGGTGCTGGGGACGGAGGGGGGGGTGGGGGGAACGAGGCCGGAGGCGAGCAGCACAGAAGACCGACTTCTATTCTAGGAGGGCGAGACGTCCGCGAAGCTGAAGCGACGAGCAAAGAGGAGGCGAGAACCGAAGACGCAGGGCTGCGGGTCCGGGGTAGGACGCCGAATCCAGGGGGCGTCCGCAGGCGAGGGGCGAGGAGCCAAGTCCAGGCGGTCGCGAACCCGGAGTCGCAAGCGGAGAGAAGCGGCGTTCAGTTCTGCCAGAGGTCTTGTGAGGCTTGGGTTCCGCAAGGCGGGGCGAGCTAGCTCGCTGCGGACCTGGCTCGAGCGAGCTGGTGCGCAAGGGGGGATCAAGGCGTCCCCCAATGTAGAATGTTGGGGTTGTTTTCCGCAGAGCGGGGCGAGCGGACTCGCTGCGGACCTGACTCGAGAGAGTGGGTGCGCAAGGGGGGAGTCTTGTCTGCCGTCCCCCAACGAAGTGTGTTCCTGCTGAATCCGGGGCCGAAGCATGCTTGCGGGGGCGGGCGGACTGTCACACCGTAGGCTCCGCCGCTGGGTGTCCCAAGGTCCTCTACCCAGAGCGCAGACATCACAGGAGGGTCCCGAAGCGTAGCCAGCGCCTGAGAGGGAGATCGCATGCTTGTAACTCGGCCACAGCAAGTCGCCACATGGTGTGCAGATGCGGGCTTGAGCACTGCAACATAGTGAAAAACAACGAAGCGACTGGTCCTAGGAGAAGGCCACGTTCCCCGAAACTAGTTAGTTATAAGGGTATAACGCCGAGCAGGCGACTAAGGCCATCTCACAGCGGTCCCTTGAAAAACCGCGCACACTTCCACCCTTCCCCACTATCCTGTTTTGAGCCATATCGCTTTCCCAAAAACAACGAAAAAGCAAGGATGCCGGCGCACGCCGCCAGAGGCGCGGCGCTGGCAAACATCGAGACCTTACCTGGACATCTCGCAAGAGACAGGGGAAGGTAGCACCTGTAGTTGAAGAAGAAGCGCCCACGCGGCAGAGGCCCAGAAGCATCCAGAAGAGGAAGGCTGGGTCCGCGACGAAGGTCCCGGGCGCACAACTGGCGAACTT
This sequence comes from Semisulcospira habei, assembly GCA_036245525.1. Lineage (NCBI taxonomy): Eukaryota > Metazoa > Mollusca > Gastropoda > Semisulcospiridae > Semisulcospira > Semisulcospira habei. Next base: position 39,338,266 of record BTPG01000007.1, read on the forward strand.
GACCGGCAAAGCCGACGTAACTCTCAAGCCGGAACCGGAGCAGGACAGCGCTCCCAGGAGGGACGAAGGCCAGCCCCACGGCCCAGGGACCTATCTTCCGGCGGCGACACAAGAAGCACCCGTGACACCCACTTCTAAGCCACAGCGGGCGACGCGCAGGCCGGGAACGAAGCCGCACGAACAAAGTCGAAGGTCCTGACGAAGGACTAAATCTGACCCCAACACAGCTGACGGCACACACAGGGTCAGAAGTTCCAAGACAAGCGAAGCACCCGCTGGAACAGAGTTCACCGTCGAAGGCCAACGCTTGAACCAACACAGCCGTCGGTACACACAAGGCCAGAAAGTTCCAAGGCAAGGCGAAAGCACAGGCCGGGAACGAAGTGCACTGTCAAAAGTCCAAGTACTCTTGAACCAACACAGCCGACGGTACACACAAGGCCAGAAAGTTCCAAGGCAAGGCGAAAGCACAGGCCGGGAACGAAGTGCACTGTCAAAAGTCCAAGTACTCTTGAACCAACACAGCAGACGGTACACACAAGGCCAGAAAGTTCCAAGGCAAGGCGAAAGCACAGGCCGGGAACGAAGTGCACTGTCAAAAGTCCAAGTACTCTTGAACCAACACAGCAGACGGTACACACACGGCCAGAAAGTTCCAAGGCAAGGCGAAAGCACAGGCCGGGAACGAAGTGCACTGTCAAAAGTCCAAGTACTCTTGAACCAACACAGCCGACGGTACACACAAGGCCAGAAAGTTCCAAGGCAAGGCAAAGCACCGGCCGGAAACGAAGCGCACTGAACCGGTTCTCTCGCTCACACCAAGTCTATTCCGTCTCTGAAAGTCACAGCGCAGAGACTACGAACGATCCTTTCTCTCTCTTCTTCTTCTTCTTCTCGAACGCCGTCACACTTGGAGTTTGGCTCTCAAAATGAAATCTGTGGTCTTCTGTAGCGCCTCCACAGGCCCGTACAGTTTCTCTTGTAGAGTGGCGGGCTTCGGCCATATCTCCTCCCTCAGCGGCTGGTGGTTCCCACAGTCCTGGAGGATGTGCTCTGCGGTCTGCTCTGCTTCTCCACAAGGGCACAAGGGAGATGGCACGAGGTGGAAGCGTCTGTGCAGGTGGAAATTGAGTCGGTTGTGCCCGGTCCTCAGACGAAAGATGGTCACCTGCTCTTGTCTGGACAGCTGATGGTAACTGTCTAGGGGCCGTTGTGGTGGTCTGTACACAGACTTAATGATGGTCTTCATCTCTGTGAAGCTGACTCCATTTTCATCTTGTTCTTTCTCTGCGCCCACTTTTGCCATTCTGTCAGCTTATTCATTGCCGTAGATGCCACAATGTGAAGGGATCCACTGCAGCACCAGTCTGGTGCACTTGATGTTTTGCAGTGCCTCTTGTAGACATGGCAGTTTGCTTGCTGTTGCTGCCTCAAGGACAGACATGGCATCAGTAAGGAAGACAATCTGGGCATCAGGGTCTGCAGTGCCACTAAGGGTGTTAGCTGCGCGGACCAGGGCTTCCACCTCAGCTCTGTAATTTGTGCAGTGAAGGCCTGTTGGTACTGCCTCTGCCTGCCATTTTCCGTTTGGGTACTGAATGTACACCCCAGCCCCTCCATCCTGAACTGCATCTGTGGCTGATCCATCGGTGTATGCCCGTATCCATGCTTCCTGGGGATACTTTTCTTCGAGCATGGCCAGTGTCAGGGCTTTCTTGCTCACAGTGCTGTGCTCATCTCTGGTGGTAAAGAAGTACCCAACGGAGAAAGAAACACGCTTAGAAAAGACGGGTACAACACAATTTATTAATATTTCGGGTAAATACCCTTTGTCAAAATAGACAAACAAACAAACATAGAGATTAGCCGCTACTTATCTTCAATGGCAGAAGGAATGTGGCATCTCTGGTGGTGATGTAGGGTACCGTGGAAGAGATGGTGATGTTTTCTGGCTTACTTACCCAAGGTGGAAGGTCGCTAGCAGGATTCAGAGCCTCTACCTGCGCAGGCAGCTTTGCCTGGTGTTTTCTCTGCAGTGCTCTCGTCTCCTTCACAAAGCTTGATCTTTTCAGTCTCCCTGAGGTTGGTTGTTTCATCCTAGCGTAAATAGGATGGTCTTTGGAAGACTTGACCTTTGTGGACTGCATCAAGGCTTTGCAATCTCTTCTCATGCGCAGGGGTGGGATGCCTGTTCTCTTCCATCTTTTCAATTGGTGTGGACTCTCTCTTCTATTTCTCTTCTTCGAAGGGCACACAAAGCAGAAGTTCCAAGGCACAGGCTAGGTAGCAAGACAGAAGGCTAACCAAGCCGACCACTACACAGCCAAGTTAGAAGCAGAGGGCTAAGCAGACACGTCTGCACGCTGTAAGCTAAAGGAAAGAACTGGTTTGGCTTGGCTGCTCGGGCAGTTACCCGTAACGGGTGGGAAGGGAGGCTACCCGGGTACCAGGTCACGGCACCCCTGGTGGCCTCCCCTGGCTCTAGAGGTACACATTGTAAGTTTTTGGGCTAAAATTACGCTAGCTATAGGTTTTTCCTTGTAGTAATGGCATCGGTAATGTTTTTGAGGAAACAAGTATTTTTTTTCGAAAAATACTTACCGATGACATTACTGTTAGGAATACTGATCTAGCTAGCCTAATTTTAGCCAAAATTGTTGTGTGCCTACATGGCAGGGGAGGCAACAAGGGGCACTATAAGCTAGGCAGTACCCTGGGTAGCCTCCCTTCCATCCTCATCCGGGCACCCGGCCCCCGGAATCGCCATTCTGTTTCATAGTGAGCCAGCGGCAGTAGGGCAGGCGAGAGGGTCATCTGAGTAATGTCATCGGTAAGTATTTTTCGAAAAAATACATTTTAGAGAAAAATTCATTTGTTTCCTCAAAACACATTATCGAAGACATTACTGTTAGGAAGAGTATCGAAGAGGAGGTGGGTGCCGCTCAGAATGCCCCTAACCCCTGGGTAATATCGAGACCCGCCCTCATTGGTACAACCTCCCGATAATTTTAGCTAAGATACCTGCGGCACCTGGGGTGCCGGGAGGAAGTGTTGTGCCGCCGTAATGTCTCTCACCAGCGATAGGTTCTCGCGCTGGCTGGAGAGGTCCCTCAGGTAGAATCGGGCGAAGGTCGACTCAGATCATCAGCCCACCGCCGCCACAAAGTCTGGACTGTGCAGTTACGGTCGAATGTGAGCTTGTGGCCAAGGCTTCTGACTTCCTGTGCCCTGAAGTTCAAGCACTTGGCTGTATCAGGAGCGAGGTCCTGGTAGGCAGAGCGTATCACCCATCAAAGCCAGGAGATCGACTGTGCTCGCCAAACCATGGCTGCCATGATATCTGTGATCGCGCAGCTGCGGTTGAGCGCTAGGCTCGCGGTCCTGGCTCTGACCTCGTGCGCTCTGAAGTTCATTTTTATGGCTGCATCAAGGGATAGTGTATCCCCCATTGGAGCCAGAAGGATATCATCAGGGCCGAGATGACATTTCTACCTGGGGACAGAGGGAGGAAAAAGGTGCATCCCTTGCGTAGCGGCTTGGTCCGCCGCAGGTACACACGTAAGGCTCTCACCTGGTCTTGTCTGGATTCTCGGGTAGAGCCTGGACCCCACAAGGGTTGGACGGTGACCATCTGCGGGGCAGCCAATGGATAACGGGTCTTGGTCTTGGCTAGGGAGCCGGGTCGGACAGCAGTTGCCCAGAGCCATCCGTTCGGAACTGTAGGCATGATGGACGTGCAGAACAGGCATGTAGCGTGCTGACCCTGGCCACCATGGCGAGAGTCAGTAGGAAGCGCGTCTTCCGCATCCCGTCCAGTGAGCCCGTCAACTGAAGTGGTTTGAAGCGGCTAGCGTTGAGCCACGTCCTCATCCAGGGTAGGTCCCATCGCGGTACGAGTGAGCGGAGGGCCGGACGTCTTAGACCGAAGCGCGCCATAAGGTCTGCCAGGTCCTTGCAGTTGCCAGGGTCGGGCCGTCCCACATGCTGGTACGTATCGGCGACCATCGCTAGGTAGCCGCGAATGGAGATTGGCGCCTGAAGCTGGTCGTTGAAGAGCCAGAGGAAGAACTCCGCCAGCTGGGAACCGTCAGATCCGTGGGAGAGAGCCGCCCTTCGTCAGACCAATCGCACAGGACTCGCCATTTTTCTTGGTACACTCACCCGGTCGAGAGGTCTGCGGGTTGTGGCGATGGTTTCCCCCGCTGTAAGTGAGAAGCCTCTAGCGGCGAGGGCTTGCCGCACAACTCCAGGCGTGGAGTAGAAGTCACTCGGGGCACGGGTGGAATAGGGCCTGCCGAGGTTGCTTGAGCATCGTGCGCGGGGTGGGAAGCCGCAGCAGGGGGCTGGGGCGAGGTTCAGGAGGTCGGTGTTGCAAGACCTGGTCCAGCTGAAGGGAGCCACCAGGAACAGGACTACATTGCAATCTTTGAGCTTGAGCTTGGGGACCGTCGGCAGATAGGCGTACGCGACGAGGCCGTCCCTGGGAATGGAGAGATCGTCGACTGCCCAGGCTAGTGGAACTGGCATGGGGGAGACGAAGAGAGGAAGCTGGTGAATTCACCTCATCATGAAGAGGTCGATCATGGGGGTCTCCCAAGGTTGCAGATCAACTGAAGAAGTCTGGCCGGCAGGTCCACAGGGTGTGTAGAGCCTGACCGCGTCGCGAGAGGGAAACGACTAGGACATCGAGATGGCCCGGGATGTCTGGCTCGGAGAGAAATGCCGCGATCTTCGTACCACCGGAACAGCTGGTAGAGAAGATGGCGAGGGGCGGGGAGAGTCAAAAGGATGGGCAGCTCCTGCTGACGTAGACGTCCCACGCGCTGAGTGCTTGCCAGACCGCCTTCCGTTCTAACCAGTTGACGTGTTGGACCGCGAGGTCCGGGGGCCAGGTGCCGGAAGCCACGATGAACATCGTTAGAAGGTGAGCGCCCCCGCCGTAGAGACAAGCGTCGACACACAGGGACAGCTGGGGAGGAGGCAAGTAGAGAGGAACTCCTGTTGCGAGCCAGCCAGGCTCCGCCCAATGAAGGAGATGTGGAAGGAGCATCGGTAAAACTGGCACAGGAGCCTCGAGGTCACCTGTCAATGGTCACCAGTGCAGGAGAAGGTGCAGCTGGAGCGGGCGGTAGCAGAGACGGCCAAGGGGGAGTAAGTCTGCTGCCACACTCATCAGGCCCGGAAGCTGAAGGCACCCTCTGTCGGAGACCATCACCGTCCGAGGTCAGGTTTGCCAACTCCTGAAGCGTGGCTTTGGAAACTTCACCTCGTTGATCTCGGTGATAGACCATCCCCAGATGAACGAAGTGGCGGGACGGCAAAAGGTCGGATGTGCCCACGTTGACCAGGAAGCTGAGTCTGTCGAGCAGATCTAGCAGCGCATCTTGATCCGCCGCCTACCTGGCCTCAGACTGGTTCTGCAAGAGAAGACTTGGTCCAGATAGTTCGGTGTAGGGCTCGAGGACGTCCGTCTGGCCCTGGCAACGACGACGTCCATGAAGCGGGTGAACCCCCAGGGGCTGAGGCCAAGGCCGCCAGGTAGAACACGAACCGGTAGACCACATTACTGAAGGCGAAGCGCAGGTAACGTCCTGAGGCGAGGTACATGGAGACGTGGAGATAAGCATCCGACAAGTCTAGGCTGACGGCAAAGTCCATAGGCTACACAGTGGGTCGAGGCACTCAGGCAGTCTTCATGGGAAAGGCGGGGCGAAGATAACTTGTGTAGGGCGGACAGGTCCAAGACGGGACGCCATGAGCCGCCCGGCTTGGGAACCACAAAGAGGCGGCTGTAGAAGGGTGGGGAGTCGTGTTGCGTTAGCACCTCCGCGGCGACCTTCCGAAGCAAAGCAGCAACCTCGACGTGTAGGCTCTGCTTGGAACCCCTAGATGAACTTGGCCAAAAGGTGTTAGTCCAGTCTATGGAGAGAGATGCTCCTCTGCACAACAGGTCTGTAGTATTCACCACTTTTTCCCGTATCCGTACTGTCAGCGACTCCTGAGTCGCTGCAAACGCATCCACTGTCGCACCCGAGAAGCCTCTTGGCGCGAATGTTGACTGTCCATCTCCCAGCATGCCGCGCCAGCCGCTCTGTGACTGTACAAACAGTTGATGCCAGAGTTGCGATCGTCTCGGCCGCAGAGCTGAGGCAGGGTTCGCCATGTGTCTCCAAGGACAGTGATCCAGCGGCACGGTCATCAAGTCCTACTCACCATGCCATCCCTGAGCTTGTGGAGCGCACAGGTACCGCATCGTAACCCATATCAACCCGAGGCTAACAGCTTCAATATGTGCCCTGCCAAACACAGGTTACTATAGAAAAGAAAAAAAAAAAGAGAATATAGCAAAAGGCCTTAATGGTAGGCTAGGCCGGATTAGCGTCAAGCCTAGCGGCGTCAAGCCACTCCGGAGCTACCCGTAACTATTCTTATTCGAACGTATGTCACCCTCTGGTGGACAGGATACAGGTTAAGGCGACTTCCACCGTACTTTCTAGTCCCTGATCACCTCGGTGCAGAGGGACCCAAAAAAATGATTAAAACGAACGCCAAACTTGTTGTTCCTAGGCGCCTATCCAACCAAGGAATGACCGCCCCCAACGGCTTAACTTCGGTGAACAGGCCAACTGGGGCCATTGCAAAGGTGGTTGTCTATGCGAGGAGTCCGTTCCTCAAAGGAGCCCAACCACGGCCCAGACTTGTGGACCGGTCTGGAGGCGACAGAGGAAGCCGCTTCCTGTTCCATTAGAGGAGGGCCGGCCGAACATCGGAGTCTCCTCACACGCGTAGAGTAGCTGGCATGCCGCCGGGTGTAGTATCTGAGCGCTGCCGCTGAAGAGCACCAGCTGCACCGCCATCACTCCAGCCAGCGGATGTATCTGACTGCGTGTTCACTCGTTGCTACCCACTGGTATCTGTCAGGGACTCCCTGCCTAGGTGGCACACTGAGTGCTGGTCCTCCGCCTGGCAGCTTCGGGGATGTCGTCGCGAAGCAACGCCGAACCAGTGCCCTCCGGGGCCCGACTGAGAGTATCTTCCTCCATCACTCTTACTGGCGCGCGGGGAAATTGCCTCTTCTCTTTCACTGGAAGCGTCGCTAAGGCGTCCCGTCGAGTCACCGCCGTGCTGGGCAGGGGTCTCATCCCTGAGAACGGAGGCACAAGGAGTGAGACGACAGCGAGTCCCGTGCAGAAGGTAATGCCGAAACTGCGCTGCGATTGTTTGTTTGCCAGCCACTGAGTCATTCTTGGACCCACCGCTGAATGCCGTCTCATCTCTAAGCACCTGTGCCGAGGTGGCAGTTACAAGCTTAGTAAATAACAAGTTTACTGACCTCTGTATCAGATGGCTTGCGCTTTGCTTGGGTTGACTCATGGGCTTAGATGCATGGCGGTCCATCAGTCGTTGTTGGCCAGACTGGGTGGTATCAACGAGCTGACGAACACTGTAGACGTCCGGTGTTGGCCAAGCTCGGTGTACTGTTTTACCAGCGAGCTGACGAACACTGTTGTCGGAGTACTATGTTGGCCAGGCTCGGTGTCTCATAACCCCAGCGAGCTGACGAACCCTCCGGCTGTAACCCTAGGCTCTGGATCCGCACGTGCGTCCCGATTCGTGAGTGTCCAAAGGTGTCTCCTCCAATGAAGCGGTCAGGGCGGCAGCAGGCGTCCACTCTCAGGCTGGGGTCGTCATTCACGCCGATAGCTGCGACCCACTGCTCCTCCCGCCCAGGGGTGCAGGCGCCGCACAGCTGAGTGGACGTACAGGCCAAACACAGTAAGCCGACATCATGTGAGTCACTCTGCCACTGGAAGTCCCCACATCTCTTGCAGGTGTGGACTTGACCACCGCAAAACATAAACAGTCACCGGCAAGCGAGCGTGGTTCCCCGAGGCCATGCACCAAAGCGATCACGTGTACAAGTGTTAAAAACGAATCCGCTACACGACCAGTGCCGACGCCCAGCACAACCTCCCCCCCCCCCCCCCCCCCCCCCTTGAGCACCGGTCACGGGAACCAATCGAGGTTAGGTTATACTTAGTCATGGCAGAGAGGCGGCGAGGCAGCGCTGTAGGGGCCACGTGAAGTAGAGTCACCCATGCCGACGGGTCGCTTGTCGGTCTCAGGAACAGTACAAGTCCACTGAACACAGAAACTCCGTCGCTAGTGAGCCCAAACAAAGAATTAAACCGAGAGGGAGCACAGAGCACGACGAAAGAGCTCAAGCCATAAGTCACAACCGGTCACACTATACGAAGTCTAGATGCGGAGAGTAGGCACACAACCTTCCACGGCTAAGCTAAGAAACAGAATGGCGATTCCGGTGGCCGGGTGCCCCGATAAGGATGGAAGGGAGGCTACCCAAGGTACTGCCTAGCTTATAGCGCCCCTTGTTGCCTCCCCTGCCATGTAGGCACACAACAATTTTGGCTAAAATTAGGCTAGCTAGATCAGTATTCCTAACAGTAATGTCATCGGTAATGTGTTTTGAGGAAACACAAGTTTGACTAAAATAGTTCAAGGGTAGTGCCAGAATAGCCTGGCGCCTCTACACGCCAAGCTATTCTGGCACCACCCTTAATCTAAAGCCATTGGTCTTACTAAAATGTAGCTTGTATATTGCAGTGTACAAATTTGAAGAGTTTAGTCTCAGTATGATATGGGTTAAATAAGAATACTGAGTGACAGAGAAAATGTCTCACCTATACCAGCAGATATTTTGCGTGGTGTGGGCTGGTTTTCCGTGGTGCCTGTTCCCACCTGTCCACAGTTGTTCCAACCCCATGCGTAGATCTGTTGGAATGAATGAATGAGATGTTTAACCCTTAGACTGCTGGAACAACACCCAACTGCAAGGGGCATGGATCCTCATGAGCCCCTGCATCTGCAGGGGCTCATGAGAGTCTATGCCTCTTGCTGGTTTCATTTATACCCATGTTCCTCGGGCAAATGTAGTTACCGGCATCTACCTGGCAGTGATCTGTGATGGTTTTGCTAGCTGAAAGAACTAACATTAAAAATAAAACTGGAATGGTTGTCGCTGTTTCTGTGGCAACATGCCTTCCTCAGGAAAGGCGGCCCAAACTTCCAAATGTGGGTCAATAAAAGGATATTTTATTATGCACGTTAAAATAAAAGGTGTACTGTTACCTCCCCCTCTTGCGTGAGTGCCAGAGAGTGGTGACTGCCACACGCCACTTTGACGACGTGTCGGCCACTGATGTACTGACTGACGGACACGGGCAGGACGCCCTGATTGGACGAGCCATTACCCAGCTGACAGTAGCCGTTGTCTCCCCAGCTGTACACTTCCCCATCTGAAAAGCAAAACCAAATAAACGTGGGTCAAATCAAATGTACGAAATAATGAATGACCATCAAAATATAAAAGCACGCTGAAAGTAAAATAAGAACAAAAGTGACTACAGGTGGATAATTATGAGGAAGCGCGAGTTTTGCGAGTGCAAAGTACAAAATTATTGTTTCAAAGTCCTCTGTTTGTTGTCACTAAACAAACTATAAAACATTGAAAGATGCTGGGTGGGGGAGGGTAGGGGGGAGATGTTCTGGACAATGACGTAAATGATCCCCAAAGCCCACAATGAAAGCAAAATATAAAAATATAAAAATAAAATAATGTGCAGAATAGCAATGTTAAAATATTCTGTCCTAATTTAGGAGCTAAAAGCAATCACATAATACTGCTGCACAAATACATTTTCCTCGCGCTGGGACCATATGGCGTTGAGGCGCGTCCCCTGGGTGGTGGATAGGGGGTCCCTCGTGAGAGGGGTGCACCGAATGAAATAAGGTGCCGTGAACCAACATGGTCTAAGGGAAGGTGACCCCGACAGAAAACCCCTGGTCCTCCTAGTAAGGGGGTTGGGCGTGGGGGTAGCTTCCCCACCCTGCAAAAAAGGAAATAGCTACAAAAACGCTGACGAAAAGACTAACAGTAATTCCTTTCCTGGAGGAGGAAGGCTCTTCTACCCGAAGACTTATGACGTCCTGTGGTGAAAGCCGGAAGTCTTCGGAAGCCACAGGTCCGAGCCGCCTCTCTCTATCCAGGGACACAACCATGGGCACATGGAACGTCAAGACCATGTACCAGAGCAGCAAGGCCGCCCAGATAGCAGCGGAAATGCAAAAGTACAACCTTTCCCTGCTAGGTATCAGTGAAGCCAGATGGACACAGTCTGGCCAGAAAAGGCTGTTAAGTGGGGAGATGATTCTGTATTCAGGTCATGAAGAGGAGAATGCCCCCCATACAGAAGGAGTAGCATTCATGCTGTCACCAGTGGCTCAGAGAGCGCTGATGGGCTGGGAACCTCTTGGGCCAAGAATTATCACAGCAGCCTTTAGAACCAAGAAAAAGATCAAGCTGAACGTCATCCAGTGTTATGCACCCACAAATGACAGTGACGAGGAAGAGAAACAAGAGTTCTACGACCGACTCCAGAGTGCCGTGGACAAATGCGCGGAGCGAGACATCACCATTGTCATGGGCGATTTTAATGCCAAAATAGGGGAGGACAACACCGGATACGAAGAGGTGATGGGGAGACAGGGACTAGGCTCGGAGATGAGTGAGAACGGGGAGAGGTTTGTAGACTTTTGTGCTTTAAACCGACTTGTCATTGGAGGCAGCATCTTCCCACACAGAAGAATACACAAAGCAACTTGGGTCTCACCTGACCATACAACAGAGAACCAAATAGACCATATCTGCATTAGCAAGAAATTTAGAAGATCCTTTCAAGATGTTCGAGTGAGGAGGGGGAGCAGATGTCGCCTCAGACCACCATCTGCTTACCTTAAAAATGAAGCTCAAGCTAAAGAAAAGCCGCACAGAGACAACAAGAAGACAGCGCTATAATGTAGGCCTCCTGAGAGAAACTGGAGTTAGAGAAGAGTTCAAACTGGTGCTGTCCAACCGGTTTCAAACGCTACAGGAGCTAGTAAATGAAGAGGAGGCGGTCACCACAGAGCAGCAGTGGAAGGCAGTTAGAGAGGCGCTGTACTCAACCTGCAAAGACACTGTAGGGTTCAGGAAACACCATCACAAGGACTGGCTGTCGGCACAGACCTTGAAGAAGATAGAAGTGAGGAAGCAAAAGAAAGTAGTTGTCAACAACAGTCGCACGAGAGCAGCCAAAGTACAGGGCACAGGAGGAATACTCGGAAGCCAACCGCGAGGTGAAGAGGAGTATCAGGGCAGACAAGAGGGCCTACACAGACAGCCTGGCAGCAGAGGCAGAAAAGGCAGCAGGCAGCGGCAACAGTCATGAAACAGCTCTACGACATTACCAGAAGATTGTCGGGCAAGTATGGCCATACAAAAAGACCAGTAAAAGACAAAGAAGGCAAGCCTATTGCAGACAGAGCAGACCAACTCGACAGATGGGCCGAGTATTTTGAAGAGCTACTGAACAGACCTAGCCCACCCGACCCCCCAGACATCCAGCCGGCAGAGACCGACCTACCCATCAGCTGTGACAGACCCAGCCAGGAAGAGATCAGAAGAGCAGTGGCATTTTTGAAGAACGGCAAAGCAGCAGGGCCAGATGGCATCCCAGCGGAGTCTCTGAAAGCAGACCTAGAGACAACAGTGGAGATGCTGTACCCACTGTTTGGAAAGATCTGGGAAGAGGAGGTGATGCCGGCTGACTGGAAGGAGGGGTACCTAATCAAGCTTCCCAAGAAAGGCGACCTCAGCAAGTGTTCCAACTACAGAGGAATCACCTTGCTGTCAGTACCAGGAAAGGTCTTCAACAGGATCATCCTAGAGAGAATGAAGAGCTCCGTTGACCCCCAGCTGAGAGACCAGCAAGCAGGATTCAGGAAGAACCGATCATGTACAGACCAGATCGCCACTCTCCGCATCATCGTGGAACAGTCTCTGGAGTGGAGCTCTCCGCTGTACGTCAACTTTGTGGATTATGAGAAAGCATTTGACAGCGTGGACCGAGAGACTCTGTGGAAACTCCTACGACACTACGGTGTACCCAAAAGCTCGTCCGCCTGATCAAGAGCAGCTACGATGGCATGACATGTCGCGTGATCCACGAAGGGCAGTTCACCAGGGAGCTCCAGGTCAGAACTGGTGTCAGGCAGGGGTGACTGCTGTCTCCGTTCCTCTTCCTACTGGCCATAGACTGGGTCATGAAGATGACCACAGAGCACAGACGAAGTGGAATACAGTGGACACTGTGGACACAGCTTGACGACCTCGATTTTGCGGACGACTTGGCATTACTGTCCCACACTCATCAACAAATGCAGGACAAGACCACGAGGCTTGCTGACATCTCGTCCCAAGTGGGCCTCACCATTCACAAACAGAAAACAAAGACAATGAGGCTGAACACAACCAGGGAAGAACCAGTCTTGCTTGCTGGCACCCCGTTGGAGGAGGTGGAGTCCTTCACCTATCTCGGGAGCATCATAGACAAAAAAGGCGGCACTGATGCAGATGTCAGAGCACGAATCGGCAAAGCCAGAGCAGCCTTTCTCCAGTTGAAAAAAGTGTGGAGTTCCAGAGAGCTGTCACAACACACCAAAGTCCGGATTTTCAACTCCAATGTAAAAGCAGTTCTCCTATATGGAGCAGAGACTTGGAGATTGACAAAAACCACAGTCAACAGAGTACAGACCTTCATGAACAGTTGCCTTAGAAGAATTTTGAAAATCCACTGGCCAGAGAAGATCAGCAACATCAGACTCTGGGAGAAAACAGAGCAGATAACAGCAGAGAATGAAATTGGGCGAAGAAGATGGGGATGGATCGGTCACAGTCTGAGAAAGCCAGCTTCCAGTATCACTAGGCAGGCATTGTCATGGAACCCCCAGGGAAAGAGGAAAAGAGGTAGGCCGAGAAACTCCTGGCGTCGAGAGCTCCAAGCAGACACCAAGAGACTGGGAACCACCTGGAGTAGAATCGAAGGAGAAGCACAGGACAGGAGTCGCTGGAGGTCTCTCGTCGACGGCCTATACCCGGGTAGGGGTGACAGGCGTAAGTAAGTAAGTACAAATACATTTTCCCCAGGCACATGGCATTTGAATAGAGCCAGCAAGAGGCACAGATCCGCATGAATCACCGCAGATTCAGGCACTCATGAGGATCTTCGATGCCTGCAATTGTACTATGTGCCCTATGCTCTGGCAGTTTAAAAGTTAATCAGTTTCACACCATTACAGAGCAGACCATCAGTCATAGTTATCCCATATCATACTGAGGCTAAAAGCTTCAAATTTGTACACTGCCATATACATATGCAAGCTACATTATAGTGCTTACAGATGAGGATATAGACCAATGGCTTTAGTTCAAGGGTGGTGCCAGAATAGCTTGGCACCTAGAGGTGCCAAGCTATTCTGGCACTACTCTTGAACTATTTTAGTCAAACTTATTTTATACACTGGTGTATTCCGAATGATAAGGGTTAATGGAAATCCAGACCAAAAAAGGTGACTGCCAAGCCTGTAAGCCACAGAGAAGAACACAATGAAGAAAGAAACACGCTTAGAAATGACAGTTACAACACTATAGTGGTGTAACTGTCAAATTTTCTGTGTTTCTTTCTCCTTTCGTTTATTATTTCCATAGTTAACTGTTAAGGCATGTCCCCAGCCAGTGACATGATCCTCATACCTGCCGTCACAACAAGAACGTGGGGCCCACTTCCAAAAGCAATGTCTGAGATGCCTTTTTTGCACAGCACTTCGATTTTGCGAGGCTCGAAACTGCTGTGCGTGTTCCCTGCATGAAAAATCAGGTGAGTATTTTCAAGCAATATCTGGTAGTTTCATTTTGTTTGTTTTTTTCTTTTAGTTTTGAGTTTTGGATGTTCGATTTCCGTACACAGGAAAGAGATACATTTCAATTATTTTAATATCATCAAAATAATCAAACATCACAAATATATTTGCATATTCAGTGAAGAAATCAGCTTTTTCATGAAAGCGACTGTTTGAAATATATGTACACAAAAAATGTACAGTAAATAAATCTTAAATCCTTGTGTAAAAATGAATTTTTTTCTAAAATGTATTTAAAAAAAAAAAAACAACCTACCCGGCGATGGCATTACTGAGTATATGGAATTGTTACGTTGTGGAGTTGTAGTCGAAGTATGATAAACACACCAGACGCACACACACGTACTTACTTACTTACGCCTGTCAACCCTACCGATCAGGAGACAGATTGACCATGATAGTTCATGGATGGTGCCAGGACAGCCTGGCGCCTACAAATACCATACTGTTTTGGCACCACCCTTGAACTATCATGGTCAAATTAATCTCATGTTAGGGTTATCAGGACGTAAAGGGCTATGGTACAGTGTGCACTAGCATGTGATTTTGGACCGTACGTTCTTCAGCCGTAAGGTCCAAAATCACAGACCAGCATGTGCATTCTCACCTAAACCCAGGCAACTGCTACAGTTGGAACCAAAGGCATAAACCTCATCAGAGGTCGTCACAAAAATGGCCTCGTTGCCAGAAGTGCCGAAGACACAGACTTTTCGAACACTGTTGACAAGGTCTTCTGGCACAATGCTGAATATCGGCCAGCGACTCAGGTCCGTCAGGTGCCGGGACAACAGGTCTGGCAACCGCACGCTGAGTCGTGACATCGACTTGCATGGCTCGCAGTTCAACTCCGACAAGGATGCAGCCATTCTGATGAAAACAAAATTTAACAAATTCAACATCAAAAGATATGAACTAAGTGTAATAAAACTATCGCATACTATGAGTGGATCTGGACCTGGCTGTGTACATTGCAGGAACTAACATTGGTGTATAAGTGAGGTGGAGAGAGAGCATGGATGTAATGGTGCGGACACAGACACACCCGATAAGCACACAGGCCGCGAAGACTTGTAATGGAGGAGTCTAACAAAGTCACGGGGACATTTGTTTTCTTTATTCCACCTAAACTAAAAGCAGCGTCTACAAAAAGAGAAAAGAACCAACATTAAGTTTCATAACATTGAAGTAACAAAAGTATACAGCATGAACATACATAGTCACATCAACCTCTAACTAAGTAAAAGGAGTTACAAAACCAACATTTTACATTTGGTCAAGAGTACGACTGGGTGTCCAAATGGTGTGACACGCACCCTGCATTTTCAAAAGCAAAATAATTTTAATATTTCATATAAATCTGATGTGCCTTTGCATACATAAACATTGACACTAAGTAAAATTTTTATTTTATTTGCAGTTTGGTTGTTATTGAACTTTGAAGTTTAAAGTGTGAACATAACATTTACAATGTCACACATTTAACAATTCACAACAAGCACAAGCTGTAAGCAATTTTTTGCATTTGTATGTTTCAAAGTATGTTCCCCAACCAGAATAAATGGTATGTCTATAAATAAAGTGTGTTAGTGGAAAATGCAAACTTTTATGCCATTAAAAACTGTTTGAACATAACTTTACACCATAATTTCCAAAAGCCACTAATTTTTAATTCTACTTGGAGAACTAATTTTAAAATATTATGCTAAATGCACAGAAACAAGTCTCTTATTTAATTTAAGTGCAAAAGCCAATTGAAAAAATAATGTTTACATAGTTCTGAATACTGACAAAGTTGTTCAATATGCCTTCACTTCAATGTTATTCTCATTTTAATCTCATGCAATCAAATACAGCTTTTGTAAGCTAAAAATGACTACACTAGATGATTTTTATCTGCTGTTAACTATTCCAATAGAAAATAAGTAACTTTTTACAAATTGAGCCGATATTTGGCACAAATAAAATTACATTCAGAAGATTGAACATAACCTTCACCAAATATATTTTTGGTCTCACAAGGGCAAATCACAAACTTTTGGGAAAAAATAAGTATGCATACCAATCCCACTAACAAGCACAGCCATTATATAAAACTAGTGATGTTTATATGATTTTCAAAGAGGGCTGTTGCAACTTTTACCTTTACACCTTCTGACTTGCACACATGAAAAATCTTAAGATTATTCAAGAAAAGTCTCTAAAGAAGACACTATCATCGAGCCTGCTTTCACCTATAAGCAGTGTGCATACTGTTCTGGTAAAATTTGATTTGTTAGTCCATCATAATTACATAAACAGTAGTAAAAAGACAGAAAACAGGATGCATGAATATAACTTTACACAGTCACATTGGCACATTTGCCTTGTAACTTGACAAGTAGAATTATTTAGAAATTTGTTTGAAAATCCACTGGCCAGAGAAGATCAGCAACGTCAGACTCTGGGAGAGAACAGAGCAGATAACAGCAGAGAATGAAATTGGGTGAAGAAGATGGGGATGGATCGGTCACAGTCTGAGAAAGCCAGCTTCCAGTATCACTAGGCAGGCATTGTCATGGAACCCCCAGGGAAAGAGGAAAAGAGGTAGGCCGAGAAACTCCTGGCGTCGAGACCTCCAAGCAGACATCAAGAGACTGGGAACCACCTGGCGTAGAATCGAAGGAGAAGCACAGGACAGGAGTTGCTGGAGGCCTCTCGTCGACGGCCTATACCCGGGTAGGGGTGACAGGCGTAAGTAAGTAAGTAAGTGTTTGAACATAACATGACGACAAAGGACCGTTTTCTAAAGCACAAAAGTAAAGGTGCATAGTTATGAAATGCAGATTTGAAAGCTGTTTCTGATGATAAATATTAAGATAGTGCATGCATAAAGGTTAATGCACAAATTTCAATGCACAACGGGAAATGTAATCATCATTGCATGAACGTAACATGACATGACGTAAAGTTATGTTCATGAGCAATAGCTGTGACATTATCTTGTTTTGCAGTCACTAAAATTTTATAGGTCTTGAAATTCATATTTTATAGATGTATCTGGTTATCTTAACTACTTTATTGCAGGATGGCCAAATAAATGAAATTGGTGTGTGTTTGTAACTTTACACAGTGCATGTGATGTACTGATGGTGTAAAGTTATGTACAAACAAAAACAAAGAAATGTTTATCCTAGAAGGTATCACATGCTTTATTATTATAAAAAAGTAAACGACATCTTTTCAGCTATTGGTAGTTTTTTTTATATAAAGTGATTTTTGTGATTTTAGGTGATAAATATTTGAACGTAACTTTACATCCCACAAAGTTGTGTCAAGTTATGTTCACGAGGAAAAAATTGAAAAGAGTTTCAAATGTGTTGTGTACCAGCATGTGCATAACTATTTTTATGTGTTGGCATAATCTACTATATGATTTGCAACAAAATTTACCCTTCAACCAAAAAAAATGTGCATACTGGTTTGAACATAACATTTACACGCCAGCACACAGAAAGAAATACAATAAAATTATTTAATCTGAACAAAATTAGGTATTTTTTGGGCCTACCAAGGTCTTGTCTAATTAAGTATAGTCCTACTATAGAATTATTGCAGAATAAGTGAAAATAAAATAATATATCTATAAAGTTTTGCTGGACTGCTTGAACATAACAATTTACAGTACACCCAAAATTTGGACGCATACTGTAAACCTCGTAAAGGGTTTCTTTCATCTATCACCCATGCATCATCTTCAAAACCTTGATATAAATCACTACACCAGTTGTCTTCAGCAAAAACAACAGATTAGTAGAGATAAATAAGTGCCTAAACTGTTTGAACATAACTCAACATTTACACCATTCTGAGTACAAATCTTCAAAACTGGATCATTTCATTTTCCATGTAAGAACCACAAACCTTTCATCATAAATACAAAGTGCATACTCTACTCTACAAAATAACACATAAGTTTTAATAATTAACTATTTGCCCAAATGTGTTATAGTAGTACAGGGTTCATACAGACCTTCAAGAAAAAAATTTAGGGCCTTTTAGGGCCTGTTTTAAGAAAAAAATTAGGGCCTTTTAGGGCCTGTTTTAACATCTAAAAATAAAAACAAAATAAGGCTATCACGACACACTAAAATACTGAATAAAATAACATTTGGTGAAGAGTACGACTGGGTGTCCAAATAGTGTGACAAACACCTTGCATTTTCAAAATAATTTTAATATTTCATATAAATCTGATGTACCTTTGCATACATAAACATTGACACTAAGTAAATTTTTTATGTTATTTGCAGTTTGGTTGTTATTGAACTTTGAAGTTTAAAGTTTGAACGTAACATTTACAATGTCACACATTTAACAATTCACAAGCACAAGCTGTAAGCATTTTTTTTGCATTTGTATGTTTCAAAGTATGTTCTCCATCCAGAATATATGGTATGTCTATAAATAAAGTGTGTTAGTGGAAAATGCAACCTTTTATGCCATAAAAACTGTTTGAACATAACTTTACACCATAATTTCCAAAAGCCACTAATTTTAAATTCTACTTGGAGAACTAATTTTAAAATGTTATGCTAAATACACAGAAACAAGTCTCTAATTTAATTTAAGTGCAAAAGCCAATTTAAAAAATAATGAAAAGAAAATAATATATATCTATAAAGTTTGCTGGACTGCTTGAACATAACAGTTTACACCCACAATTTGGACGCATACTGTAAACTTCGTAAAGGGTTTCTTTCATCTATCACCCAATGCATCCTCTTCAAAACCTTGATATAAATCACTACACCAGTTGTCTTCAGCAAAAACAACAGATTAGTACAATAGTAGAGATAAACAAGTGCCTAGACTGTTTGAACATAACTCAACATTTACACCATCCTGAGTATAAATCTTCAAAACTGGATCATTTGATTTTCCATGTAAGAACCACAAACCTTTCATTATAAAAACAAAGTACATACTCTACAAAATAACATAAGTTTAATAATTGACCATTTGTCAGAATGTGTCATAGTAGTATGATTTCTGCTGACAAAATTTACATGTGTTATGTTCAAGCAGGGTCTTATATTATGGTTAATTATGCAAAAGCAACTCACTCTAGAAAATCACCAACTCAATGGTAATTTAGACCAACACTGCAAACATCTTGTGACAGTAACAGTGATTTTTCATAGTGCAGCATGCTTTTGAAAATCTGAGTTCCATGGAGCATGTGTAAAATGTGTCACGTTTTGCTCTCAAGTTATAATTCGGATTTGGTTAAAAAAAAAAAAAAAGTGATAATGTCCCAAATTCTTCTGTGGTTACCAAAAAATCATATATCACTGGAAACCTTATTCATTTCTCTACAACATGATGTATGCCTTTGTTTGATCTGACCACTTCTGATAATTTTGTAGCAGGTTTTGTGAGGGAGGGTGTAGATTTTACCACTAGACACCCAGTCTAACTCTTGACCATTTACCAAATGGTGTTCATAGACATTTCTTCTCCAATACAAATCTTTATCCAGCAAGTACTTAATCACATTCTCAGTTTCTGGTATGTCTCAAGTAAATTGTCCTAGTCATTACAAAAGCATAAATTTCTTACACTGGCTGGAGTAAACACATTGTTCTTGCAGCACAGTCAAGGTACATGAAAATCTTAAACTTCTCAATCACAAGACGAAGAAGAAAAAGCATGCTTTGTCTGCCTTGTCCTTGGTCTACAGTCAAACACTTTTTTCAGGTTGAGGGGAGAGAACAGTACACTGAATCAGCAAACACTCGATATGGAGTTACTTCCCTTGACCGACTAAACTTCCAGATTGATCGGCCAAAAAGCACCGCGAAGTAAGTCATTAATACATGTATGTATTAAGTACTTAATATATGTATTAAGGCAGCCAATGAATAGTCCAGATATCGGCACACGTGACCGACTTTTAACATGTATTAAGTCAGCAGTAGATGCGTGGGCGTTTCCTAAAGCCTGCGCGGTGGAGCTTTTTGGTGGAGTGCAGTGTGCGCAGTACTGGCCCCACCCTTTAAATCCTTGGTTCGTTTGCCATGGCCTAGCAAGATGGGACGGGACAGTAGATGCAATATATACTTAATACATGTACTATTGAATCAGCCAATCAAAGCAGCGCTTACAGTTTGCAAACTTCGTTGTGTGCGATAAACATGGCGGAAGGACAGACATTAAATTTTCTTCGCCGTGCGCTACAACAAAGATTGACACATTGTGGCAACTCGCTGATATCTGGCGTGGACCGCCTGCTGTAATATTAAGGTATGTAAAATATTCATGCATTTATCCCTCCAAATATACAGTTAATATCGTAGAAAGCGTCAACGGACTCCAAATTTCTAATAGTAATAGGATCGACTCGGTGAAACTGGGACCTACTAAAACCCGGAAAAACCTGTCCTAAGCTAAAATAGCCATATCTGTAACTATTATTGCGTACCTAATCACAAAATAATCATGTTTTAAAAGTTTGGTTTACATTAATAATACCATGATTTAGTTGTACTAGTAAGCCGTTTTCCACTGCTGTTACTTCCCTTGCTACACGATCGCGCTGTATGAAAACAGTCGGAATAACAAAGTCGAAATATTCTTATATTTGAGGTTGTAGGTGCCGTAAAAGTTGTTTATTTAGCGTTATATTTATAATGCTTCGAAAGGTTCGTTCTTTGAGTCTCTTGATCTATAGATGCCTGTCTTCAACCTATGAGCATTCGACCAGACCGTTCGGCCCAAACACATTTCGTCCCATGACGTTTCATCCCCGTTGCTATTTAATGAACCACACATTACGCGCTAACGGACCAAGATAATCATTTGACATTCAAAGAGAACATAACAGGCCCGTTTCTGATCTTAAAATATATAAACGTTTTTGAGACTCTTTATTTTTTTCTATTAAAAAAAAGGAATCCTTAGCTCATGTTAATACATAAAGACAGTCTTATTGCATTGCAGTGTCCTAAAGTCACAATGAATTTAATTAATATTGACAGTATGGCCTCTAAACATGATATATGATTGCTTCAGCAGAGAATCAAACGTTGATTCTTGAATTTGGGACTTGAACTAGTTCCAGCGATAAGTCGACAAAGGAATAATACTCTCAACGATCTGCCAATTTTCACTCAATTGGCCGTGTAGGCAATGTGGCTTTGAAATGCAGCATGCCAAAAGTAAGCTCCAAAAAATTATTGACATCTTTCACAGTGAAGACAAAGACCAGGCAAAGGGCAGTTGCATGAGTGAGCTTAGTCCTGCACCTTTAGCATGCTTTTTGAGAATTATTAGTAATTTAAATTAGTTTCAGGCTAGCAGACTGAGCTGACCAATTGTTTAGAGTATATATTCACTGGTTGTATTGAATTCCCATTATACCGGTACTGTTTTCATCTCTTTGGTTTTGTTATGTGTCTATTAGTCAGGCTTGGTCAGCATTCTAATAAGAGTATTGAGTAATTTGGCATTTGTTGATAGGGTTGCTGAGGAATTTAGATCATATACATGCAGAGATGTCTTTCTGTAATTGCAGCCTGGAATCACCAGAGCCGGCGGAGCATTGCGCAAGTGTCTGGCCGTACTCTTCCAGTGGAAACGGCAGCGTCACTGAAAGATCAGGTGACGCAGATGTTGGAGGAGTCCCGAAAATGCCAGAATCCCATGCGCCAAGTAAGTTGTATTTTACTGACTTAGTGACATTGTTTGCCCCATTGTACCTCTTTTTGAATCCTGCAAAAAGTGAGAACACATAGTCATCTGACTTGATGCACAGATTTTCCCACGCAAACTGTCTGTTCAGGGGGTGATGCTTACCGATGTGTGTATGCAGTTTAAAGTATTCTCTGTGAAGAGCTAATCAGCATCTGTACATGGTTAGTGCTAGTAAGTTACTATGAGTATGATAGTGCTCCTATGGCATGTAATTGATGTAGCAAGAGTACACAGTGACTGAAAACATGATACATGAGGAAAACGGTGAAAACATTTGGGTGGTTGCATAGCTTAACTTCCAAACAGCACCAAGACTTTCTTAGGATGTGAAAAAGGAAACGGCATGCCAGTAAAAGAAAAGTAGACAGCTAGTACCCAGACAGACTATACCTGTGCACCATAGTCATGCTAGTGCAAGATGAAAAATATTTACTTTCCTATTTCTCATGCTTATTTGGGTTCAATTAAGTGTTTTCTGATACTGTGCCCCAGACCTGATTTCATACTGGTACCGTATATGGAAGACTTGGGGATAAATCATCCTAGTGTTTTGACTCCAGGTTATTCATTGCAGTAGATAGTGTATTTTGTTGTTTTAAGCTCACCTGTTACCTTTAGTAATAGCAATAGGAAATATAGCTTTGAGACATGAACTGCATATCTTTGTGAAATAAACATGTACTTTCTTTACAGTTTTCTGAATTTTGTGTAATTTGATAAGGTTACAGATTTTGTTTGGAGGACCGGGTGAATGGAACGCACAAATACAAGGTTTAGTCTGTGAACCGTTTTGAGTCGATCAAGAGATGGTTATCAACCATTCCCAGTTGTAAATGCAAATATTAGTGACAGTAACAGTGATTTTTCATAGTGCAGCATGCCTTTGAAAATCTGAGTTCCATGGAGCATGTGTAAAATGTGTCACGTTTTGTTCTCAAGCTATGATTCAGATTTGGTCAAAAAAACTGTGATAATGTCCCAAATTCTTCTGTGGTCACCCAAAGATTAGTATCACTGGAAACCTTATCCATTTCCCTACAAAATGATGTATGCCTTAGTTTGATCTGACCACTTCTGATAATTTTGTAGGAGGTTTTGTGAGGGAGGGTGTAGATTTTACCATTAGACACCCAGTCGTACTCTTGACCATTTACATAATATCTGCCCACTCTCCGCGTGCACCATAAACACACCTCAAAATGAACCAACAGTAAGGTTACAAAAACACACCAACACGGTCCGACGTCC
The DNA here is from genome assembly GCA_036245525.1 of Semisulcospira habei. NCBI lineage: Eukaryota > Metazoa > Mollusca > Gastropoda > Semisulcospiridae > Semisulcospira > Semisulcospira habei. Next base: position 39,361,063 of record BTPG01000007.1, read on the forward strand.
AACATTTGACCCATCTCTACATTACACAAGAACAGAGCTGAAAGCAATCAGGGTTCCCACAAGTTTGGTGGAAAAAAATTCCATACTTTTTAAAGACCTTTTTAAGACTGACACAACAGTTTTCCAAAGCTCACTACGCCAAACTTGTGTAATAATTAAATGTGGAACCTATTTTTCGGGGCAAATTATTTTATTTAATGTGAGATATCTTATCTTTAATGTGAGATATGCTGAGGCAATCCCCCTGGGTATGTGTGCCTCGCATCGAGGTTTGTGCTTTGCTCCATCCGAAGCTGGCGCTAACCAAGCTTAGAATTGACTTTTTTTCTATCCATAAGTGGCTAAAGATGCACGTCCCCATTTCTATCTTTGGCAAAAATCTGCGTGACTTTCCATGCACAGGCTACACGGGGCAATTACTTCCGGTTCATGTAACAATTCCGTGAGACATAGTTTAAAAAATTTCCTCTGTTTTTGCCAATTTTTCAGGGTGTGAAAGTTCCCATTTTTGCCTGTTTGGACGTTTTGAGCAACAAGAGGCATAACAGGTGGTGTGGAAAAGCGGAAAATTTGGGTAATTTGAGTTGATCTAGTGTGTTCATGGGAGCCTTATAGGGGCATGTGCACGTCTGTTTACAGGTTTGCAGACGACAGTTTTGTCAAGGGGTACTTAGCGCATTAGTCTTGTGAAAAACGCTAACTCTTAATTTTTTTAAAGAATTGCTGAAAATGTTTCTCCTGTGATATGCTCCGCGTGGATGTTTTGTTTTGGCAGAAAAGTTCTTCGTTCATAGTTTTATGCTGCAAGAGGCTAACAGATAACAGTGTGTGAAAAGGGGGCATAACCTAATTGCCCTATGTGGCCACAGGACGAAAGGAAGTTGAAAGATTCTAACAATGGATGTGCAGCTTTTCTGCAAGGAAAGTCACAGCGGATAAAAGAAAGGGCAGCCTTCAAGCGATAAACAATCAGCTTATGAATTAAATTATAGTCTTTAGGTTACGTTTTAAAACTTTCAGATTTTTCTTGTAAAGTAAATTGCATGTCAATGTAAGATTGCCAGACTTTTAATTTTCCAAAACTTTTCCATACATAGCTTAACAAAAACGAACTTTCCATAGTTTTTCCAGCCATGGAAAATATTTTTGTATTTTCCATAGCTTTTCCAGACTTCCATGACTCTGTGGGAACCCTGAGCAATACAGCACAATGACCAATACCCATCACTACTGACAACACCAACACTACACATCACAAATCTCTATTACAACACAAATCAGCATCTCCACACATGAGCAGTACAGCAGCCAACACAACAAAGACACACCATGGTCAGATACACAACAGCCCAAATTAGCAACAACACAATGCAAATGGAGGGGGAATGTACACAAGACAAAGAGCAAATAAAACACTTCCAATACATTAAACAAATCCTACAAGTTTGCTTCAATCTAGCAGTGGCTACCACTTCCCATTTTTGAAATCCAGTAAGATATCTATAGACCTGTTGTCTGATCGTACGATGGGTGAAATGGTGGAACGTGGATTGAGGGGAGGGATTAGTATTGCATCGAACAATTATGCAAAGTCAAATAATAAATATCTTGATGACTTTGACCCCTCAAGCCCGGGGTCAAGGTCATTCATTACGTATTTGGACGCTAATAACCTTTATGGGTTCGCGATGTGTGAATTATTACCCTTGAAAAACTTTTGTCTGTATGATTTGTCACAGTATGACATAACAGACATAACAAACAATATTATGAATCATGACCGAAACGACGCGAAGGGTTGGATCTTTGAAGTCGACCTGGAGTACCCACACCATCTACATGATTACCACAATGATTATCCGTTGGCTGTTGAGAAAATGAGTATGACAGGGAAAAAAGAAGACACTAAGCTTGTGCCTAATCTAAATGACAAATTCAATTACGTTTGTCACTACCGCTTGTTGCAGTTTTACATCAGACATGGGTTAGTACTAAAGAAAGTTCACAGAGGAATTCAATTTGATCAAAGTGCTTTCATGAAAGATTACATAATGAAAAACACAACCCTTCGTGCCAGAGACGGCAACACTGCATTTGACAAAGACTTCTTTAAGCTTATGAACAATGCCTGTTTTGGCAAGACGATGGAAAATCCTCATCACAGAAAAGATGTGAGACTTGTTACAACTGAATTGGGTGCAATTAAACTTACAGGCAAGCCACAATACACAGGGTACAAAGAGTTTCATTCATCATTGTATGCAGTGTCACTCAAAAAAAAGATTGTTAAACTGGACAAGCCAGTATTTATTGGTATGGCAATTCTTGAATTGTCAAAACTGGTGATGCTTGAATTTTATTATGATTACTTCAAACCAAAGTATCCTGAGTGTCGTCTGCTATACACTGACACTGACTCTATGATCATTGACGTGTGTACTGAAGACTTTTATGAAGACATGAAAACAGAACTACACATGTATGACACGTCTGATTACCCTAAGGATCATCCACTGTACAGCACACAAAACAAGAAAGTGCCTGGTAAGTTTAAGGATGAACTGAATGGTGTGCCAATAGTTGAGTACGTTGGACTGAGATCAAAAATGTATTCTATACTGCACCAGAAAGGTAGTCAGTCAAAAGCCAAAGGTATCAAGAAAACAGCAATAAAAAATAAAGAAATACGTCATGAACATTACAAGCAAGTGTTAGATGGTGCATTAATGCCTGATTATCCAAACAAGTCACTGAGATCAAACAAACATAATCTTGAAATAATTCAAACACATAAGAAATCACTTGCAGTTGGAGACACGAAAAGAGTGTTTCACACTAAGGAAAAAGCTTATGCACCAGGTCATTACAGGCTCAAGTTATCTGAAGAAATAGCTGATGAACTGGTTGATGAATTAATTGATGAGTTAGTTACTGAAATGAGTAACGGTGTCTGAGGGAATAATCTGTAATTCTTCTCTGACAAATGCCCTCTGGGGTGCAGGGTCATACAGGTAATATATTGTTGCGTCTGCGCCGGGAATTATTTTTTTTATATTATGAACGGATGTTGACCATATGGGGTCTGTTGACCTGCGCCTGATGTCATTCTCAGCTTCCCCTGGTTGATATAAATATCTTACCTGTTTAGTAAATAAACTTGTGTCTGGTGCTGGGGTTGGGGTTGACATTGTTTTTGGCTCTGTAATTGTTTTCAATTTAATAGCATCAGCAGGTTTTGGGTGTCCTTCATTGTTCATTGCTTTTATCACATGTGGTAACCTTTGTACCCATTCAGTGTTACGGGTGTCATGCATGAGTTCCTTAGAATACTGGTAACTGAAAAGTCTTTCTGATAACTGTTTGTTAAAGTTCTCTACAATTGCCTGTGATCTGTGTACACCTGGAATTCCTCGTCTGACCAGTACGCCATGCTTCGCAAATAACTGATTAACTGCGCCCTTAAATTCTGATCCGTCATCAACTTGTACAAGTCTGGGGTATCTTAAGGGGCCTCGACTATATATTTTTGATAATGCTGTAGCAACTGTACTGGCTGTTTTGTCAGATATGGGTTCAGCGTCTTTATACCTTGAAGCAATGTCTACAACAGTCAAAGCGTACTTGTATCGTTTCTTTCTTATTGTGTCATGCGGAAGAAACAGGAGGTCCATTTGGTGCGTGTCATTAGGTGTTGTGTTCTCAAAATGAGGTCTCGTTATCTTTCTTGGAGCAGGTAAATATATCTGCCAAATTGCCTGTCTCTGTAACCATTGCTTGACTTGATTGAGTGTTATATCTCCGCCCACAGCGGCATGTAATTTCTGAATAGCGGTTGCTCCTTTATAATACCCTGATGGGGAGTAATATATTTTCGATAGTTTATTTTCGGCTGACATTTTTTTCTAGCAATGAAAACTCCAGTAAAATAAACAAATATCATTCCCACTAGAACAAAGATTATCTCCCCGTTTCTTTGTTCTGGGCTTGGTTGATAGTAGTCACTTAGTTTTGGTTTTGGGATAGACATATCTTCACCCGTGACTAAAAAATACTCACGGATTGCGTCGTCTGTATTTGAAAACGTATGTTGTGCGTGACCTTCTAGCCTGAGTTTTTCATTGATGAAATCAAGTTTCTCAATTCTATTCTTTTCGTAATCCTGTTCTGCCTGTGCTAATTTTTCTGACGCTTCATTATGACGCTTTATTTCTTCTGCAGATTGTTCTCTACCCATTTTAGAAAAGAGATAATTAGAGCCGCTAAACGCCAGAGCGTTGACCATCGCTCCTCCCACCATAATAGCTATCGTTGCCATATTTATTTTTATTTACATAGATATATTTTCGGGAATAATTCCCTGTTTAACAAGAAGGTCTTTCGTGGCGATTGATGCTGTTACAACTACAATTAGCTTAGCGCTGTCTTCGAAATCGAGTCTACTAAGGTCTGGTGATTTCATTTTGAGTAGATTTTTTCCCAACATAGAAAACGCTACTGCTAATGCACTGATTACGGCAGAGTGATACACAAGATTCATTAAATTCTTTGAGTCATTCATTTCTTAGGCAAGAAAAAATTAAAATAATAAATTTATTACTGCATGATAAATGGGTCGACAACTTTGGGTATTGTTGGCAATGTGGCGACTTCTGTTTTTGATGATGGAGTGTTTAATTTTTTGGACACTGTACGAGTCTGTGGCTTGTATTTTTTGTATAATTGGTAAGCTACAAAACCAGATCCGACAACAAATGCGGCAACTGCATATCTTGCTGTTTCAGAATTAGACTGGGTTGAAGGTCTTTCACTTTGATGTGGGTGTGACAGGGGTGCCAGTCCTGACGGTCCTACCGGTCCTACCGGTCCTACCGGCGGTGTTGACGGCGGGTCACTTACATGAGCCTTTTCTGTTAGCGCCTGTAGCTGTAACTTTTTCTGCTTGTTCCATTCAGCTAAACGTTTACCAGACTGAACCCTCCCTTCATTTTTAATTTTTGTCACTGCGTGAATCGGAGTCTGGACAGGGTCCGGGGCAGGGTTCATCTGTGGGGTCGTTTGGGGGGTCGTCTGTTGGTCGTCCATTTTTATCAACAAAAAAATTTAATTTCGTAAAATCTACATGGCTGCTAGTTACAATTAATGTTACCAGAGGAGCGAGCAAATTACCAAATCTGTAGAATAAAAGGCAAGCTAATTTACCAATTGCACTCGTTACAATGGGGTTACTCTCGAGGTCATTTGTGAGATTTTCAATGTCTACAGGGAGAGCGTAACTCACAGCTTTTGAATATAAGCAGACAATTGATTTGCTCAAATCACGGGTCATTAGTGAAGCCATGTGCTGTTCATATTTAAAATGAAGTTTAAATAAATCAGCAGCCGTGAGGGATAGTATATCTTCAGTTGAATATAGCTTCCCAAGATAAGATTTTGAATGACCAGAAACCACTACAGATAAAAGTCGTTCTCTTTTCGAATCTAAGTCTATGTTTTCTACAGCGCCAATATCATTTAATAGAAGGAGTTCGTCTGTGTTCATTTTATAATGCAATTAAAAAAGATAATTTATAAACACATTTGTTTCTTTGTCAGTAAACCAGACATGAGTACATTAAGCCCTCACATGTAGAACCGTTTTGTAAATGATCCCCCTCCTTTCAAATAATAACGTTCCCCTTGTTAAACTTTGACACAACTTAGCGATTTGAAAGGGTGTAGCTATAAAAGCCATAAAGACGGGTGAGAGTCTTTTCAAAATGCGGCTCGTGTCTGAATTGAAAAGGAATGGAATGCGGCCGCGGCGTGAGGCAACACAAAAGGCGATCAACCGTGACACCACCTGGCAGCTCATGCTTACGATAAAATTGTACTGACATGAGTGTCTGTAAGTGCGTGTGTGTGTGTGTGTGTGTTTGTGTGTGTTTGTGTGTTTGTGTGTGTGTGTGTGTGTGTGTGTACGTCTGTTTGATTGTTTGTTTGTTTGTTTGTTTGTGTGTGTGTTTTGTCTGTGCGTCTGTGTGTGTGTGTTAAATATTACTTGTTAGTTTCTTATCAAAACAGTATAACCACCGTCTGATTTTTCGGGAACCAGTCATTGAGTAAATATGAAGTCAATTTCGAAACTCTTCTTGTCACCTCTCAGCAAATAGCCTTTTCAAAGCTGTAGAGCCGGTTTATTCATAGAGTGTTCCCTTACTAAGTTGAATAGCGACGCCCTGGCGTTGGCTGTTAGCCATTTGCATTTAATGGCAAATCGAACGGGTGAACACATAATTGAAAAAATTATAAATTCCTGTATGAATAGCGACTCAGGTGCGGTGCATACCGATCTGATTCAAAAAATTTCGATCCCGGTTTCAAAAGGCAATCTCGTCCCGACAAGAAAATGCGAATAATTGCTATTTTCAGAACAGGTATATTCATATCTTACCCGAATTGAAGTGGGGGTCTTTCAAAACCAGTCAAGCGTAGGCATGAGGTGTTTATGTATTATATATAATTGCTTTGGGTTACAAGCACTGGTTTGATCGGGCGTTTTGTCTATGGGGGAGGGGGGGGGGGAGGGGATTTTAAGTATTATTAACACTATGACTGAGTTAACCCCTTAAATTCTCAGTCATAGTGTTAATGAAGATTCAGTTCTTTCTTTATATATCTAATTACAGAGAAAAATAAAAGGAATTTGAGAAAAAGGAAAGGCAAGGTCGTGTGCGTTTTTGTGAGCGAATAACATAGAAAAATGAGGGCCATAGAAGATTCTCTAAAACTCCCATATCCCCCCTCTCTCGATGTTTGGTCTTGTCACTTGAATCAACAAAGTTTCCGAGAAGAAAACCCTAAGGGATTTTCGAAAAAGGAAGAAGGAAACCCCTTCCCACCACCAGCCCCCCTCCCACCACCACCCCCAGGCTCACAGAGAGACCTAAAAACACTCAATTCGACAAATTGGCGGAGAATAAACTCGAGACACCAACCCTTGGAACAGAAAAGATGTCTGTCAGCTCATCGCAGCGACATACAGCAAACAGACAGACATCGCGCTGTACTCCTACCCGGCACTACACAGCCAATCAGCAAGACTACAAAACGAAAGCCGAAACGACGACCGACACTCTAACCGAGTGAAGAAGACCGTCAACATTCCATGCAATGAAGCAAAAATCCACAAACACGCCGCCCCTGAGAATACAGCTGCACCCTGCGACGAACAGAATATTCGCCTGACTACCCACCGGACTGACCACGCCACCAGATGCCACGACTACTGCAGTCAACACATCTTGCAGCCCAACGCCAGAATTGCGGATCGACAGTAACACCGCACCCCTCCTAAAGAAACAACGATACAAATTGCCTACGACCACCACCACCCCTACCGCGGTATGGCATGGACGGCCCCAGAATTTGAATCAGCAACCAGCTCCAGATGATAAGAAAACGATACAGCGAAAGACAGCAGACGCCAAACCCCCACATCAGGAGCGTTAAGTACAGCCTTTTGAATCTGCAGAAACAGAGCCAGCTCACCGCAGCAACATACAGCAGACAGCTATCACGCTGGACTCCCACCCGGCACTACACTGCCAACCAGCATCAGCGGACAGCAAGGTGAAAGAGGCGGCCTCCATCATTGAAAACAGGGAGCTAAACATACACACGAAAAAATATAGTGTGAATGTTGCTCGCTATTTTACCATCAACCAACACACTCCACCGGGTAACCGATGCAACAGCAGCAGCGGACAGCAAGTTGAAAGAGGCGGCCTCCATCATCGAAAACAGGGAGCTAAACATACACACGAAAAATAAAGTGTGGATGTTGCTCGCTAGTTTACCGTCAACCAACACACTCGACCGAATATGCAAATAGCAATTCGACCACAACCAACCCACAGCTCCACGCCGACACCTCATCCGGCACAGCGATCTAAATCGCACACGAATGTTACGGATAGCCTTCGGAATTTGAATCGGCAGAAACAAAGCCAGCTCACCGCAGCAACGTACAGCAGACAGCTATCACGCTGGACTCCCACCCGGCACTACACTCTCAAACAGCATCAGCGGACAGCAAGGTGAAAGAGGCGGCGTTCGGCATCATTGAAAACAGGGAGCTAAACATACACACGAAAAAATATAGTGTGAATGTTGCTCGCTATAGTTCACCGTCAACTAACACACTCGACCGTAGCTAAGTGAGCAAAAAGCAAACGGCAAATAAAGCTCCGCGTACGCTCATTTAGTTCGACCAACCTACAGCTCCACGCCAACACTACACGTCAGCAACGTACAGCAGACAGCTATCACGCTGGACTTCCACCCGGCACTACACTCGCAACCAACATCAGCGGACAGCAAGGTGAAAGAGGCGGCCCCCATCATTGAAAACAGGGAGCTAAACATACACACGAAAAAATATAGTGTGAATGTTGCTCGCTAGTTTACCGTCAACCAACACACTCGACCGCATCTAAGTGAGCAAATAGCAAACGCTCAGTCAGTTCGACCAACCTACAGCTCCACGCCAACACTACCAGTCAGCAACGTACAGCAGACAGACAGCTATCACGCTGGACTCCCACCCGGCACTACACTCTCAACCAACATCAGCGGACAGCAAGGTGAAAGAGGCGGCCTCCATCATTGAAAACAGGGAGCTAAACATACACACGAAAAAATATAGTGTGAATGTTGCTCGCTAATTTACCGTCTACCATCAGCCAACACACTCGATCGAATCTAAGTGAGCAAAAAGCAAACGGCAAATAAAGCTCCGCGGTCGCTCATTTAGTTCGACCAACCTACAGCCCCACGCCAACACTACACGTCAGCAACGTACAGCAGACAGACAGCTATCACGCTGGTCTCCCACCCGGCACTACACTATCAACCAACGTTAGCGGACAGCAAGAGTAAAGAGGCGGCCTCCATCATCGAAAACAGGGAGCTAAACATACACACGAAAAATATAGTGTGAATGTTGCTCGCTAGTTTAACATCAACCACCACACTCGACCGAATCTAAGTGAGCAAAAAGCAAACGGCAAATAAAGCTCCGCGGACGCTCACTTAGTTCGACTACAACCAAGACAGCTCCACGCCAACACTACACGTCTTACTGCGCACCGCCAGAAGCGACTGACGCGGCCAACACCACACCCCTCCCAACGAGCAACGATACAAATCTACAGCGACTGGAATAAACAGCCCCCCCGCAATCTGAATCTAGGACCGGACCTGGGACACCAACCCCTGGGACAACAAGAGTAAAGAAGCGGCCTCCATCATCGGAAACAGGGAGCTAAACATACACACGAAAAACTTAGTGTAAACGTTGCTCGCTAGTTTTACCGTCAACCCCCCCGAGATGTGTATCACTGACCAGACCTGATCACCATCGCACAGAAACGATGCCACTTCAGCGGAGGGACACACAGCAAACAGACTACCCTCGCGCTCTACTCCTACCCAGCACGACCCAGTGAAAGACACCAGACGCCACCCAACTGACCACGCTTCTCTCCACCATGAGTCATCATCGGGCCGGCCACGCGGTTGGCACACAGCCACACAGAGCAATGCGGGGACCGACACCGGACGCGAGCCTCTCAGTCTCACTTCAAGCGAAGCCAGCAACGAGCGCAGTCGGATTCTACAGTACACGCAATGAACGTGTGACTAAACAGACCAGCCAACATCAAGTGAAACAAGACTACAAAATGAAAGCCGAAATGGCAACCAACACTCTAATAGAGTGAAGAAGATCATCAACTCTCAACGCAATGAAACAAAAATCCACATAAGAGTGGTCAGGCTTGGTCCGCTGACGAGAGTAGTGCCTGGCAAATAAAGCAAAAACTTACTCGAAATACACAAACGCAAATAAATGACAAAATCAAGACCAAACGTCAAATAGTTTTGTGTATACGGCCAGACCGGGTAAATCCTGAAACCTGCGTGTGTGCGATGTGAGCACCGTTTTTTCCTACACCAGCTTATGAATTAAATTATAGTCTTTAGGTTACGTTTTAAAACTTTCAGATTTTTCTTGTAAAGAAAATTGCATGTCAATGTAAGATTGCCAGACTTTTAATTTTCCAAAACTTTTCCATACATAGCTTAACAAAAACGAATTTTCCATAGTTTTTCCAGCCATGGAAAATATTTTTGTATTTTCCATAGCTTTTCCAGACTTCCATGACTCTGTGGGAACCCTGAGCAATACAGCACAATGACCAATACCCATCACTACTGACAACACCAACACTACACATCACAAATCTCTATTACAACACAAATCAGCATCTCCACACATGAGCAGTACAGCAACCAACACAACAAAGACACACCATGGTCAGATACACAACAGCCCAAATTAGCAACAACACAATGCAAATGGAGGGGGAATGTACACAAGACAAAGAGGAAATAAAACACTTCCAATACATTAAACAAATCCTACAAGTTTGCTTCAATCTAGCAGTGGCTACCACTTCCCAATTACTCAGCCTAGCTACACTTCAAAACAAGCAAGCACCTCACTGCCTCAAACACTTCAAGCAAACAAAGGAATGTCAACCTAACACTGATCTCTACAGCAGTAGATTATAATCCATGAGGGAACCATCAACATTCACAGATTCCTTATAAAACTAACACAATATAATACATCAATCACAATCAAACTCATGGCGGGGTACTTACAGAGGCAAAGCAATAAGTCACCAAGTCCTCCGTTCAGTGGCCGTACTTCTGTCCTTCTCAATTTACCCAAACAAAATGGCTTGGTCACTCTATGGTCAAACTAAGGTTCAAAACTACCACTGGTCATCAAGCAATCTGATTGGTTGAACTAACTATACAAGCAGTGCCCCCTGCTGACCCCCTAAGCTAGTCACCAGAAGTCAAGGGGAAACAAACTAGCAGTAGTGCTAGATTGCTTCCCTTAGACAGTAAAGACTAGTGCACACATAATTTTATAATGAACACATAATTATAAAACGCAAAAGGATAAATAAATGATACATGAATAAACAAACACAGGGACCAAAAGACCACATCATCACCCCCCCCCCCCCCCCCCCCCCGCAGCTTCATCTTAATCCAGCGTCCTCGCTGGTTGGTCCCATCTGCAAAAGCATGGGGCAAAATCGAACAATGCACAAACAAACTGATAGTACATGATGGACAAAACCACTCAACGTCAGCACACACACACACACAAAACCCCCCAAAAAAAAAACCAAAAAAAAAAACACTAAAACACCAAATCTCAACACACCCACAAATCATTCACTCATCCAAACTTCATAAACACACCACTTACGTTATATGTTAAGACATATCAACTTTAAACGCAGATACTGAAACAACATAACATTCAGTTCTGCGATAAAAGGCATCACACCATTTTATATAAACACACTCGGAACAGGAGACTCATGAAAAGAACCTTAATGAAATAACGCAATGAATCGAAAGGGAAATGGACAGAACCTACCGCGAGGGTGGAAAAAACAAGGAAGGAAACTACACAGTCACGAACGGACGATAATACAACGTGTACCTCACCACCAATAACAACGCAAAAAAGTCGCAACAAAATTTGGGAATCCAAATTACCTAACGCATAGAACAAATGCGGATACCCGGGCCCGAAATGAATCATGCATAAGCAATGATTCAAACACACCAAACAAAAAACGACGCGCGGCCGACTAAAATGCCACTGACAGAACACGTCAATCAAGCGGGGGCAACCACTGAAACTAAGCCGAAAAACAGTCACAAGGAAACGTGACAAACAAGAAAACTGAACACAAGGGCAAAACAAGCCTGGACATCACTTCTGAACGAGAAGGGAAAAAACAGGTACAATAACGGGTGCTGAAAATGAGGACGCGCACGCACACGTATGCACTATCTCAAGCCCAGCTTTGAACTTGCAACGTGAACATGCTAACAGTTGTCGCGGGGGCCGCTCAGCCACCCAAAGACCGATGACCAAACATTATGCAACATTACAAGGAGGGTACAGCCTTGGAAGTGACTCAATAGCCGGGCCCGCCGTCACATTCTAACTCGAACCCGTAAATCTGTGCACACTCTGGGACTGGTAACACAGATACCAAATAACCAACATGTGCATGTGGAGTGTGCCCCTGTTTTCTGCAGGGACACTTGGACATCTATGCCTCCCTTTGCATAGACCCGTGTGCATGTACGCATCTTATGCAATTGGATTTCTTGTGTCTGCAGGGAAACCGTTTATACATGTATGTTTCTCTGGTCTGCAGAGACACCCGACTGAACATCTGTGCCTCCTTCAGCGGGGACCTGGGTGCATCTATGCCTTTTTTCCCTACAGGGACTTTGATGCAATTGGAGTCTTCTCTCTTCAGGGCCACGCTAACATCTATGTCCAGATCCGCGGGTACTCATGTGCATCTATGCCTCCAGTTTCTGCAGGGACCCTTGAGCTTGTGGTTTTCTTTTCTTTGCAGGGACACATGAGAAGTTAGGACTCTTCCCTCAGGGCCACATTTTCATCTATGTTGATTTGTCTCTGCAGGGCCTCATGGGCAGTGATGTGCACTGTCTCGGAGGAGTTGCGTGTGCGGGGCCCGGGGTGGGCGGAGCCGGCCCCGGCCACTCGGGGCGCGGATAAGTAGCGGTAACCAACCCAATCGCGCCAGTGTCCCAGACTGGGCCCAGCAACGGGTATAAAGTGGCAACCCGATGCGCACGAGAAGCGGCTCACAGCAGAGGACGAGAGAGCACGGTTTTTCCGCTCTCTCCACACACCAAGCAAGCAAGCAAGCCAGTCAGCACAGAGAGAGAACGGTGTACCGCTCTCACCGCACTCAGACAAGTCAGCCAGCCAGTCAAGCCTACAACACTCAGGCAGAATGAATTCAGCGAAGAAGGGACGGCGGAAGAGTAACCGCCAACAGGCGGAAGAGCTTTCCGCCACCCTCCCCCAAGCGGCAAGAACATCACCGCCGGCCAGGAGGGAGACGAGGAGCTATAAGCCCCCTCTCTCCCCTCCGATACGGCCGCAGGAAACAACGAGGGTGCCTTTGCCCTCACCACAACCAAGCTTGCCACAGTTTGACCCGCAGACGCAGGAATTGTTCCAAAGGTACCCTCCACCACCGGGCCTTATGGAAATGATGCTAAAATACCAAAAACCGCCCAGCCAATGGACTCCTACTCCACAATACGAGGACCAAGAGGAAAAATCATGGGACAGCCTCAGGGCGGCCCCACCCATCCTCCAATACCCGCCATTACCACAAGAAGAAGAGGAACCCTCGTCGGAGATTTCATCGTGGGCCGAGTCCCCTTGCTCCCCACCGCCGGTCGCCATCCCCGAATCACTAACTCGGGAGCGGCCGGCTTCGCTGGAGGAGGGGGAGACCCGGCTCAGAGAGATCGACTTTGAAGAGCTGGTGATCCTACTACAAGACGCCATACCAGTCATCACGGCGATTGATGGCACCCCATACCAGCGAGCACTAGTCGCCGCCAGGTGGCTGGTGTACTCGGGTGCCATCAAAGACCTTCAACCCTCCACCAAGAAGGAAACGGCCAGCCAGGCCACCGTCCACACCAAAGAAACGGAGTGTCAATCAACGACGGACACTCCAATGACGGCAGATAAGCAGATCGGCACCACACCACCTGCAACGCAAGACAAAGACACCTCAACTGAGGCCCTACCAGTACCGACCACACAAGACACGGGCACGGACCCACCACCACAACTCCAACCATCACCGACGGGCACGGACCCGTCCCCGCAACTCCAACCACCACCGACGGGCAACGGACCCGTCACCGGCCCGCCACCAACAGCAAGAAGAAAACGCAACCGACCGCCAAAGCACATCAGGCAACAGCGCCCACCACTCCTCGCCACACCGCCACCACACATGCGGCTGACACCATGCAGCGGACCGGCGGTTGGCCCTCACAGGAGGCGCCACCGACCACCGAGGCATGCCCGTCAGCAGCGACCGCCACTGCTCCCCACGCCACCACCGCACCTTCACCTGCCACCACGACACCGCCACCCACCCAGTCCACGCCAGCGCCAGACACCACGACCCCGGATCGACTGGCCACCACCACCACCACACCACTTCCCGACACCCCACCTCAACCGGCCACGGTTCTCCCGGCCGCCACCACCACCGCCACCACTCATCCAACAACTATTTGAGTGGCTGGCACACCAACACCCCCCAGCCTGGAGATAGAACGGCCCACCGATCACACCACCCGCCTCCTTCACCATCAACCACCCGGCCCCGGCAAAACATCAGCCAACTGCGCGACGGAGCGACAGACAGACAGCGAGACGACAACCTCCCCCCCCAACCCCCCTGGCCCACCCCCCCCGGACGAAATCAACGAGAGTTGGAAGTCCTAGTCCCTGTCAAGTCAAGCAAGCAAGCACGAGAAGCATTTCAGCGCACAACTAACGCGCTAAGGCAAACAAGCCGACCTAAGAAACAACACGGAAAAGAAATAACGAACGACGCGCTAGAGCTCGCACTCCGAAAACACTAGGGAAAACAAAAATCCCAGGCCAGAATCCGTAACATCGGAAACAGCCAAAAGAGTCTGTCAAGACGCAACAAACACCAGCAACAATGGCCACTGATGTCACAGTCACAGGGGACCGCGCGACCAAAAAACTGCCACGCGCGAGAACCAGTCTAAACGCCCAGCGTCACAGTGAACGCTGCACCATTGCAAACAAGCCAACACGCAATGAAACAAATTAACTGATAACCCAACACGGTGAAACATGCCGCAAAACAAAAAAACAACGGAAGAGTGCGACCTGCACCTCCCACCCCCCCCCCCCCCCCCCCCCCCCAACAACGCAATGAACCGAAAAACAAGAAGTGACACCAACAAAAAATGGAAATCCACAGAACAGTCACAACCAAAAGAAAAGTTCGGTGTCCATCACCAGTGTGGTTAGGTTGGTCCGCTGATGAGAGCAGTGCCTAGCTTATTGCAAGCAAAAATGTGCTCGAAATACACTAAGGGAATGAAGTGACGTAACAAAATCTAGACCTGTGTCAAGCCAGAACAAACAGGCTAAAAGAACGTGTTGTTGGTGTGCGATGTTTGGCACCAGTTTATATACACCAGGTGGAAAAAACAAGGAAGGAAACTACACAGTCACGAACGGACGATAATACAACGTGTACCTCACCACCAATAACAACGCAAAAAAGTCGCAACAAAATTTGGGAATCCAAATTACCTAACGCATAGAACAAATGCGGATACCCGGGCCCGAAATGAATCATGCATAAGCAATGATTCAAACACACCAAACAAAAAACGACGCGCGGCCGACTAAAATGCCACTGACAGAACACGTCAATCAAGCGGGGGCAACCACTGAAACTAAGCCGAAAAACAGTCACAAGGAAACGTGACAAACAAGAAAACTGAACACAAGGGCAACTAACAAGCCTGGACATCACTTCTGAACGAGAAGGGAAAAAACAGGTACAATAACGGGTGCTGAAAATGAGGACGCGCACGCACACGTATGCACTATCTCAAGCCCAGCTTTGAACTTGCAACGTGAACATGCTAACAGTTGTCGCGGGGGCCGCTCAGCCACCCAAAGACCGATGACCAAACATTATGCAACATTACAAGGAGGGTACAGCCTTGGAAGTGACTCAATAGCCGGGCCCGCCGTCACATTCTAACTCGAACCCGTAAATCTGTGCACACTCTGGGACTGGTAACACAGATACCAAATAACCAACATGTGCATGTGGAGTGTGCCCCTGTTTTCTGCAGGGACACTTGGACATCTATGCCTCCCTTTGCATAGACCCGTGTGCATGTACGCATCTTATGCAATTGGATTTCTTGTGTCTGCAGGGAAACCGTTTATACATGTATGTTTCTCTGGTCTGCAGAGACACACGACTGAACATCTGTGCCTCCTTCAGCGGGGACCTGGGTGCATCTATGCCTTTTTTTCCCTACAGGGACTTTGATGCAACTGGAGTCTTCTCTCTTCAGGGCCACGCTAACATCTATGTCCAGATCCGCGGGTACTCATGTGCATCTATGCCTCCAGTTTCTGCAGGGACCCTTGAGCTTGTGGTTTTCTTTTCTTTGCAGGGACACATGAGAAGTTAGGACTCTTCCCTCAGGGCCACATTTTCATCTATGTTGATTTGTCTCTGCAGGGCCTCATGGGCAGTGATGTGCACTGTCTCGGCGGAGTTGCGTGTGCGGGGCCCGGGGTGGGCGGAGCCGGCCCCGGCCACGCGGGGCGCGGATAAGTAGCGGTAACCAACCCAATCGCGCCAGTGTCCCAGACTGGGCCCAGCAACGGGTATAAAGTGGCAACCCGATGCGCACGAGAAGCACATAAACCCCACCCCAGACAACTGGCACACCACCACAAACCACACAATACAACTACTTAACAAACACCCCCTGATCCAATACATCTAAACAAACGACCCGTCACTGACAAGAACGAAGGAGACTCAACTCTCCACACCCCACACCCCCACGACTCGACCCCCCCCCCCCTCCTAGGGCGCGGGCGGCCATGATACTAGATTTTAAAAAAATATAAATAAATAAATAAATAAATAAAATTTAAAAAAAAAAAAATAGTGATGCGCGGGCATCAGCGACTGACAGCCAGAGTGACACCCCCCCCCCCCCCCAATCCCATGGCCCACCCCCCTCGGACGAAATCAGCGCCAGCTGGAAGTCCTTGTCCCTTTAATAATAGCATAGCATAGCACGAGAAGCATTTCAGCGCACAACTAACGCGCTAAGGCAAACAAGCCGACCTAAGAAACAACACGGAAAAGAAATAACGAACGACGCGCTAGAGCTCGCACTCCGAAAACACTAGGGAAAACAAAAATCCCAGGCCAGAATCCGTAACATCGGAAACAGCCAAAAGAGTCTGTCAAGACGCAACAAACACCAGCAACAATGGCCACTGATGTCACAGTCACAGGGGACCGCGCGACCAAAAAACTGCCACGCGCGAGAACCAGTCTAAACGCCCAGCGTCACAGTGAACGCTGCACCATTGCAAACAAGCCAACACGCAATGAAACAAATTAACTGATAACCCAACACGGTGAAACATGCCGCAAAACAAAAAAACAACGGAAGAGTGCGACCTGCACCCCCCCCCCCACCCCACCCCCCCCCCCCAACAACGCAATGAACCGAAAAACAAGAAGTGACACCAACAAAAAATGGAAATCCACAGAACAGTCACAACCAAAAGAAAAGTTCGGTGTCCATCACCAGTGTGGTTAGGTTGGTCCGCTGATGAGAGCAGTGCCTAGCTTATTGCAAGCAAAAATGTGCTCGAAATACACTAAGGGAATGAAGTGACGTAACAAAATCTAGACCTGTGTCATAAAACCTTGTGTATACGGCCAAGCCAGAACAAACAGGCTAAAAGAACGTGTCGTTGGTGTGCGATGTTTGGCACCAGTTTATATACACACGATTGTTGGGGACTACCCTCGCCGTGCCTATCCGCTTTCAGGTTGGTTATAGGCTGATCCACCGCGACTGCACAACAAAAAGACTGCCTGGCTTGGTCATACACTGTTACAGTGGCACAGGTCTAGTCATACAACAAATACTCCCTCACCAACAAAAATAAAAACAAATACAAAGAAAACCCACTACAGGGCAAAACAAGCCTTGACTTCACTTCTGAACGGGAAGTTACAAAAAACAAGGCCCCACGAGGACCTATCAAACACAGCCGTCTTAACCAGGCTCAGTACGGCCTAGAAACAACGAAAAACATTCGTGAAACCCTGGGGAAGAAGCACCCTCATACTACAAAACGCGAGGTTTGATCATAAGACGGTGAGGACAGTGTACACACACACAACTCAAACCAAAAGCACAAAAAATAACACAGCCTAAACAAAGAGCTGTACAACAACGGCAGACACCTGAATTGGAACTGGGCGCGCGAACAGGACTCATGCACGCCGACCGACGTGCGATTACACAACGGCGGGGCTGACATAACCGCTGACGCCCACAGGCCATATCAGCGCCCAGCCACAGCGCTGAACAACGGCAAACAAACCGCTCGAAGAAACAACACCAAAAGGCACAACAAAGCCAGATCGAAGGGAAAAGGAAAAAAAAACACTCCCAACCAGACTCGTGAAATGATTCACACCAGACCCAAATATCGGGTTCCGGGACCACCTACGCCCCAAGTACCAGAACCGCCTCAGCTGGGTCGGCACAGTCCACAGCGGACTGGAATACGAACGAACGTTCGGGCGCCCAGCAGCTGCAATCGAAATAACCTTCAAGTCGAGGGCCAGCTTCAACGGGGACCGTAAAAGATCTGAACAAGATCAAACTTGTCTGCAGAACAAGATAAAAGAGTTAAAAAACTCAGCCTTGGCCAGCCTGCTCGCACTTACGAAATAGAAAATCGTAAACCGGACCAACGAACTAAACATAGTTCACAAAGAGGCGGCCAGGAGACCAACAAACAAGGCGCTCAAGCAGCTAGAAGAGAAAATGCGGGCGGCCACTGAATAAAAAGACGCAAGGAATTAAAACTATCTCAAAGTAATGAGATGACAAACACACGCAATGAACCAAACCGGACCAACTCGCCAAAAACTGGCCTAGAAACACACTCGGAACAGGAGACTCATGAAAAGAACCTTAATGAAATAACGCAATGAATCGAAAGCGAAATGGACAGAACTGACCTACCGCGCGGGTGGAAAAAACAAGGAAGGAAACTACACAGTCACGAACTTAACACAACGTGTACCTCCCCACCATTAACAACGCACAAAAGTCGCCACAAAATTTGGGAATCCAAATTACCTAACACATAGAACAAATGCGAATTACCGGGTCCGAAATGAATCATGCATAAGCAATGATTCATACAAACCAAACATAAACTACACGAGGCCGACTAAAATGCCACTGACAGCACACGGCAGCCACAGGCCAATTACCCGTGAAGTTAGCGCTCCGAACCACGCTAAACCCACAGCTACCGCGCTAAACTCCAAAACTGGACACGCAACGCCAAGGGAAGGGTAACCTAAGCGCGCGACGAGCAATGAACAAACTGCAAACGCAACATTCTGGAACACGGGACACACCGGTAACGAGTGAAGGCGAACGCAACAGGGCTCGAACCAACAATCCGAAGGACCGTTGATTACACCGCCCGAAACAAACGCGCATAACGGCGCGGGGCCCACGATAACGGCACACGCCAAGACTGAAACTGAGAGCGCGTGGACCAAGGCGTGATATGAGACTAACTCACGCTCACCAGACAAACGACGCCCAGTTTCAAGACCCAAAACTGACAGGCAAACCATTGAGGCCTGGACGGAACAACTCGCCAAAAACTGGCCTAGAAACACACTCGGAACAGGAGACTCATGAAAAGAACCTTAAGGAAATAACGCAATGAATCGAAAGCAAAATGGACAGAACCCCTACCGCGCGGGTGGAAAAAACAAGGAAGGAAACTACACAGTCACGAACGGACGATAACGGTGTACCTCCCCACCAATAACAACGCACAAAAGTCGCCACAAAATCTGGGAATCCAAATTACCTAACGCATAGAACAAATGCGGATACCCGGGCCCGAAATGAATCATGCATAAGCAATGAGTCAGACACACCAAACAAAAAACGACGCGCGGCCGACTAAAATGCCACTGACAACTACTGAAACTAAGCCAATAACGATAACAGATGACCAACATATACGTCTATGCCCCTGGTGCATGTGCATGTCATTTTTTCTTGTTTTTTTTTTTTTCCGTATGCATGATTTTGCTAGGACACGTTAACATCCATGCCTCTTTCCGCAGGTACCCTTGTGCATCCAGGTGTTTGACCCTTGGGCATGTATGTGTCTCGTCTTTTCTGCAGGATGCATGAGCAAGAGGCCATTTCATCCATGTTTCTTGTCTCTGCAGGGCCACATGTGCATTAATGTTTATTCAGTTGTCTCTGCAGGGATGCGCGTGCAGGGCCCGGTTTGGGCGGGGCCGGCCCTGGCCACGCGATGCCCACGGCCCAGGCCGCACGGGACGCGGAAAAAGTGACGGCAACCAACTAAATCGCGCCAGTGTCCTAGACTGGGCCCAGCAAGTGGCAACCCGCTACGAACGAGAAACTTTTCAGCGCACAACTAAGGCGCTAAGGCAAACAAGCCGACCTAAGAAACAACACGGAAAAGAAATAACGAACGACGCACTAGAGCTCAAACTCAGAAAACACTAGGGAAGACAAAAATCCCAGGCCAGAATCCGTAACATCGGAAAAAGCCAAAGATTCTGTCAAGACGCAATTAACAAACACCAGCAACAATGGTCACTGATGACTCACAGTCACAAGGTTTTTGATTGAATCTGGCTTACTGTCCCTATTGACTATCACTAGTATCAGGGACTAGCATTTTTGACATAATTTGGGGGGATTTAGGGGGGACAGGGCCAAAATAAGATTAGCTAAATGGGCCGGTGAACAAAGTCGCACGACCAGTAAAAAGTTTCTTGGATCACTCATAGTTCACATACCATCTATGTTTAGTCTTAGGTTTTGACGGCCAAAGGCCGTCGCGTTTTTCTACCCAGAAGACAACGGTCCTTCTCAATTTGGACAAGATAAAATACTTTAATATCTACTACAATAAAATTCTTAAAAAGAAAATATTTATTTACAATCCGGGGGCTACTGTCCGGTGTTTAAAAACATTGCATCAGGTTAATCTGGTTATAAATACGTCTAGGAGATAGAGCAGAACCGCCATTACGCATGATCGGTCTGTTGTTTACGTTTAGTGGGTTTAGGTGCCGGCTGGTGTGCATTTTCCAGGGCATACGAATCACGATTTTGAGTGGCTATACGATACAAATCTGCGAGTGTCTCATTAAAGACTCTCAAGGCCGGAATAATCTCTTCAAGGTTATTGGTGTGCATGGCCTTCACCAGGGAATCCATGTGTTTAGCAATACCCTTGATAATTTTAGTATTTCTTGGGCTAAGCTTTGGGGGACTTTTTTCCATTGCCACGTCACAGTGGATGGCAGTTTCCTGTGAGAGGCTTGACTCAGTATGAGTAGCAGTCAGTAGAGGACTATCAGTTTCCTGGGCAATAGGTGCCACCGTTTTAGTCTGCAGAGGTTTAGGGGAGCGTGCCCTAGCAATTGGTGGGGGGCTAACAGGTTGCTGTTTAGCTGGTACATTTATTGTTTCCTCGGATACAGGTTTTTGAACAGAATTTTTTAGATTCCATGGATTTTGGACCCGCCTGGGTGGAATGGGGGGTTTGACCCAGGCGGTCTTATCTAGGTTTGGAGAGGCAGCCTTTGGGTTTTTGTTTTCCCTGGCTGTCTCTCTTTGGTTGATCTTGGTTTGAGCCCTATAGAGTGCTACTTTATAGGGTATATAGTTCTGGTTTCTGATTTTATTTGCCTCTCGAAGGAGGATTATTTTGGGGCACTTCTGATAGGCCGCACTATGTGGGCCGCCACAGTTAATGCACTTTGGTACCGCCGTGTCGGGACAGTCCGCACGGCGGTGTTCCTTGCTTCCACAACGGACGCAAGTGGCATGTTTTGCTCTGCAAGCTTTTGCCGTATGACCCAACCGGCAACAGTTGGCACAGTGTGCCGCCGTGGGTGCATACGGTTCCAGCGAGCAGAGCAAAGTTCCTATTTTAATTTTAGTTGGTAGGCTGGTTAGGCCATACAGCTCTATTTTGACGGCCCTAGAAGCGGTGCCGTCTCGGTTAGTGAGTCTGGTAGTAGTGGCATTAAAGCCCTGAGTTTTGAGTGTCTGTGCGATTTCCACCGCGTCCTCCGTGTGGGGGACGCCATGAATCACGCCAACCACTTTGGGAACTGGGATAGAGCACTCAACGTGTGCTCCCCCGATATTGGTTTTTGCACAGAGTTTTTGTTGCGCCCTGGCGTTAGGACAGGAAACTATCCACACGTTAGGACCTATAGGTTTAAGTGAGATTTCGGACGGTGAAACCCCGGCAGCCTCGCAAACATGCGGTTGCTGCATTCCCTGGTTGCGGATGAGGGTGGGGCCAGTCCCCAGATCCCGAAGTCGGACTGGGAACCCGCACCACTCCTCCGCAGCCGGTGTGGCTAAGGGACCGTTGGTACTCTCTTCAATTAGGTAGTTATTACGTTTTTTTCTGCGTTTATTTCTAGTTATCGTTTGGAACTGGTGATCGTTTCCCTCCTCGTCCCCGGCCAGACCCTCCTCCACGCAATGGGCGGACGGGCCGGTGGGGGAGTCGGTGGGACCGTTATCCTGACTGTTATTAACAGCAGAAGGCTGATTTATCTGGTTAGCTTGAGAAACTACTGTTTGTACCTGGCCACTGGGCAGCGACTCTGCCTGTGAGCCAGAGCTTTTTGATGTGTCCACAGGGGGGGGGGAGGATAACCTATGCTCCCCCGGCCGATGTCGGCGGGGTAGAATGGGCGGAGGAGAATTCCGCTTAGTTTTTTTAGTTTTTTTGGTTTTTCGTTTTTTTCGTAGGGGGGCCATCTTTATTGGGTTTTTTATCCCCATCAGAAATGTCCTGATCAATAGATGACAACGATGATAGTGACCCAAAGAGGTCCTCCATCATGTTATCGCTATGAAATGTTAAGCTTTGCTATGTAGTTGCACTCAGACAGCGCGATCGAAAATTGGTCGCGCGGCTGGGCAGAATATTACAATTATCGAGTAGGCTAGGCTATAGCTATAGCCCTCTGAGTATTGTTACGGACTAGTGGGCTGAGCCCCGTGCTCTAGGCCGCGCCGACTGGGTGAGCGATGCTGACCCAGTTACGGCGCGAGCGGTTATTCTACTGCGTAGCCAAAAAGGTGGCGCGGCAGGCGATTCTGTCTATCTGGTTCTCTTCTTTCTTTCCTTTAAAAATTAGTTTTTTAAAACTATGGTCTATGCTAGTAAGCCAGACTAAATCAGGTTATATCACCTTCTCTAACTTTCGCTTTCTTTTTTGAAATTTAGAGGCCGAGCCGAAGTGAGACGCAGGCGACTGACGGTAGGCGTTGGCGTTGTTGGTGGCTGTGGGCGGTAATGGTGCTGGCGTTGGCGTTGTGGTTTGGCGTAGTGGGACAGCAAAGCGTAGGAAGCTAGGGCTGCAGGTAGCTGAGGAGTAGTGGTGAGTAGCGCCGAGGCAGACTGGCTTGTAGCTGGTGAGCGAAGTTCAGCAAGCAGGCGTGGCTGTGACCAGGACCCAGAAAACAACCCGAAGGCTGTGAGGTCGAAGTGAGTGATGAGTCACAAGGGTCCACGCGGCCAGTTATAAGCGGAAAAACTGCCACGCGCGAGAATTCATCTCACTCCTTCAGCCTCTCTGCTTTTGGTTGTTTTGTGGAGTCTTGGTCACAGCCTCGCCACTACTGCTTGCCCGAGCATTGCCTACTGCTACCTGCTACCTGCTTGTTTTCCACCTACAACAGCCTGTCAGCACGGCACTACCATCTTCCATCGCCACCCTCAGTCGCTTGCGTCTTCAAGCCATACCACGCCTGTAGCCAGCAAATTTCACCATTGCCACTGCCTACTACAACTACGTCTACACGAACTCCTTTCGGTCGGCCTCTGGGATTTCGCTCGTGAAATCTCAGAGAAGGTATACGCTGTCCCGAATCTTGCTTACTATAGACTAAACGTATAGTTACTAGCACTATCTTTCTCCTTAAAAAGCAGGAAAACGTAAGTGTCCCACGGTCACCTTCTGTGCTGTGTGGATATCTTTCTTTAAACCTAAAGATAGCGTCTGTCCGAGCTGGTTTTTGCCCGCTTGGACAGCGCAGCTTAGGGCAGTCTAGTTCCCCCAGCCCGTAAATTTAATATAGCAGATAGCTCAGACTTTAAATTAGGAATCTGCCGCAGTCACTTTCCGTGCCGCGCGGCAGTCACAGCTAAAAACTAGCACCGAACTGGGTCAGAGTCGCTCACTCAGTCGGTGCAGCATAAGACAGCCTAGCCTCCCAGCCCAGCCACGCTTTGTGGCGCGCCCTAGTTTGGCGCAGTACAGGCTTACATAGCCTCTTAGTCTGGTGGTTATACTATAATAGTATCAAATTCATTCATGGAATCAGCTGGATTTAACCCATCTAACTCATCATCAGAGAAGCTCTCAGAACGGGGCCGATCTCTTTTGAGAGCGAAGCCTCCTAGAACTAAAAAACAGCGTAACAGGAAGCGTAGACTTTCACGCTCGCCTCCTGGTTCGGAAAAAAGTAAATCTATTGATTTAACTAATGTGCCAAATGGCACAAGACAAAATTCTTTTGCTCTGCCTCTTGCCTCGAGCACAGATAGCAAAGCAACAACCAAAGAACTCGGCCCGTTGAAACAAACTTTAATTGTTTCAGACAACGAAACAAGTGCTCATCTATCAGTTCATCAAATTTTGGCTAGTGACTCTATACCTTTAGTGACACTGCCTCTGACTCCTTTGTCTTCAGAGACAGATGGGAATAATACTTCTAAAAGTATTACTATGGAAATTCAGTCTGCAGAAGATTCAAATCAGGTACTTTTCTCTAACAATGTTTCTACCGGGCCTCTTGATCCCTTGGTGGAGAAAGACTCGCTAGAAGATGAGTATGAATCTGAAGAGAAATTCGAGGTCTATCGACGCAAGAATCGAAGACCTCGAAAAACAGATCACTTTAGAAGAAGACCCGGTGGGGACACTGTTGATCCCATCGTGGAGGAGTGGTGTAGGTTCCCGGTCCGATTGAGGGACCTAGGGACAGGCACCACTCTTGTTCACAGACATGGAACACAGCAGCCGCATATCTGTAAGGCGGCTGGTGTGTCCCCAGCAGAAATTTCCATGAGATCCATAGGATATAATACATGGATTATCTCATGCCCAAATCAAAGAGCGCAGCATAAGTTAAGTCAAAAGACAGTAATTGGTGGTGCGCATGTAGACTGTTCCATCCCTACTCCTAAGGTGGTTGGTGTTGTCCACGGTGTCCCCCATGTTGAGGACCCCGTGGAGATCGCACACTCCTTGGAGTCTCAGGGGTATAAAACAACTGCCACCCGACTTTTTAATCGTGATGGCACAGCATCCAGAGCCCTAAAATTTGAGTTTTATGGGCTCACTAACCTGCCTACTAAAATCAAAATTGGTACTTTACTCTGCCCGCTTGAGCCCTATGCACCGACTCTGGCACCTTGCGCCAAATGCGGTCGACTGGGGCATGTGGCAAGAGTATGTAACTCTAAAAACACTATCTGCATCCGTTGTGGTAGCAGAAATCATTGCCGTGCGGACTGTTCCGACACGTCACTAGCTAAATGCGTGAACTGTGGCGGGCCACACAGCGCTGCATATCAGAAATGCCCAATGATACTTCTTCATCGTGAGGCCAATAAAATCAGGAATAAAACTTATATCCCTTATCAAGAAGCTCTTCGTAGAGCACAACTGGTAATTAATGAGAGAGGAAAAGTCCAGAATAAAATTCACAGGACTGCTTCTCCTCATCTGGATAAAACAGCTTGGGTAAAACCTGTTATTCCACCTGTTCCACGCAGACGGACGCAAAAGCCTCCGATTAAGACTGCTCCAAAGCCAAAGCCTAGACTTAGCCTAAATAGAACTATTAACTCTCAATCAAACAGTTCTCTTCTTCCTCAGTCCGTGCATCGCACTGGGCCCTCCCCTGCTCCGAGACCTGTTCTCCGTTGCGGGGAGAGACCCAACTGCGGCACAGAGAGGTCACCTGATAGTGGCATTTCAGGAATAGGTAAACTCATAAAGGACCTTGAAGTTCTTATGGACATTATTGCCCGAATGCAGACTGTAGTCTATACTGAAGATTATGGTTCCCTGCTGGCAGCTTTTAGTCAGCAGGCTACCAATATCAGTAATCGTCATGCAGAGTATATGTGTGCACCTTGATGCGCCATCAAACTGATAGGCTGGTAATTTAGTTTGGTATCTTAAAATCTGTTTTTAATATTTTAAACTTGTTTTTAAAAAGAAAAAAAATATATTATAATCTCGTTCCGGATAGTAACCCCGGTTGTATATAGTTTTAAATCTTTGAATTAAAATCTATTTTTAACGAAATAACTGAAAAGGACCGTTGTTAATAATTGAAAGCTTTTACTCCCAAGCCAAGTGGCGGGGGGCGGAATTAGTGAGATTAAGTTTCTTTTAATGGTTGTACGGCCTTGACCGCCGACCTTTTTGGCTAACCTTTTTACCTGGCCCTTCCCCCCATTTCCCCCCTTATAAAATGTAAACTTTGATAGTCCCTGATACTAGGAATAGTCTATAGGGACAGTAAACAAGATTCAATCAAACGCGCGAGAACCAGTCTAACGCCCAGCGGCCGCACAGTGAACGCTGCACCATTGCAAACAAGCCAACACGCAATGAAACAAATTTACTGATAACCCAACACGGTGAAACTCCTGCCGCAAAACAAAAACAACGGACAAAAGTGCGGCAAAAAACAAACAACAGTGCTACCCGCACCCCCCGACAAAGAGCTGTACAACGGCAGACACCAGAATTGGAACTGGGCGTGCGCAAACATGACTCATGTACGCCGACCGACGAGCGATTACACAACGGGGCTGACATAACCGCTGCCGCCCACAGGCCATTATCAGCGCTGAACAGCGGCAAACAAACCGCCCGAACAAACAATACGAAAAGGTACAACAAAGCCATAGCAAAGGTAAAAAGGAAAAAGCACTCCTAACCAGATTCGTGAAATGATTCACACCAGACCCAGATATCGGGTTCCGGAACCATCTACGCCCCGAGTACCATGCCAGAACCGCCTCAGCTGGGTCACAGTCCACAGCGGACTGGAAGACGAACGAACGTTCGGGCGCCCAGCAGCTGCATTTGAAATAACCTTCAAGTCGAGGGCCAGCTTCAACGGGGACCGTAAAAGATCTGAACAAGATCAAACTTGTCTGCAGAACAAGATAAAAAGAGTTAAACAAACTCATCCTTGGCCACCCTGCTCGCACCTACGAAACAGAAAATCGTAAACTGGACCAACGAACTAAACGTAGTTCACAAAGAGGCGGCCAGGACACTAACAAACAAGGCGCTCAAGCGGCTAGGGGAGAAAATCAGTGAGGGCGGCCAATAAAAAGACGCAAGGATTTAAAACTATCTCAAAGTAATGAGATGACAAACACACGCAATGAACCAAACCGGACCAACTCGCCAAAAACTGGCCTAGAAACACACTCGGAACAGGAGACTCATGAAAAGAACGTTAATGAAATAACGCAATGAATCGAAAGCGAAATGGACAGAACCTAACGCGCAGGTGGAAAAAACAAGGAAGGAAACTACACAGTCACGAACGGACGATAACACAACGTGTACCTCCCCACCAATAACAACGCACAAAAGTCGCAAAAAAATTGGGAATCCAAATTACCTAACGCATAGAAAAAATCTCAAGGCAATGAGGTAACAAACACACGCAATGAACCAAATCCCAACGAACCAACTACAACCGAAACAACTGGGAAAAAGAACAACGGCACGCTCGGGAAAAAAACAAGTTTAATAAAAAATAAAAACTCCCAAGAGCACTGCCAAACATGAAATAGGGTTAAAAAGAATCCACTAACATAGGACATTGGGTGAATGGAATCTAACTCTCCTGCTCTATGAGTCACCGAACTAAAACGCCGAACGCACAGAACAAACAGGCTAAAAGAACGTGTCGTTGGTGTGCGATGTTTGGCACCATTTTATATAAACACACTCGGAACAGGAGACTCATGAAAAGAACCTTAATGAAATAACGCAATGAATCGAAAGGGAAATGGACAGAACCTACCGCGCGGGTGGAAAAAACAAGGAAGGAAACTACACAGTCACGAACGGACGATAATACAACGTGTACCTCACCACCAATAACAACCTGCACCCCCCCACCCCCCCCCCCCACCCCCCCCAACAACGCAATGAACCGAAAACAAGAAGTGACACCAACAAAAAATGGAAATCCACAGAACAGTCACAACCAAAAGAAAAGTTCGGTGTCCATCACCAGTGTGGTTAGGTTGGTCCGCTGATGAGAGCAGTGCCTAGCTTATTGCAAGCAAAAATGTGCTCGAAATACACTAAGGGAATGAAGTGACGTAACAAAATCTAAACCTGTGTCATAAAACCTTGTGTATACGGCCAAGCCAGAACAAACAGGCTAAAAGAACGTGTTGTTGGTGTGCGATGTTTGGCACCAGTTTATATACACCAGGTGGAAAAAACAAGGAAGCAAACTACACAGTCACGAACGGACGATAATACAACGTGTACGCACCACCAATAACAACGCAAAAAAGTCGCAACAAAATTTGGGAATCCAAATTACCTAACGCATAGAACAAATGCGGATACCCGGGCCCGAAATGAATCATGCATAAGCAATGATTCAAACACACCAAACAAAAAACGACGCGCGGCCGACTAAAATGCCACTGACAGAACACGTCAATCAAGCGGGGGCAACCACTGAAACTAAGCCGAAAAACAGTCACAAGGAAACGTGACAAACAAGAAAACTGAACACAAGGGCAACTAACAAGCCTGGACATCACTTCTGAACGAGAAGGGAAAAAAACAGGTACAATAACGGGTGCTGAAAATGAGGACGCGCACGCACACGTATGCACTATCTCAAGCCCAGCTTTGAACTTGCAACGTGAACATGCTAACAGTTGTCGCGGGGGCCGCTCAGCCACTCAAAGACCGATGACCAAACATTATGCAACATTACAAGGAGGGTACAGCCTTGGAAGTGACTCAATAGCCGGGCCCGCCGTCACATTCTAACTCGAACCCGTAAATCTGTGCACACTCTGGGACTGGTAACACAGATACCAAATAACCAACATGTGCATGTGGAGGGTGCCCCTGTTTTCTGCAGGGACACTTGGACATCTATGCCTCCCTTTGCATAGACCCGTGTGCATGTACGCATCTTATGCAATTGGATTTCTTGTGTCTGCAGGGAAACCGTTTATACATGTATGTTTCTCTGGTCTGCAGAGACACACGACTGAACATCTGTGCCTCCTTCAGCGGGGACCTGGGTGCATCTATGCCTTTTTTCCCTACAGGGACTTTGATGCAATTGGAGTCTTCTCTCTTCAGGGCCACGCTAACATCTATGTCCAGATCCGCGGGTACTCATGTGCATCTATGCCTCCAGTTTCTGCAGGGACCCTTGAGCTTGTGGTTTTCTTTTCTTTGCAGCGACACATGAGAAGTTAGGACTCTTCCCTCAGGGCCACATTTTCATCTATGTTGATTTGTCTCTGCAGGGCCTCATGGGCAGTGATGTGCACTGTCTCGGCGGAGTTGCGTGTGCGGGGCCCGGGGTGGGCGGAGCCGGCCCTGGCCACGCGGGGCGCGGATAAGTAGCGGTAACCAACCCAATCGCGCCAGTGTCCCAGACTGGTCCCAGCAACGGGTATAAAGTGGCAACCCGATGCGCACGAGAAGCAACATAGCCAGCTCAGCAGCCGAGGAGAGAGGACGGTTTTTCTCCGCTCTCTCCACACACAACAACCAAGCCAGCGATCAAGCGAGCCAGTCAACAGCCAGCCAAGCGAATCAGCCAGCATGGAGAAAGGGCGAAAACAACGAAAGAAGACCAACAAGGAACAGGTGGAGGAGTATGCCTCCACCTTCCCTCAAGCACAGAGAAAGCAACCACCGGCCAGGCGGGAGACGAGGAGCTACAAGCCCCCTCTCTCCCCGCCAATTCGGCCGCAAGAAGGACAGAGGGCGTACTGGGAACAGGTGGGGGACTCACCCCCTCACCGCCAGGCACCCCAGCAACCAGTCAATAACGGACCGCCACTGACAGTGGTAGACAGTGACCAGAGCCTCAGAGAGGCATTCAACAAGTATGGCCCACCGCCGATGCCACCAAGGGGACTATTTCCCAAAATGGACGCATTCTACGACAGAATGCGCCCGCCATGGCAAGATCAGGCACCCGTCACCAACGGGGACGAAGCGGGCCCTGCTCGCCCCCAATCACCACCACCACCAGAAGAAGCAGAAGAGGAGCCCTCGTCGGAGCTGTCTTTATGGGCCGATTCCCCATGCTCCCCACCGCCGGTCGTAATCCCCGAATCACTCACTCGGGAGCGGCCGGCAACGTTGGAGGAGGGGGAGACTCGGCTCAGGGGGATTGACTTCGAGGAGCTGGTGCTCCTCCTACAAGACGCCGTCCCAGTCATCACGGCGATCGATGGCAGCGCATACCACCGTGCATTAGTCGCCGTCCGGTGGCTTGTGCACTCGGGAGCCATTAAGGACCTCGAGCCCCCAACGTCAAAGGACACGGCCAGCCAGGCCACAGCCCGGACAACAACAACGGGGAGTCAAAAATCCACCGACTCCCCACAGACTGCGGAAAAATCAAGCGGCACCACACCACCCGAACTGCAGGACAAACACACAGAGACAGAAGTCTCACCAACAAAGATCCTCCAAGACGCGGGTACGGACCCGCCCCCCCAACAACAACAACCACCGCAGGAGGGCAACGGACGAGTCACCGGCCCGAAGCAACACAGAAAACGCCACCGACCGCCCAAGCGCTTCAGGCTGCAGCGCCCACCACTCCTCCCCACGCCGCCACCGCACATGCGCCTGCCACCTCTACATCGCCACCCACCACGACCATTTCAGCGCCCGGCCCCTCGACCAAGAATTGACTGGCCGCCGCCTCCACCACCATACCTTCCCAGACCTTACTACAACCGGCCACGGTGTTCCCGGCCGATTCCACCACCACCGCCACCACTCCCGCACCAACTCCTGGAGTGGTTAGCGTTCCACCACCCACCAGCCTGGCGATAGCAACGGTCCCCCGGCCACACCACCCACCTCCTGCACCATCAACCACCCGGCCCCGGCAGCACCATCAGCCAGCTGCGCGACGGAGAGGCAGACAGACAGCGAGACGACAACCTCCCCCCCAACCCCCCTGGCCCCCCCCCCCCCCCCCCCCGGACGAAATCAACGAGAGTTGGAAGTCCCAGTCCCTTTCAAGTCAAGCAAAGCAAACGAGAAGCATACAGCCTTCAGCAGCAGAGGAGAGAGGACGGTTTTTTCCGCTCTCTCCACACAACGACAAGCAAGCAAGCCAGCCAGTCAGCCAGCCTATCAGTCGGACAGAGCGGACGGTCTCACCGCGCCTCGCCCACAGCAAGCCACGCTACGCTCCGCTGCCCAGCCACCACTCAAGATTGAAGACTCGCCTACCGCGCAACCAACATGTCGAACAAAAGACGCCAACCCGCCCCTTTTAGGGCGCCCAGTCAAACGGACAACACGCCGCGAACCACACGAAGCCGAACGGAAACCATTCCTGAGATTCGGGATATTCGTGATATCCCGGATATGCCCAGGTTAGAGCCAGGGGAAGTCTACAGCGACTATCTCCAGCGGCTAACAGCCTACAACAACCAAGTACAGTCGCTCTCACCGTACAATGAGAACGGCCGCTTCTCAAGAGAAATGACTGCCCACCAAGCAACGTACCACACAAGTGCCATCAACGCCAGCTACCCACCAGTACACGAGGCCGATCAGCAATCGGAACCAGAATTCGAGCAGGACCCTCCACCAGCCTCCCCGCTGGTCCATATCCCAGAACACCTGGCAAGAGAGAGGGAGTGGACCAAAAGGGAGAAGAAGGTCCGCTTAGGATCAATGGACCTTGACGGCCTCGTGAAACTGCTGACAGCCGCCGCACCAGCCATCATCTCCTCAGAGGGAGACAGCTACCACCGGGCGCGAATTGCCACCCGATGGTTGTTTGAAAATGAATATCTCAAGAACTTTCACCCACCCACGACAGCCAGCCACGGATGTCAGGGAGTCCCCCTGACACAGGAAGCGGAAACCCAAAGTTCCACACCCACCACCAAATCGACGGGAAGCCAGGCCTCCCCGCTGACCAAAGCCAAAGATACCAACACAACGCTAACGACCACCAAAGAAACGGGCAGCGGGACGGAACCGCACCCCAGATGCACGGAAACAAGCACCACCACAACCACAACCTCGAAGGACCAAGCCACAGACCCAATCCCGACCGACGGACTCAACAACCCGCCACACCGACAACGCAGACGACCACCCCTACACATCCGGACCAGGGAGAAGAAGACGAAAAACCAACGGCCACCACTACTCCCCACGCCGCCACCACACATGCGGGTGCCACCACAACACCACCACCCACCCTGGCCACGTCAGCGACCGACACCACGACCCCGAATCAACTGGCCACCACCACCACCACCGCAATTCCCTAGACCACACCTTCACCCGCAGCAACGGTTTTTCCGGCCGCCACCACCCCCGCCACCACTCATCCAACATCTCCTAGAGTGGCTGGCGAACAAACTCCCGCCAGCCTGGCCGTAGCAACGGTTCTCCGGCCACACCACCCACCTCCGACACCATCAACCACCCGGCCCCGGCAACACTACCAGCCGAAGCAGCAACGGAGCGGCAGACAGACAGAGAGACAACCAGCGCCCCCCACCCCCCACCCCCCTGGCCCACCCCCCCCCCCGGACGAAATCAACGAGAGTTGGAAGTCCCTGTCCCGTTTCAAGTCAAGCAAGCAAGCAAGCACGAGAAGCATTTCAGCGCACAACTAAGGCGCTAAGGCAAACAAGCCGACCTAAGAAACAACACGGAAAAGAAATAACGAACGACGCGCTAGAGCTCGCACTCCGAAAACACTAGGGAAAACAAAAATCCCAGGCCAGAATCCGTAACATCGGAAACAGCCAAAAGAGTCTGTCAAGACGCAACAAACACCAGCAACAATGGCCACTGATGTCACAGTCACAGGGGACCGCGCGACCAAAAAAACTGCCACGCGCGAGAACCAGTCTAAACGCCCAGCGTCACAGTGAACGCTGCACCATTGCAAACAAACCAACACGCAATGAAACAAATTAACTGATAACCCAACACGGTGAAACGTGCCGCAAAACAAAAAAACAACGGAAGAGTGCGACCTGCACCCCCCCCCCCACCCACCCCCCCCCCCCCAACAACGCAATGAACCGAAAAACAAGAAGTGACACCAACAAAAAATGGAAATCCACAGAACAGTCACAACCAAAAGAAAAGTTCGGTGTCCATCACCAGTGTGGTTAGGTTGGTCCGCTGATGAGAGCAGTGCCTAGCTTATTGCAAGCAAAAATGTGCTCGAAATACACTAAGGGAATGAAGTGACGTAACAAAATCTAGACCTGTGTCATAAAACCTTGTGTATACGGCCAAGCCAGAACAAACAGGCTAAAAGAACGTGTCGTTGGTGTGCGATGTTTGGCACCAGTTTATATACACATTCAGTTCTGCGATAAAAGGCATCACACAAACAGTTCTTCAAATGCAAATGCTGTCGCACAGGAATCTATGCTACAACTGGCACGAAGCACCAAAACCAGCACACATGGTCAACACAGCGGTACAGTACATCGTCATCATTTGCAGCACCACTGCAACATTGTCATGAGATGGAAGAGAAAAGATGGTGGCAGTGATAGTCCCATGCCAGGTGGAGGTGTAGGGAAACCAGTACTTACTTTACTTACGCCTGTCACCCCTACCCGGGTATAGGCCGTCGACGAGAGACCTCCAGCAACTCCTGTCCTGTGTTTCTCCTTCGATTCTACTCCAGGTGGTTCCCAGTCTCTTGGTGTCTGCTTGGAGGTCTTGACGCCAGGAGTTTCTCGGCCTACCTCTTTTCCTCTTTCCCTGGGGGTTCCATGACAATGCCTGCCTAGTGATATACCTAGCAGGGAAAGGTTGTACTTTTGCATTTCCGCTGCTATCTGGGCGGCCTTGCCGCTCTGGTACATGGTCTTGACGTTCCATGTGCCCATGGTTGTGTCCCTGGATAGAGAGAGGCGGCTCGATCCTGTGGCTTCCGAAGACTTCCGGCTTTCACCACAGGACGTCATAAGTCTTCTGGTAGAAGAGCCTTCCTCCTCCAGGAAAGGAATTACTGTTAGTCTTTTCGTCGGCGTTTTTGTAGCTATTTCTTTTTTTGCAGGGTGGGGAAGCTACCCCCACGCCCAACCCCCTTACTAGGAGGACCAGGGGTTTTCTGTCGGGGTCACCTTCCCTTAGACCATGTTGGTTCACGGCACCTTATTTCATTCGGTGCACCCCTCTCACGAGGGACCCCCTATCCACCACCCAGGGGACGCGCCTCAACGCCATATGGTCCCAGCGCGAGGAGGGAAACCAGTGTGCCGCTGAAACTCCTGTCGTCGCTGGCCATTTGGACAGTTAGCACGTCGATGACCGTTCTCATTGCAAGCCCAGCAGACAAGAGTGGGTCTAGCATCTTGAGGTGGCTGCTGCAACTGCACAGGCTCAGCCACCTGCACCTCGGCATCTTGCACTATGGGGTCCACGGTCTCTCGGACTGGAGGGCACTGAGGTGGCATGGAAGATGCAGGGGCAGTGACCTCCTAATGTGTATAGAGGACCACCCAGTCCCAATCCTCCTCCTCGGTCACTGGGGCTGATGAGGGTGCCTGACTTTCGGACTGGAGCACTGCTGGAGGCTCCTGCGTACTGCCTGGTATCCGTTGGTACCCCAGGAAGTGATCTCGCAGGAAGCTCAAGATGGACTCAGCAGTGTAGTCCTCATCTGGAAGATGTTCCACCCACCTCTTGAACTTCTTCAGTGCTCTCCCCTCCAGTGCCAGGGCAACCCATTCTGCCAGTTCCAACTGCCCAAGCTTCTGGCCGTAGAGGGCTTTGAGGCAAGCGATCTTACGTTCTGCCTCCTCGATGAAAACTTGGACGGGACAGCCCTCATACCGCATTCCCTCGAACGTTGGCAGAGCTGGGAAGGAGATAACCTGCCCGCCGGTGCTGTGAGGACCCACGAAGATCGCACTGCTAGCCAGGGGGTACTCGTTTGCTGGCGGATACTTCGTTGCCATGCTGCCGGTGGTTCAGTTGAGATGTCCGCACGCCCTCTACGCTGCTTTTTGGTGATAGATGTTGACTCCTCCGCCTCCGCGATCCTGTCGGCGACGCCAAAAGATGTGGTGGGGCGGATCACAACAAAACAGACAGGGAGGCCATGTTGCGCCTTGTGAAGATGTTTTTATTTCTCCACCAAGGAGGCAGTACACAGAGACCCAGTTAGACAAAACTTGGGTAAATAGTTCGACGCTCAATAGGTCTTGCTTCCGTCGTGGTGCTACAGCAAAATGCGTTCTTAACGTGGAGACGCTACCACGAGGGGGCGCTACTGGGTCAAGGTCGATGTCTACCACTGGTCTAATTAACTGATTGGTCACTTCCAGCTAAATTTAGATGGGACAGCCAAAAGGGAAAATCACTAAGACTGGGGCTAAGTAGGTCACCTCTGCCAGAACTCGCACTCGGCAGCTCCGCTGTGGCAACCGGTCGCGCAAAATCATGCTACAGTGTATTGACCATTGACCAGAGGGGTGACGTAATAAAATATAATATTAACACTTATACAAAACACAGCTCGTCACATGGATGTTAGGTTTTTAACTATCAAAGCACCATCAGTGGACATCTTGGGCTAATGCCCAAGACATCCACTGATGGTGCGTTGATGGTGGTTTCTAGTAGCTATAGTTCCCCTCTACTGTGGTTTTGATCAAGAAAGAGTTCTTGAACTGATCAGATTTAGCTCTTGTCATGACCGATCAGTTTTAGCTCTCGTCATGATGAATGGTTTACTGTTTAGCAATTTGTGGTTGTAGAGGATATTTGTGGTTTGAAAGTATTTGTTTTGTTTTGACTTCAGAGCTCTATTGTTTGGCTGTAAAATTTTTATGATATATAATTATATTTGTTGGAAGGAAGTGCTGGCACCAACCCCTCAACTATCTTGTAGAGAAATGAAGAATAATCTGGTTTGGGTGCAGCTTCTGCAGGGCAGAAGCTTCAATTTTTTTTAGAGCATCTCTGTATCACAACTCATTTCTCTGGAGTTACACACGATTCGCCAATAAAACGGCCAAGGCAAAAAGCTAATTTGAAGATTTCGGTCCTGGGCTAGAATGTGTAAAGTACATTTCAGGAGGTACTGTGAAATATGAACCTTTTATTATTGCCTGGAAAAGTTCAGTAAAATTGTGTTGGCTTCCAAGAAAACCTTGGACGTTTTCCCCCTCGCCAAAGTGAGGTACAACGACTAATCCAACCCTGCATCAGCTTTACAATCAACGGAGCTAATAAAAGGCGTGTATAAAATAAAGTTAACTCATTCGAGACGTGCCGCGTATTCATAGGCCGCACATCTCGAATGAGTTAACTAAGGATCATGTTCACCTATTTTGTGGCGTACAGACTGATGTACACAATAACAATATATGCGTAACATACACAAAACAAAGTATGCACAGTTGAGTAGTGAATAAACGCTAGGAAGCAAAAGATGTAAACCTGGATGCAGTTCTGGTTCTAACTCGGTCTTCTACACTCCGATTTGACAGATTTTGGCCAGCTTTCAATCACGGAAGGTGAATGAAAACACAATGCCGTTTCTGTTTACAGATCTGCAGAAACACCGGATAAGAATTATCTCTCCTTAGCTGGTACGTCGTTTTCCAGTCCATATACCACAATTTTATATAAAATGAAGTATGCAGTGGACAGATTAACTCATTGCAACTGATTAACTTTTCTGTACTCTGTCACTAAGCAATTTGTTTTGAAAGTTCATTTCTGTGTCCGGTGTGCATGCCAAGTAATGGCTTCACAATTTTTTTTAAACACATTCAGCACTAAAAATAGCTAGCACATGCACTGCAAGTTGACCCTTGGCTGGGCGGACTTCGCTGCTGCAAGTGTTCTAGGGGGTAGTAATCTCGTGGCGGCTAAAGTCGCCATCTGTAGGCAGACAGTTAAAGTCTGGACCCTTTTGTAACTTGCAAATGCATAATTCCTCCTCTAAGCTGGTTGGGTGCTTTGAGAAGTTTTCATAGGCGGTTCTTTGTAATAAAAATTAATGGCCGCGGCACCATTTCAAATGGTTAACTCATTTTGCCCACGATACACAACAGCAAGATATGGCTCGACCATGATAGTTCAAGGGCGGTAGCAGAATAGCTTGGCGCCTATAGGCGCCAAGCTATTCTGCTACCACCCTTGAACTATCATGGTCGATCCGTCTCCTGAATTGTAATGCAGTCCTCAGAGGACAACTCCAAAATGTGGGTAGTTCGTACCTCGGGCACAATGAGTTAAAGGAAACTGACATTTGTCACATCGGTCATCTCTTTCGATTCGCAATTACCGCCATGGATGCAATATGAAATCCCTGCCATGGCTGAATGGTGAAAGCAAATAATAGGGGACAACCTGTGTGGTTAACCCCTTCAATGCTGAGATAAAGTGAACATGATCCAACTGCAAGAGACATATCCTCATGAGCCCACGTGACCACATGGGCTCATGAGGATCTATGCCTCTTGCTGAGACCGATTTGCATCTATGTTCCTTGGACGGTGTTGGCTCTTGGTTGTTGAATGAACCAAGATTTCAGAAACAAATATTTACGTACTGTGGCAGGGAGGGGGTTAATACTATATTTTCTGAACTTCACATATGCACACACTGGCCCATGCACACACACACTCAAAGTCACTTGAAAGTGGAGAACAGGTCAGGGACAACAACAATAATTATATGCAGGAGCACATTGTAATTAAAACAAAGTTTTATTACATTCGCCAACACTTTACAAAATTTATGGTCACGCAATTTTGTTTATCTAGATGACAACAATTTTGAGATTATGTCATGTAAGCAACAAGTGATTTGCCAAAATTAATACATTGTTTCTATATTTGTCCCTGAAAGGTCTAACCATAAGAAACCCAAATAATTATGCACAGCAACACAAGGAATGCCATCGAAAGACTGTTTTAAGTTAACAAAATATAGGCCCTGAACAAAACCGGCTTGGCATATTAAACAAATGACATTTAACAAGTCAACAGTTTGAGCAGTGAAACAGGTTTTGTGAATTTAAGATTTCACTCAACAAGGGAAAGAAAACTTTAATAACGAAGACACATTTCTGTGTGCTGTCTGTGACTTCGGCCTTACAGCACTAGGTTGCTAAGTCCAAACTTACAGACCAGCACACGCTTACATTATAAATCAAAGGCATTGACTGGAATAAGATAAATAATAACGTCACAACATATGTAATGAACGCTGGCTACATGCACTGAGTAAATGCGCAAGTTTTCAGTCCGAGGCAGCACTTTCACATCCAGCGCCTACCACAAGAGGTGGAATCAACTATGATAGGCAAAGAATGGTGTCTGATCAGACTGGCACCAACCAAAACTAGGCTACTGCCGGATTTGCTTGGCACCTTAATCCATAAAGCCCTGAAAGACTCCCGAAAGAATGTGCATCGACCATGATATTTCAAGATTGGTGTCAGAATAGCTTGGCGCACCAACCTTAAAATATCATGGTCGATCTGTCTCCAGAACTGTGATGTAGACCTCAGAAGATATCTACAAAAATCTGATAACTTCGTCCTCAAGGCGTAAGGAGTTAACAGGTGCTGAACAAATCCAGCAGTACTCTTGAGTTTCACAAGTCCACATTTCATTTGCACTGCTTACTGTTGCTTATATGAATGATGACGCGCTACATGGCAGAAATCAGTTAAAAAAAATTATAAACACTGCTCCTTTACAGGAAAATGTAAGTACAGTGCATATGCCAACAATAAAATTTACCTCCATACGCAATATACCTGCACATGTATTCATGCAATCAACAAAACTGAA
Organism: Semisulcospira habei; assembly: GCA_036245525.1. NCBI lineage: Eukaryota > Metazoa > Mollusca > Gastropoda > Semisulcospiridae > Semisulcospira > Semisulcospira habei. The sequence goes on from BTPG01000007.1 coordinate 39,400,016, forward strand.
ATACATCTCTGTGAAAAATAATACTGAAGTATTGTAGCAATAGTACATGAGCAGATGTAGATAAACTGGTTGACTGAGACAGCGTAAGGCAAAAATGAAATTAAAATTGTATTTAAAATACTACAGTATGCAAATACTATGCGAATATTTATGTAAAAATCACTAGATAAATTGTCAGACCCATACAGCAACAAAACGACAATGGGGAGAGGTTAACATGTTAACAACATCATTTACAAAAATTGTGGTTTTACAAGCATGAACACAAATACACATCTGTGCTCTGGTCTATGATCCTGGACCTTACAGCCTGGAGCTGTAAGGTGCAAGCTCATAAAGCGGCGCACATTCTACTTGCATGCATGTAATTTGCAACTAAATACATAACAGAAGTTTAACCCTTTGGCTGGCCATAGTGCTTTTTGTTGAGGTGATTCCTTCAGGAATCACCTCAACAAAAACCACTTTGGACAGTCAAAGGGTGAAGGACATGTCCAGTAACAGTTAAAACTTACAGTTGTCCCCGTGTTGGCTTTCTTTTTTCAATCACTAGATTTTAGTACCATTCACAACAGTAAACTCTCTTGTGCATGCAGGCACCGGTAATGTTAACAATACCAGCGGCTGGACAACAAGAGGGTTAAATTATCACAGGTAATGTTTTTAGTAGAAAATCAACCAGTAAATGCAGTCAACAGACATATTAAAAAAAATAATCAGTCACGGATAGGGTACGTTCTGTGACAATATTATCAACTCTTAAACTCCCAGAATGAAATGACTTCCATTCTATACAATGGAAGTCATTTAGTTCTGGGAGTAAAGAGTTAAATACAGTAGAACCTTGTTGTGAAGAAACATCTTTTAGCAATAAAAAGTGGTCTTAGCAGACAGGTCACTCAAGAGAAGCCTTGAATGGCAAATGGCATCACCTGTCATTGGACATCATCATTCAGGTGGTTATAGCCAGCTAAATGAGGATCTTTAAATTGACAGGGGAAAAGGGTAGTTCCCTGTAAGCAAAGGGCATCAGGCCGAAGTCGGCCTCAGTGGACCCGCGCACTATCGTGCTCGGGTCCACTGCGGCTGACTTTGGCACGATGGCCTTTTCCGTGCTTGGTCGCTAAAAACTGGTTCTGCTGTACACAAGTCTGCAAAAAGTTTAAAAGGCATGCAACAGGAGAGGCAGGTGACATCATGTGAAAGCAAATTTCCCAAATAAAATTGGTTCTATACCCTTGGGGTATTGTGAGTGTTATTATCATTTTGTCTTTCTGTACAGACAGTACATACTCCGTTCGACCAGAGGAACAGCAAAGTGCCACCTTAACAGCAACAAATGCAAGTCTGAAAAGCCACCTACTAAGTCTAACATGTATGTAAGAAGGCACAGTTACACAAGAAATCCACTTCAAAAAAGGCAATCTGTGAATCCATTTCCACTGAAACGCCATTCATTCATGATTTTTCATACTTTGTGACTGCACTAATCCCCATCTCTAAACCCCAACTTGTACTAAAACCTATTGATCAAAGTTGCGCTTCATATGGTGGCCATTTTGAGCGTTTTGCTGACATATTACCCCTTTAACACATTCCTAGCACGTAAATGATCATTGGGTGGACATCGGCCATGGTTGGCCATGCAGTGTGTGGAATGACAGCAAGCGATGTCAGCCCGATGACATTTTGCATACTGTAGTCACCATAGCATGAGATGGATCAGCCATAAAAGTTTAAGGGTAGTGCCAGATCAGTTTTCCAGTAAGCTCAGGCTGATGTTGGCCGCAGTGGGTCTGTGCGGCCCACTGTTGCCAACATCAGACAGAGGACCTTTTGCTGGGTCGGTACATGTAATGCGCCAAGCTAATTTGACACTGCCCTTTCTTCCAATGGTGAAGTGCCTTTTTTTTTAGCGACATGTACCTGCATGTAGTACTCTTCCTCCTCCCGTCACCCCCCACATTCAGTTTCATATCATAATGCTAATCATTAGGCTGTCTCTTCCTCTTTCTGTTGTGTTGTCTCCTCGTTCTCCTGAGTTGCCTCCTCTTCCTGCTGGGTTGCCTTCTCTTGCTCCTGCTTCTCGCCTTCCTTTGGCTTCGGTTTCTCTTTCTTGTGTTCCTTCTTCTGATGCTCTTCATCCTCCTCTGCATGTTCCTGCTGCTTCTGTTTCCTGGCACTGTCCCGGTTGCTGTCCCTGGCACTCTTGCTGCGGTTATTCTGAAAACAGTCAAACATACTGATGAGCAAAAGAACTGCAACATTTTTTGGAATCATCAGAAACACTGACTGACGAGCAAAAAAAATGTTGGTGAAAACGCAACATTTTTGCTTCATGTAAAATTTGACATGCTACCATAAGAGATTAGCTGAACTTCCATCCTCAGTCCTTCAAGTTTGTTCACAACTGAAATGTTAACCCTCTGGCTGTCAGCAGTAGTTTTTGTTGCATTGATTCCTACATGGTATCAACGCGACAAAACTGCTACTGACATCCACAGCAAATTTTAGAAATACAAGATGCTTGAACCAAACAGCCATTTTCTATCCCCCTCCTACCACAACCAAAAAAAAAAAAAAAAAAAAAAATTTGTAAAAAGTGAAAAAAATAAATAATGATAATAAAAAAATTCTATTAAATGAAAAAAAAAAAGAAAAAAATGAAAAAAAAAAACCAACAACACGTGAACCACAAACAAATCTTTATGTTGTAAACACAGATGAAAAAGGATCTGAAATAATATCCATCTCCAAAACTTAGGATATATGTCAGGCATGAAAATAAGTGTCTAATTAGGCTCTTGAAGGAACATTGTTTTAGCTACCCCACCCCCAACTCCTCCCCCCTCCATACCTCCTGCTGCTCCCACCAGTCCTGCGGGAACGCGGAGATGTTGTCCATGAATTTTTGGTTTTCCTCCCAGTCCCTCTGCCATTTCTGGACACTGTACTCAGGCTGACGCATGTTGATACGCATCAAGATAGCCCCTTGGTTCTCTTTGGTCACACGCAGCAGTTCTCGCTGACGTTTCTCACGATTCAAACTGCAAGCAAAAGTTGAGATGAGGAATATGATCGTGAGTGGCTAGCCAGCATACAAATCTTGTGTAACAGAGCGAACCAAATGTTCCTCTGTGTACATAAGGTCGATAGCGCTTATGACCATTACTTTGTGGAATTCATTCTTGTCGACTGCTAGCTATGATGTGCGCCGCTCGCGGTGCCTGCCAAACGCAGCGTTAGGAGTTGTGTACGTGATAACGCAGTGTACGTGTGGTGTTTTCTTTTATATTTTTTTACCTTGTATTGTAGCCAAACTACAACACCATTTGCTTAGTATTTAGCATTGTTAGATTTGGCCAGGGTAATAGTTTTTAATGATGTATAAGTCTTTTAGTTAACTGTAACCTATCAGGGTGATATTTGTGATTTAGTAGCCTTTTCAATTTTCTGTGGCCATTCTGAGACCACTTTAAGAATGAATATACATTTTTCGCTAACAGCCTGTAACCCCAAAATGAATCCAGAGTAAAGCTGGTAAAAAGAAATCCTAACTTTTCTATTCAAAGTTTAGATTTCTGCATTATGCAGTTCAGAAGTTATTCTAGCTCTTAGGGCTGGCAAGAAACACAGATTTGTGGTTTTACCATCCCAGACCCCCACTTTGGCACACTCACAAACCAGATAGGTGCTCAGGCTAGCGCTGGCAGAATTGTACACATACCAAGGGGAATTACTCAGCGCTTGACAGACAAACAGTTAGATCCCCTGCCCTCGCCTATCAGACACCCAATCACCAGCCCACAGAGAAATACACAGGTATAGAACAAGACGATCATCTACATCCTCAAAAACCTTGAGTTTTTCATAACGTATTTTGCGCATTATTATTTTTGTTTGCACTATTTGATGATAATACTGGATATTTTGATGATTTTCTTGATCATGAGGTTGACATGATTGCCAGACTGGTCGGCATTAGCCATTTTGTGAGGCTAACTTGATTCCATTTGTCTTCTGCTAGACGATTATCTACTCGGTAGTAAATTTCCATGTAATGCTGCAGCGTAGAAATGTGTAGACAAACTTTTGTAACAATGTTGATGTGGAAGAGATGACGTATGATGATGTATTTTGCCCTAGAAAACTTAATGTGTCAAAATGATGTGGTGCTTTGCGTGCATGACTGCACGCGGTAGGTGGTGACTAGGTGATAGTTTTGCTTTGGCGCATAACCGCGGGAGTAAAAGGGAGTGAACTTATGCCTCTAAAATGATTCGCTAAGTTTGGTCTTGCTGAAATGAATGGTAATCATGACAATTCATTACATTGTTTGCATTGTGGGTGCACCATAATGCACACATTTTCTTTTGTTCATTTAATGCTATTCATTACTTGTTGATTGTTAGTTGTTGTTTTTTTCTTGAATAACCTTATGTTTTGCCCCACTCTTTTTGTTGTTGTTGTTGCTGTGGTAGAGATCTAAAGTTTATTTCATGGTTAGGATGATCTTTACTTTATTTAGTTCTATGTTCTGTTGATTTTTCCCTTGCCTATCACTTTGCTGGAGAAGGCAGCCTTTGTGCTCTGTTCCCGCACTGGTGACATCACTCACGGCTGACTCTCTCAGCCACCATGTTTGTTTTGATTTTGAACTTCCACTTAAGTTGTTTACACGTTGTTATGTCTTACCATATGCCATGCCTAGCCACGGATTGAGTGACTGGTTGATGGATTGATTGATTCATTCAGTCACTCATTTCATTCATTTATTCATAGTTTTTTGTTTGTTGTTATTTTGTTTTTATTCATTATTTGCTTCTTATTTTATGACTAGGTATTTCACTTGACATAGTACTTAGGCTTGGTTCACTGACCGGCATGAGCCTGTGTGACGGCAAGCAATACAGGTCATCTCTGTTATGCGACCCCAAGGGTCATTGTTCACTACTATGTGTACTAAGTAGCCTTTGAGTGACTGCAAGAAATACAGGACATCTCTGTTATGCGACCTCAAGTGTCATTGTTCACTACTATGTGTAATAAACAGCCTTTGAAACTTAAAGGTACTTTGTAGTCATATTAAGTGGACCATGTATTTATTTATTTTATGGTGACATTCATTAGGTTGCATTTTAGTAGATCTGCTTTATTCTATGCTATCTTATGTTACTTGCACAGAATTCCCCTTCATGTACACATGTTTTCTGTCTGTCTTTCCTCTTCGTCATGAATGACTGCAGAGCGTGCAGATGTTTGCGTTCTTTGTTGACGTTGAATGTTTGCGCTTTTGTCTGCGGTGCGAATGTTATAAAGACAGAGTGGATGATGAGGTTGTGTGTATGTCCTTATTCATTTTATGGTAAATCGGTTGTATTGTGAGTTCATTTTGTGTCATGTTCACACATTACTTTTTTCTCCTTTACACTAGTTCTCTTCCATTTACTATTCATTAGTGCTTAGTCACATATATATAGTTACTTTACTGCTGGCATGGCATCTCATTTAATTTTGTATTTTACTTTTGCTATGTTACTTTTAGTCCTTATGCATTCATATTGATGTGGTCTGACCTGTTAGGGAGGCCCCGGTCGGAGTGACTACCCGTTTGTTAGTCATTTGCATGTTTGCCTTACCAGGTCTAACTGTAAGCGGACTTGTGTATTGGCGCTCTGCTTTATTCTTTGACTTGTGCTTTGCATGACTTTGTAGTTCATATTGTGACTTACTTATTTTCATTTTATTTGCTGTCAGGTATTTTACTACACATTCTATATGTTACACAACCATCACTTTTATTTAATCAGAGTGTTTTTAAATTCGTGCATGATGATATATGAGTTAGTTTAGTTATGTGCCTCGTTAATTGTATTCTTGGCACCATTACTGATTACCTGTTTGATTACAAAGTAAAGTAGGTAAAAGCACTGTCATGGGAGAGAAGTGTGCATGATCGACCAGTGATCATAGATCTACTTAGTCAAAGCACACACACAAAAAAAAAAAGATAGGAAAGAGGTGGTGCTCCAAGAAAGTGACTGAAAGCAATGCATATGGAACAGTGGGATATGTGATACGCCCCCCTTCGGTGGGAGGGGGTGGGGGGTGGGGGGCTTCCATATGCATTGCTTTCAGTCACTTTCTTAGCGCACCCCATCTTTCCTATCTTTTTGTTTTTTGTGTGTGCTTTGTCCAAGTAGATCTATGATCACTGGTCGATCATGCACACTTCTCTCCCCTGACAGTGCTTTTACCCAACTTTACTTTGTAATCTTCCTAAAATATTAGAACTGGCAGTCTCCCCTTTTTTTTTTTCATTGATTACCTGTTTGTTTATTCCACAGGTACTGCTTTCTGGTGGTAATACATTTAAAGAAAACTTAACATGAACGCGTCTCTGAGATTTTAAGTCCAACCATCATTTCAATTCTGAATCATCACCCCATCACACTTGCAAGATTACTTTTTCTTTTAGTTGCTCAAAACAGGTTCCACTCTACAGGTCGGCTTCAGTATAATGCTGGGAACCCGCAAAGGAGATGGAGGTACCTTAACCTTTTTAGCCCCAGATCCCTACAGCAGGAGATGGTTTGACCATGATAATTCAAGGGTAGTGCCAGATTAGCTTGGTGCCTTCAGGTGTCAAGCTAATCTGGCACTACACTTGAATTATCATGGTCAAGCCATCTCCTGCAACTGGTACATAGTCGTTAGGCAACACCTCCAAAATTTAAGAAATGGGACCTTGGGGCTAAAAGAGTCAACAATTCCAGGGTAGGATCAGATTAGCTTGGCGTCTGACGGCCACAAGCTAATCTGGCACTACCCTTGAATTATCATGGGCGATCCATCTCCTGCTGCTGTGCATCGGGGCAAAATGGGTTAAGTCACACAGACACAGACTTGTGAAGAAAAAACACACCGACAGCAAAGTCATTGGGCCAGTGCTGGCCAGAGCTGGCCCGATATGCACCACCTTGGCAACAGTTTATGAAGTGTTAAAAATACCTTTTGTATTCGTAGTTATTGCGGTTATCCACTCGGCCACGAGTCCTCATGATGTACGACATCTTCTCCAGGAGAATTCTGTTGTCCCGCTCTATCGTTGCCAGTCGCTCCTCTTCCAACTGAGAAAAAAGAAGAAGATTAAATGGCATCAGTCAGGAAGACAATCTGGGCATCAGGGTCTGCAGTGCCACTAAGGGTGTTTGCAGCACGGACTAGGGTTTCCACCTCAGCTCTATAATTTGTGCAGTGAAGGCCTGTTGATACTGCCTCTGCCTGCCATTTTCCGTTTGGGTACTGAATGTACACCCCAGCCCTTCCATTCTGAACTGCATCTGTGGCTGATCCATCGGTGTATGCCCGTATCCATGCTTCCTGGGGATACTTTTCTTCGAGCATGGCCAGTGTCAGGACTTTCTTGCTCACAGTGCTGTGCTCATCTTTGGTGGTGATGTAGGGCAGGGTACCGTTGAAGAGATGGTGATGTTTTCTGGCGTACTTTCCCAGGGTGGAAGGTCACTAGCATGATTCAGAGCCTCTACCTGCGCAGTGAGCTTTGCCTGGTGTTTTCTCTGCAGAGCTCTCGTCACCTTCACAAAGCTTGATCCTTTCAGTCTCCCTGAGGTTGGCTGTTTCATCCTGGCATTCATAGGATGGTCTTTGGAAGACTTAACTTTTGTGGACTGTATCAAGGCTTTGCAATCTCTTCTCATGCGCAGGGGTGGGATGCCTGTTGTCTCTTCCATCTTTTTAATTGGTGTGGATCTCATTGCGCCGGTGATGATACGCAGTGCCTGGTTTTGAACTCAGTCAATGGTCTGCTGGTGTGACTGGGCTGCCGTCAACCATGCTTTGGATCCGTACTCAAGGTGTGGTCTCACTGTGCCTTGATATACATTTTTGAGGATCTTTTCATTGGCTCCCCATTATGTTCCAGCCAGCTTCCTCATGATGTTCAGCTTTCTTCTAGCTTTCGCTTCTGCGTTCCAAATGTGCGGCTTCCACGTCAGCCTCTTGTCAAGGGTGACGTCCAGGTATGTCTGTTCCTCATCATACCGCAGTGGGGTGTTGCACAGTGTCAGGCTGCCTGCTTTGTTGGAGAGAGAGAAGAGTGTGGCTGGTGATTTTTCTGTGTTGATGGTCACACACCAGTTGTTGGTCCAGTCTGTCAGCCTGTCCAGGGCTAGCTGCATCCTGTATGTAGCAGTTGTTGCATACTCTTCTGTGCACCAGAGTACCAGGTCATCTGCGTACAGGGCTGCGTGGACTCCTTTTGGTAGCTCTGGCACAAGGTCGTTGATGAAGAGTATGAACAGGGTCGGTGACAGGACTCCCCCCTGTGACACCCCCTGACGCAGCAGCACTTTTTGGCCACAGTACCCATCCACTGTCACACGGGCTCTGCGATTGTGCAGGTATGACTTGGTCCACCGATACATGTTCCCTTGGATGGCACTGCGAAGGAGTTTCACAAGGAGACCATCCTTCCACACCTTGTCGAAAGCCTTCTGTAGGTCAATGAAGGCAGCTAATAATAATAATAATAATAATAATAATAATAATAATAATAATAATAATAATAATAATAATAATAATAATATATAATAATAATAATAATACATAGTTCTTGTATAGCGCTGTTCTCCAGGAAAACACTGGACTCACTGCGCATGCACAACAGCACACCCTCTCTCTCAGACACACGCACGATTATACACTACTTTAAACCACCCCATCTCTTCCCAACACCTTACATTCACTTCCTCTAGGATCAGAATAAAAGGCAGTCAACATTTAGCTAAAGATGAGCTAAGTGTTAAATGCCCGACAGAAAAGAAAAGTCTTTAAGTGAGCTTTGAACTGTGACAATGTGGGCAGATTCCGCATTTTAGTTGGCATAGAGTTCCAACACTTGGGGCTAAAAAGGTGAAAGAACGCTCCCCGACAGTTTTCATGTTAAGCTTCGGGATTTTTAAAAGTTTTACACTAGAGGAACGGAGGGTGCGTAATGGCTGATAAACAGACAGCTTGGCAGAAAGGTACGGCGTCCAAATACCGATAGGCGAAAATTGCAATTTTGTACTGGCAGCGGAATTTTACGGGCAACCAGTGCAGCTGCTTTAGTAGTGGTCTCTCTTTCGTTTCTTCAAGATGAGAAGCGCCGCATTGTTTTGAATCATCTGCAAGCGTGAAATCTGATCTGCCGGCAAACCTGCCAGTACAGAATTGCAATAATCGAGCCTGGACGTAATGAATGCATTTATAAGTCTTGACGCCGCACTTTCTGTGAGATACGGTCTTAGGAAAGAAATTCTGCGCAGCTCAAGGAAACCAGCTCGGCAGACGCTACTGATATGATGGAGAGCGTCGAATCAATCTTCACACCCAGATATTTGACACAGTTCTGGAAGGGAACGCTGCAGCCACCAATGTTTGCGAACTCGCCGTTAATCAGACTAAGGCGAGACTGAGAGCCAACAGGCATGACTTCGGTTTTGTCGGTGTTAAGCTTAAGTTTGTTGCTTGTCATCCAGGACAGGACGTCGTCTATACAACACTGTACACAGCTTAGCGGAGCTGAAATGGCTAGGCGCGCTACTTCTTGACAATTCAGTATCGTCAGCATACTTGTGAAAATCACACTCATGGGCGGCAATTACATCAGACAGAGGTTGTGAATATAGAGTGAACAAAACAGGCCCTAATACACAAAAGACTAGAAGCAGATAGCTGGCCATTAACAATAACAGCCTGAGAACGATCCTTAACGTATGAAGTGAACCAGGCCAGGGCAGTACCACGGATGCCAAAGGTCACCTCTAACCTCTTCAGCAAAACAGAATGATCGAGCGTGTCGAATGCTGCACTGAGCTGATCTTGAAAGGCATCTTCTATGACCTGTGCAAGGTGTGTTGTCTGGTCTTCTGTACTCTTGTGGCTTCTGAAGCCGGCTTGCTCTGGCACAATAATGCTCTTGGAGTCCAGGTACCACTGCAGGCCCTTGTTGATGATGCGCTCCATGGTCTTGCACACACAACTTGTCAGGCTGATGGGGCGATAACTCAGGGCTTTGGACTTATTCTTCCCTTTCTTCAAAATTGGGATCATCCTGGCTTCCTTCCAGCACTGGGGTACCTGTCCTCCTCTCCAGCTGTGGTTAAAGATGTCCAGTAGCTTCGTTAAGCGTGTTCTTAATTAAACGAACTTTAGTTCGCGAACTCTGACGAACTAGAGTTCACGATCTCGAACGAACCAGGTTGGTTCTTAATTGGACGATCAAAAGATACGGCGAACCTAGTTCGAAGTAGTTCACGAACCTCGGCAAACCATAGTTCGCTGTCGGAAAAGGTTTGCTCAACGTGTTGAGCAAACCAAGGCGAACCTTTTCTCTGATTGGTCAAAACTTTTACCCTCTTCTGCGTTGGAGATAAGAAGATAGCCACGATTCAAAACAACTATGGCAGACGGCGATAGTTCACTCGTGCGAAGAACAGGATCTATTTTTATTGATTTGTGGGAGGCGGAACGCTGTTTGTGGGATCGCTACTGCCGGCAAGGAGTACAAAAACAAAAATCGTCCAAATCGCGAAGCGGCATAGCGGCAGCCATTTTGAACACCTTCGCAGACAGTAAGTACGCCGAATCAAACACTTCAATTAAGAAAGAGAACCATGGCAAACCTGGCTTGCTGAAGTTCGCCTAGGTTCGTTCAACCTCAATTAGGAAACAAACCACAAGATCGCCGATCTCCTCCGATCTAGGTTTGCCAATCAAAAGTTCGTTTAATTAAGAACATGCTTTAAGGCCCAAGGTTTTGTAACATCTCGTTTGAGATGCTGTCTGGACCTGGAGATTTTTTCTTCTTCAGCTGTTTGATGGCCATCTTCAGTTCAGTCCTTCTTCATTGCATCATGGATGTTTGCATCTCTTGTTCTCTCTCTTTCTTCCTGTCTGATTTCTTTCTCAAGCATTTGTGGGAGAGTGATGTTACTTTCTTTCGCATAGATCTGTGCGAACATGTTTGCAGCTTTCGTACTAGTGCTAGGGATTATCATAGATGATCAGCTCAAGTGGCAAGCACACACAGATAAAGTGTGTAAAACTGTCTCAAGGAACATTTTCATTGTATCCAAGCTGAAACACTTCACTGATTTTTAAAGCAGAAAATTATTTTATTATGCACATATCCAGTCCCACATTAATTATGCATCGACTGTGTGGGATGGTTGCAGCGATGTACATGTAAAATGACTGAACTCTTTACATAGACGAGCAGCAACGTTAATCTTACCGGATCCTTCTCTGACAACTGATGATAAGATACACAAAGCGGGACTTCTTTCTCTTAAGAATCAGTTTATTTATAACAAAGGAGTTCTCGTGTTCAAGATTTGAAATAACAGAACTTCCGAATACTTAACCCAGCTGCTAGTCCGGTCTCAGTCCCGCTGTGGGGATACAAAAAAACATGTACGTCGTACCCAAAACCAGAATTGACTTATTTAAAATCAGTTTAGCATTCTCGGAGGCAATTTTGTGGAATGCCCTTCCATCCATATGTAAAGACCACTCCTACGATATCATGTTTTAAGGAAAGACTTTTTAAATAGCTACAGTACATACTGACTTGCTCTCTCTCTTTCTCTCTCTCTCTCTCCCCCACTGGGTCTGCCCTAGGGGACCTTGGTGGGGTTGTCTACTTTTTAGTTCCCAGGGTCACCTTGTCTAACCCCTGCAAGGTGGGTTCTACTCTTTTGGGGGTTTGTATTTCTGTCTTTCTGGTCCATTCATCTGTATTTTTCTTTTGAAATTCTCCCTCCTGTCTGCGCTTCTTGCAGTTCTTTTCTTCATTTAGCGCAGGCACGTCCTGAGAAGGCCTTTGTCGCTTGCGGGACGTAAAGCAATCTATATTCATTCATTCATTCTCTCTCTCTCTCACGCGCACCCCCCCCCCCCTTCCCCCGCCCCACACACACACGCACACACACATACACACACACACGCACACACACATGGCACGCAAGCACGTACGCACGCACTCTCTCTCTCTCTCTCTCTCTCTCTCTCTCTCTCTCTCTCTCTCTCTCTCTCTCTCTCTCTCTCTCTCTCGTGTGTGCGTTTGTGTGTGCATGCGTGTGTTTGTATTTAGTGGACTGTATATTTTGTATCACTGTGCTTTGATGTCTATGTTTTATGTATATTTGGTACTTAGTCGTAGTTTTAACGGCAGGTACGAAAAATGACATAGTCACTGACTGTGTTAATATCTTCACCGCTGTAAAATAAAGATTCATTGATTCTCTCTCTCTCTCTCTCTCTCTCTCTCTCTCTCTCTCTCTCTCTCTCTCTCTCTCTCTCTCTCTCTCTCTCTCTCTATTTCTCTCTCTCTCTCTCTCTCTCTCTCTCTCTCTCTCTCTCTCTCTCTCTCTCTCTCTCCATGATCGTAAATTGTGTCACTAAAGGTAAAGGACAATAGCTTACAAGATTTACTCTTCCTCAAGCACCCGACACGCTAGCGGAGACGGTCTGCTTTTAAGATTATCATCAATCAACATTTATTTTTCTCTTGTTTATCGCAAATTAATGTCTGGTTGTCCCTTTCTCGTGACGAGCACTGACGTAAATTTGACCAACAAGAGGCATAGATTCTTATGGGCCCCTGCATATGCGGGAGCCAATGAGGATCTATGCCTCTTGCAGGCGGAGCACGTCGTTCACACTTGGGATACAGCAAATCAATGCCTGATTGTCCTTTTCTTGTGAGGAGCACAGATGTAAAATTGACCAACAAGAGGTATGGATCCTCATCTGCGGGGCCTATAAGGATCTAAGCCGCTTGTGGATGGAGCACGTTCCGGCTGTCGGGTTATCGTAAATCACGTGACACGGAATCAGTCCCGACAATCCGTGGCTTCCGCAACTGCGCACTTACACGCAAGGTTAAGGACGTGAGTAACGCAACATGAGAACTGAAAACCGTAGTTACTCATCTTGGCATTGACATGCTGTGTGTGTGTGTGTGTGTGTGTGTGTGTGTGTGACGGTGTGTGATGGCGGTGTGTGTGTGTGTGTGTGTGTGTGTGTGTGTGTGTGTGTGTGTGTGTGTGTGTGTGTGTGTGTGTGTGTGAAAACATTTAACGGTAGGGCTTAACGTCTTTCGCCCACTACGAAGGTGATTTCGAAAACGGGCCCTGAACAAATTGTGATTAGTGGATTCTAACCCGAGACCTTTCGGACGGTAGTCGAACGTTCTACCACCGAGCCAACCAGCACCCCGTGATTGTGTGTGTGTGTGTGTGTGTGTGTGTGTGTGTGTGTGTGTGTGTGTGTTTGTGTGCGTGCGTGCGTGCGTGCGTGCATGCATGTGTGTGTGTGCCGGTGTGTTTGCCAGCGTACATGCGTGCGCGCGTTGATTGTGTGCTCTCCTTTGTCTGCTCTGGTTCATGAGTTTAAGAGACCAGGCACTCATTTTAACCCTTTTAGCCCCGGGACCCTGCAGGACGAGATGGATTGATCATAATAATTCAAAGGTAGTGCCAGATGAGCTTGGCGCCTTCAGGCCGGCGCCAAGCTCATCTGACACTGTCCTTGAATTATCATGATCAATCCATCTCCTACAACTGGTACCTAGTCATGAGGTAACACCTCCAAAATTTGAGAAATGGGACCTTGGGGCTAAAAGGGTTAATCGATCTGTTCCATGGCGGGCTTTGACCAATAAAATTCGCCGATACAAAGGGTCGTCGGTGCTGTCTTGCCCCAACTAAGACTTTCTACCCTTCTATTTTTACTAATTTATGTGAGTAGAAGCGCACGTACCAGAGATTTGCCTATGCCTTTTGAGCCTACCGGAAGGAACTCTCCAGCGTACAAAAGAGAAGAAAATCAGAAAAGCCTTTCATTTACAACATTCAGAATTTCATATTGTAAGTTAGCCCTTTCGCCCAGCATTATTGTAAGACTAGCATTATTTGTTAAGAAGATATTGTGAATTATTAAACCTTTACCGTCTGGAGTCGCTTTAAGTGGCTTTATTTATGTCGCGGTAAATGGCTTTATTTATTTTGCGGAGCCCTGGCAGACGTAATCCTGACAACGCAACTATATAGGTTAATGACGGTGTCTTCATGATACTGGTCAATCAATATGCTATTCTTGATCGAGCAACCTAAGGTTTCTATCGCTTTCGCTGTGTCAGGGAAACATGAACAAGAAGACCCAGCCGCAAGAGGCATAGATCCTCATGAGCCCCCGCATTTGCGGGGGCTCATGAGGATCTATGCCTCTTGCTGGCCCTGTTTTGCCTTCTCATTGTGTCACGTGACTGTCGTCTGCCTCTTATGTTCTGTGTCTGTTGTTTATGTGTTCCAGACTGAAAGTTTCTTCTCCCCTCAGCATTGTGTCCACAGGTTGAATCTGCCTTCGGGTGGGAACTGATTGTGTGACTCACAACTAAAACAACGCCTGCCGGCGTAAAGAAAAGAAGAAAGAGCCAAAACTACTTTCTCATACACAGACTGAAATGAAATGTAAAGTCCAAAACTGCCAACCCTCGCGCTGGGACCATATGGCGTTGAGGCGCGTCCCCTGGGTGGTGGATAGGGGGTCCCTCGTGAGAGGGGTGCACCGAATGAAATAAGGTACCGTGAACCAACATGGTCTAAGGGAAGGTGACCCCGACAGAAAACCCCTGGTCCTCCTAGTAAGGGGGTTGGGCGTGGGGGTAGCTTCCCCACCCTGCAAAAAAGGAAATAGCTACAAAAACGCCGACGAAAAGACTAACAGTAATTCCTTTCCTGGAGGAGGAAGGTTCTTCTACCAGAAGACTTATGACGTCCTGTGATGAAAGCCGGAAGTCTTCGGAAGCCACAGGACCGAGCCGCCTCTCTCTATCCAGGGATACAACCATGGGCACATGGAACGTCAAGACCATGTACCAGAGCGGCAAGGCCGCCCAGATAGCAGCGGAAATGCAAAAGTACAACCTTTCCCTGCTAGGTATCAGTGAAGCCAGATGGACGCAGTCTGGCCAGAAAAGGCTGTTAAGTGGGGAGATGATTCTGTATTCAGGTCATGAAGAGGAGAATGCCCCCCATACAGAAGGTGTAGCATCCATGCTGTCACCAGTGGCACAGAGAGCGCTGATGGGCTGGGAACCTCTTGGGCCAAGAATCATCACAGCAGCCTTTAGAACCAAGAAAAAGCTCAAGCTGAACGTCATCCAGTGTTATGCGCCCACTAATGACAGGGACGAGGAAGAGAAACAGGAGTTCTACGACCGACTCCAGAGTGCCTTGGACAAATGTGCGGAGCGAGACATCACCATCGTCATGGGCGATTTTAATGCCAAAATAGGGGAGGACAACACCGGATACGAAGAGGTGATGGGGAGACAGGGACTAGGCTCGGAGATGAGTGAAAACGGGGAGAGGTTTGTAGACTTTTGTGCTCTAAACCGACTTGTCATTGGAGGCAGCATCTTCCCACACAGAAGGATACACAAAGCAACTTGGGTCTCACCTGACCATACAACAGAGAACCAAATAGACCATATCTGCATTAGCAAGAAATTTAGAAGATCCCTTCAAGATGTTCGAGTGAGGAGGGGAGCAGATGTCGCCTCCGACCACCATCTGCTTACCTTAAGAATGAAGCTCAAGCTAAAGAAAAGCCGCACAGACAACAAGAAGACAGCGCTATAATGTAGGCCTCCTGAGAGAAACTGAAGTTAGAGAAGAGTTCAAACTGGTGCTGTCCAACCGGTTTCAAGCGCTACAGGAGCTAGTAAATGAAGAGGAGGCGGTCACCACAGAGCAGCAGTGGAAGGCAGTTAGAGAGGCGCTGAACTCAACCTGCAAAGACACTGTAGGGTTCAGGAAACACCATCACAAGGACTGGCTGTCGGCACAGACCTTGAAGAAGATAGAAGTGAGGAAGCAGAAGAAAGCAGTTGTCAACAACAGTCGCACGAGAGCAGCCAAAGTAAGGGCACAGGGGGAATACCCAGAAGCCAACCGCGAAGTGAAGAGGTGTATCAGGGCAGACAAGAGGGCCTACACAGACAGCCTAGCAGCAGAGGCAGAAAAGGCAGCAGGCAGCAGCAACATGAAACAGCTCTACGACATTACCAGAAGATTGTCAGGCAAGTATGGCCATACAGAAAGACCAGTAAAAGACAAGGAAGGCAAGCCTATTGCAGACAGAGCAGACCAACTCGACAGATGGGCCGAGTATTTTGAAGAGTTACTGAACAGACCTAGCCCACCCGACCCCCCAGACATCCAGCCGGCAGAGACCGACCTACCCATCAGCTGTGACAGACCCAGCCGGGAAGAGATCAGAAAAGCAGTGGCATTTTTGAAGAACGGCAAAGCAGCAGGCCCAGATGGCATCCCAGCGGAGTCTCTGAAAGCAGACCTAGAGACAACAGTGGAGATGCTGTACTCACTGTTTGGAAAGATCTGGGAAGAGGAGGTGATGCCGGCTGACTGGAAGGAGGGGTACCTAATCAAGCTTCCCAAGAAAGGCGACCTCAGCAAGTGTTCCAACTACAGAGGGATCACCTTGCTGTCAGTACCAGGAAAGGTCTTCAACAGGATCATCCTGGAGAGAATGAAGAGCTCCGTTGACCCCCAGCTGAGAGACCAGCAAGCAGGATTCAGGAAGAACCGATCATGTACAGACCAGATCGCCACTCTCCGCATCATCGTGGAACAGTCTCTGGAGTGGAGCTCCCCGCTGTACGTCAACTTTGTGGATTATGAGAAAGCATTTGACAGTGTGGACCGAGAGACTCTGTGGAGACTCCTACGTAACTACGGTGTACCCACAAGGCTCGTCCGCCTGATCAAGAGCAGCTACGATGGCATGACATGTCGCGTGATCCACGAAGGGCAGTTCACCAGGGAGCTCCAGGTCAGAACTGGTGTCAGGCAGGGGTGTCTGCTGTCTCCGTTCCTCTTCCTACTGGCCATAGACTGGGTCATGAAGATGACCACAGAGCACAGACGAAGTGGAATACAGTGGACACTGTGGACACAGCTTGACGACCTCGATTTTGCAGACGACTTGGCATTACTGTCCCACACTCATCAACAAATGCAGGACAAGACCACGAGGCTTGCTGACACCTCGTCCCAAGTGGGCCTCACCATTCACAAACAGAAAACAAAGACAATGAGGCTGAACGCAACCAGGGAAGAACCAGTCTTGCTTGCTGGCACCCCGTTGGAGGAGGTGGAGTCCTTCACCTATCTCGGGAGCATCATAGACAAAAAAGGCGGCACTGATGCAGATGTCAGAGCACGAATCGGTAAAGCCAGAGCAGCCTTTCTCCAGTTGAAAAAAGTGTGGAGTTCCAGAGAGCTGTCACAACACACCAAAGTCCGGATTTTCAACTCCAATGTAAAAGCAGTTCTCCTATATGGAGCAGAGACTTGGAGATTGACAAAAACCACAGTCAACAGAGTACAGACCTTCATGAACAGTTGCCTTAGAAGAATTTTGAAAATCCACTGGCCAGAGAAAATCAGCAACGTCAGACTCTGGGAGAGAACAGAGCAGATAACAGCAGAGAATGAAATTGGGCGAAGAAGATGGGGATGGATCGGTCACAGTCTGAGAAAGCCAGCTTCCAGTATCACTAGGCAGGCATTGTCATGGAACCCCCAGGGAAAGAGGAAAAGAGGTAGGCCGAGAAACTCCTGGCGTCGAGACCTCCAAGCAGACATCAAGAGACTGGGAACCACCTGGAGTAGAATCGAAGGAGAAGCACAGGACAGGAGTTGCTGGAGGTCTCTCGTCGACGGCCTATACCCGGGTAGGGGTGACAGGCGTAAGTAAGTAAGTAAGTAAAACTGCCAACAAACAGCTACAAGTTTTACCATTCCGCACACAAGATTTCGACGTAAGCGTAAAAAAATGTTTTAAACAATAAATTATGTGGCAGTTCTTTCTCCGTTGTCTCTCTGGCCGTGCTAGACGAACCACCAAATAAAATAATTGTTTACACTTTTGTTGTACTCGTACGGACAAAATCTTGTGTACGGCCGTGTGCGCGTGTGTGTGTTTACAAGATTTTCTTACTTTCACTTCATCTTTTCCTTCCACAATAGTTTTCGTTTCGTTTTATCTTATTTTGTTTGGCCGTGTTTTATTTGGCTTCGTTTGGCTGGTTTTGTTTTGTTTGGCCGTGTTTTATTTGGCTTCGTTTGGCTGGTTTTGTTTTGTTTGGCCGTGTTTTATTTGGCTTCGTTTGGCTGGTTTTGTTTTCTGTTGTTTTATTTGGCTTCGTTTTGGCTGGTTTTGTTTTGTTTTCTTTTGTTTTGAGTTTGGCTTTATTTTGTCAAGATTTGTTTCGTTTAGCTTTTTTTTTGTTGTTGTTTTATTTGTTTGTGTGTTTGTTTGACTTTCTTTGTTTGTTCAATTCATCTACTTGTTCGTTTGTTTTTTGGTGGGCGATTGCTTTTTTTAATAGATATTTTTTCTTTTACTCTGTTAAATGGATGTTGCTTGTTATAACCTCAATCAAGGACACACGCACACAGGAAATTGGACCAATAATAAATGGCAATAATAACACTCATGCACGCATTCAGTCCGCGCCGGTCTCGACCTAAAGCTGCCGCAAGTCTCACCGCCGGACCGATGCAGCCTTCTCGGATCAGAGTCCCCCGCTGCTCTCACGTGACCAGACGCCCCAAATCGGGTGTTTTGCGCCAGGGGCTGGGGGTCAACTCGATTTTTCTCCCCGACCCTAATCACGTGTGCTGCGCGGTCTGCGCGCGCACCGGGGCGGAAGTAAGTGAAGAAACGAGCGGCGAACATCAGCCATCAGCTAATCTAGCGTGATGCGCCCGGCCCAAAGTGGCAACCCCCGTCAGCAAAATGTCCTCGTGACGACGTCAGCCATAGCTGGCCCGCGCACGACCGTGCGCGGGCCAGCTATGGCTGACGTCGGCACGAGGACCTTTTGCTTTTACTGCCAGCGTAATCAAGTTCTTGATGTCTGGAGTCCAAACAACCCCTGATCTGACAGACTCTCAGAGCAAGACGACAGTCACATCATCCTACACACTAGACTAGGCAACGGCGGCTGGAGTAACTAAACGCCAAAATGACTCTCACGAACGCCAGAGTGACCTAGAGTACGGCAATGTCACCATCAGGGACGCAGCGAGTTATTTTGGTGTGTTACTCCCTTTCAGCAAAATTGCGGTGTCGACGTGAACATGGGTTGATTTGGCGCATTCTGACGCCGTACAAAAAAAAGACAAGAAAGAAACGAAACGAGGCAAACACCCCCCCCCCCCTCCCTACAAAAAAAAAACAAAACAAAACAAAACCCAAACAAAACAAAATAAAAAAGAACAACAACAAAAGGTAAAAACCCCAGCAAAAACAAACCAACGGAAAAAAAAACCCCCATCAAAAAACAAAAACAAAAAAACTTCCCCAAAACAAACATAAATACAACGGCTGTTTTTTATGTGTATTGATGAACCTTTTAACTCCCAGAACTAGTTTTGCGAGTCAAAGGGTTAACAGTATGGACGTTCCCTCTGCCCACGATCAAATTAGCCAGCGTGTTTTTCACGCCATGAATCGATGTGCAGTAACGATCACTTACGTCCGAAAGTGAAATCTGAACACGCACACACAGACGTACTCACGCACACACACACACACACACACACACACACACACACACACACACACACACACACACACACACACACACGAACGCGCGCGCACGCACGCACGCACAGATGAGGCAAAATCAGCATACACGCGTGTTTTTGTTTTCATGGCAGTTTGAATTTTAATCTCAGAAAAAAAGGAAGACGCACGGCCGTCACCAAGACACACACCGCAATGATTCTGCATGCACTGACAACTGTATATCGGCACATGGTTATCACCAAGACCCGCACCACACTGATTTTACATCCACTGAGAACCGCAATGTCTGAAAACCACGCTCTCTCTCTCTCCTCCAACACACACACACGGCACATGCAGGTTAACAAGAAATTAATAAATTCGAGAAGCGTCTCGACTGTGTTAATCCCTTCATTTCCGACACACTATAACAGAAGACGGATCGACCATGATAGTTTAAGGGTGATGCCGGAATAGCGTGGCGCCTAAAGGCGCCACGCTATTCTGGCACCACCCTTGAACTATCATGGTCGATTCACTTGATTGCAGACTGTGTTAAAACCTTCACTCCTGACACAGAACAAAGGACTGATCGACCATGACAGTTCAAGGGTGGTGCCGGAATAGCCTTGCGCCTCCACGGACACCATCCTTGAACTAGGACACCATCCTTGAACTAGCATCGATCCTTATCTTCAGTAGTGAGTGTGCACTGAACGAGATAAAAGTCAAATGAAAAGAAAAGGGGAGACTGCCAGTGCTAATATTTTAGGAAGGTTACAAAGTAAAGTAGATAATAGCACTGTCAGGGGAGAGAAGTGTGCATGATCGACCAGTGATCATAGATCTACTGTGGCCAAAGCACAAAAAAAAAAAAAAAAAAAAAAAAAAAAAAAAAAAAAAAAAAGAGATAGGAAAGAGAGGGGGCGCTAAAAAAGTGACTGAAAGCAATGCATATGGAAGCCCCCCCCCCCCCCCCCCGAAGGGGGGCGTATCACATATCCCAATGTTCCAGTTCCACATATCCCACTGTTCCAGTTCACATATCCCACTGTTCCAGTTATAGTGGCAACATAGGATATGTGATACGCCCCCCTTCGGGGGGGGGGGGGGGGGGGCTTCAATATGCATTGCTTTCAGTCACTTTTTTTAGCGCCCCCTCTCTTTCCTATCTCTTTTCTTTTGTGCTTTGGCCAGAGTAGATCCATGATCACTGGTCGATCATGCACACTTCTCTCCCCTGACAGTGCTATTATCTACTTTACTTTGTAACCTTCCCGAGATAAAAGTCAGTTTTCACCTGAAACTGGATGTGTTCACAGTGACTAGTTACGACACGCTTTGAGATTGCGTAGAACATCGTCTATAACGAAACAAATGCGTGCAGCATGGCAACTAACACTTTCCGAAACGCCCACAGTGCGACCAAACTCTATGACTGTACACAAAACATGGCGACTGAAACTTTGTGAAATACCCACAAGTCGACCAAACTCTGTGCATATAAAATGGCGACTGAAACTTTGTGAAATACGCACAAATCGACCAAACTCTATGCATATAAAATGGCGACTGAAGCTTTGTGAAATACCCACAAATCGGCCAAACTCTATGCACATAAAATGGCGACTGAAGCTTTGTGAAATACCCACAAATCGGCCAAACTCAATGCATATAAAATGGTGACTGAAACTTTATGAAATACCCATAAATCGACCAACATTAAACTCTACATGCCATCATAAAGTTAGAGTTTCAAAATAATGTAAAAGTGCACAGGAGAAAATTGCATAAAGCATACAAAAAGTGAACGCTTCAGAATGTGTGGTTTTGTGTCTCGTGCAGGTCTCCAGATCAGTGTGTAAGCTACGCCCGCAACAACAAACACAAAAAAGCAAAAATATCATACACGCACAAAACAGACTTTAAAGAGAACATGCTACACGTTCACTAGTGCCGCAGAACCTGTTTTGAGCGACCGCCTTCATGACAGATCACCTGTCATTTGAGACCATCATTTAGGTGGCTGTAGCTGTGTCAGTGGCTGTAGCCACCTAACTGATGGTCTTGAATCTTGAATGACAGATGACCAGCATCAGAGTTTTCTTTTTTTTAAATATCATCATCTTGGCTTTAATGACAGGTGACACTGTCTGCCCTTCAAGACTTCTCTTGTAAGGGCACTTGTCTTTTAAGGCCATTTGTTTTTCTTTAAAAAAAAAAATGGTGGTCCCCCATGCCAAACAAGTTGTATTGCATTTCCAAAAGAATCCATCGCAGTCCTTGTTCTTTGATGCTGTAACGTTCTGACGGAGGAGCTGGTCTGTGATCTCGGACCTTACGGTCCAAAATCACAGGCCAGCTCATACTTCTTTGGCCATCACACAGTAACAACACGGACTTTGCAGATATGAATACATGTACATCACAAATTTCTCCTTAACACAAATCGGCAAGAAAAAAAAAAGTTGTATAAGAAAATGCACATTCTCTAACACCTTCAATGACGAAAAAGATTGACCACAACCCAACTGCAAGAGGTATAGATCCTCATGAGCCCCCGCAGTTGCGGGGGCTCATGAGGATCTATGCCTCTTGCTGACAGCTCATGAGCCCCCGCAGTTGCGGGGGCTCATGAGGATCTATGCCTCTTGCTGACACCACGTTGTATCCACCTTCCTTTGGCGGCTGGGGTTCTTTGACGTTGAGCTCAACTGTGATTTTCAAAAACATAAGCTGCGTCCACTGGCAATCAAGGGGTTAAATGTATCCCAATGCTAAGGCAAACTCTTTGGATCTCTATACGTTGCAATAACAATGAGACGACAAATAAAATAAAATAAAACAACAACCTAAAAATATGTAAATGCGACCTGGCACTGAGCCTTATCTCATTGTACCCCAAGATCGAAATCCCCCAATTTTGCCGTTGTCCTCTGAAGACTGCAGGGCTTCTGTTTTCACAACAGGTTAAAGGGTCTGCAGACCCCCAGGTATAAATTTTAGAGGGTACACAGACCCCCATCTGAGCATAATAGAGGGTCCGCAAATTTATTTAAGAAAAACTGCATCATCTGTATGTTTAAAAAAAAAAAATTAACGCATTTCGCTCTCCTCTTTAAATTTGTTGTAACAGTGTGTGTGTCTTTTCCATGATACTGATTTTTTAACTGTTGAGATATCGCGCAAAAGCCTGTCTCCCTCGCCGTCTCTCTGTCACACAGAAAAACACATATATGTATTTATCTGTATGATCATTTGATAATGTATTGTAACAGAGAATATAGCCGTTTTTGCTGAATGCAGATTGACAACCAAAGTCTGACTTGTCTAAATTCTCTCTCTCTTTCTGTGTGTGTGTGAACTAATGTACTTAAAAGATGGTTTCAACCCATTTAACCCGAAAGACGTATTTCTTCAATTTTATAGCTTTTGCCTAATACCTGTGTACCAGAAGATGGATCGACCACGATAAAAAAAACTGACAAACTTATTTCTGTTCAAATTTCTGGACTTGCTTTTTGAGTTCGCCTCCATGCATATTGCGCATGTCATCCGTGTGCCGTCGTGTTTTAGCCATGGAAATACACGCAGCCATGAACTCTGAACTGAAAACTGCGAGTCGCAGCGGCGGTGCCACACACGGCCTAGAGGTATCATTTCTGGTACTGTCGCTTGAACATGGAGACGGCGGTGTCGAAGTGCAACTTTCTTCTAACCGATTATCACGATGAGATGGTGCCGGATTGGAGAATCCCGAAGCATTCCAGCTTCCTTTGATTTTTCTCCGCCATTTACAAATTTGTTCAAGATCGAAAGTGAAACGCACGATGCGGTATCCCATAATAGGATGAATGGTGACGTCACAGCAAGTAACGCGTTCAAAAATGTAGCGCGCACTTTAATAACGTGCTGACACCCACAGGTAAACTAACAGTTAGCCCGCGCAGTTACACCCGCACGGACCCCGGAGTCGGGCTGACCGCAGCCGCGACCAAGCCAGCGGTTAAACGAACCAACACATCACTAAAAATAGAATGACTGTCACCTACCTCGGTTAGGTTGCGCACTGTGGCGCAAGGATGATGCATCTCGGACGCAGATGCGTCTGACTACCCCTGAGTTACAGTTTCAGTACGTGATTTTGAGTTTTAATGCGTCATAGACGCACAGACGCACTAAAACGGAAACCCTGGTGCAGTGCACAACACAGATCGACCATGAGAGTTCAAGGGTGATGCCAGAATAGCTTGGCGCCCATAGGCGCCAAGCTATTCTGGCATCACCCTTGAACTATCATGGTCGATCCATATCTCGCTGTGGTGTGTCTGGGGTAGAAGGAGCTAAAGTACCATCACGCATAAATCCGAAGAAACGTTTCTGCACCATTTTGTGTTCGTTACGTCTTGTCGCAACACCTAATGAACTTTAACAACAGTTTGGACAAGCAGCAACGGCACATGAGTCATCGCACTTATTTATTCTGTGCAGCCGTTAGCGTTTCAAACTATTAATAGCTGTTTCTCGTACTGATAGCACTGTATTTATAGAAAGCAGTGGAGTCATAGTCAGGTTACTTGATATTACTTTAACAACAGTTTGGACAGGCAGCAACGGCACATGCGTCATCGCACTTATTTATTCTGTGCAGCCGTTAGCGCTTCAAACTATTTATAGCTGTTTCTCGTACTGATAGCACTGTATTTATAGAAAGCAGTGGAGTCATAGTCAGGTTACTTGATATTACGACGACGTGTGCTGAACTGAATTCTCTTGTGTCAAAATGAACCATAAATAGACCTGTGCGCAGCGTTTTGAAACCGTTTGTTACAGAAGCGTATCTTTGAACAGTTACGACGATAGTGGGCCTGAAAGGTCACAGGCCAGCTCACCGATAAATAAATAAAAATAAATAAATATTAAGTAAACAACGAAATAAATACATAAAAAATAATTAAATAACAATAAATAAAATAAACGCGCGATAATGACATGTCAACTAAATTATTTGGGCAAAAAGAGGGCTCATAATATAAATCAGATGAGCGACAAGCATGGTGTTGGGTGTTCTCTTCACTCTATTCTAAACATGGCATTTTTGTAAAGCAATATTTACATCGTTATAGTGTGTGCGCAGAGCTTGTAGCGCAAATTACAACACAAACACAACACGCAGACAAAGATAAGGTAAACCAGTACCCTAGATAGACCCACTCGGGGAGTATTCCACAAGTACGCTTATATTAACCCTTATCCTTCGGAATACACCAGTGTGTGAAATAAGTTTGACTAAAATAGTTCAAGGGTAGTGCCAGAATAGCTTGGCGCCTATAGGCGCCAAGCTATTCTGGCACCACCCTTGAACTTAAGCCGTTGGTCTATATCCTTTATCTGTAAGTACTATAATGTAGCTTGCATACGGCAGTGTACAAATTTGAAGCATTTAGCCTCAGTATGATATGGGTTAAATGGGAGATTCGACTTATCGGGGTGTAAGCCACGAGTATAGGTCGTCTGACATCGCAGCGCGCGCACAATGTTTTTCGCGAATATCTCCGCAAAGAATCACTTTTCTATACCAATCTTAGAATACAGTGACAGCTTTACTTTCAAGAAACGCGAACAATGTGTCCGTTTTTCTGTACTGTCGTAAACATTCGAATTAAAAAAAAAATGAAATGACTGATTTTACATCCCTAAATGTGCCCCAGATATATTAATGATTGTACATTGCTCAACTCATTCTATCCCAGACACACCACAGCAAGATCTGGATCGACCATGATAGTTCAAGGGTGATGCCAGAATAGCTTGGCGCCTATGGGCGCCAAGCTATTCTGGCATCACCCTTGAACTATCATGGTCGATCTGTGTCCTGCACTAGAGTGCAGTCTTCAGAGGACAACGGCAACATTTGGGGATTTCGGTGTTGGGGTAGAATGAGTTAACGTCACGACAGCAACAAGACTTTCTCAGGACGTGCCTGCACTGCTTGTGAAAAAAAAACCTAAACAGAATATTGAATGTATGTCGCCAGCCGGTCCAATACGTTAAATAAACCTACGACATGGGGCCTAAATAAAGCTAAGACCATATAGCAACACACATCCAATATCGAGAGCTACAGGCAGTGCAGACAGTAGGGAGAGTTTAAGAAAGGAAAATGCAGGTGAATGGACCAAGGGTAGACAGAAACACATGCCCCAGAATAGAAGGAAAAACCCACCCTGTGAAGCTGACCAGGGTGACCCTGGGAACTAAAAAGTAGTTAACCCCACCCAAGTCGCCCAGGGCAGACCCGGGTGGGGGCCCCAGATATATTAAGCCCAGTATAAGAAAGATACATTTTCACGTGAATTGGCCAAGTTTTCAAACCTGAAATAGCGCAAGCATACATTAAGTCTGCATGCTTGACCTCGATATTGAAATCTGCTGGGGCTCTATTTAGGGTCTTGAAAATGGCTTTTTTTCTGGTCTATTCACCAAATCTTTACCACTGTACAGCAAAGTAGACAAATCACATGAGTTCAGTAAAAATATTCCATATTAGGTCAATTGGCACTAAATAATATTTGTTCTTAAAGTGGTACAGAAAAGTGGTTCTTTGGGGAGATATTTGGGAAAAAACATTGTGCGCTTCGGTGTCAAACGGCCTATACACTTCTATTCAAATGAGATAGATTGACAATGACAATGATTCATTCAGGGAGTACTCCTCAAGTACAATGGGAATCTGGTTTACAAAATGTGGAGTTGAATGAAGAATGCTGGGACTTGGGGAAAATTGGCAATGTCTAGTGGGGGTCTAGGATTTTTTAAAAAATTGGTCGAGGATAAAATGCAAATTGTCACAAAAAAATAACCCAGAACACAACAGTGTGTGGGCGGAAGTGAAAAATACTCTCAAATTAATCTCGCCAGACGCATTCATACGGGTCAATAAAATTAACACATTCCAGATGTGCTGCATTCGGATACGCGGATGTAAAGCCGCGTATCCAGATGCAGCACGTCTGGAGTGAATTAATCACATAACGCGCGATGAAAGACAAACACACAATCCATACAACCAACCCAGAAGTATGTGCATTGTAAGTCTGTGCTGTTGTGGATAAAAACATTTTTAAACTTTGTACAACTGCCTCCTGTGAAAGACATGGCCGGGATTCGAACAAACTTCAGCGCACCCTGGTTGTCTACCTGGATTCACCAGTTAACCAGAGAGGCAACCAAGCGCGACATGAGAGGACACCCAGGAAGCGCAGGATACCTTAGGAATTCTGTGACACCGTGATATTGATAGTACTTGCATTTACAACAACATGGCCGATCCCCCCCCCCCCACACACACACACACAAACACACACGCACCCCCGTTGTAGCCTTTGCAGGAACACTCACTGCTGAGCAAACCACAACCCTCATGAGGGGTCACCTGTCATTAAGTTACATTAACCCCTTCAGCCCCGACACGCTACAGCAGGAGATGGATCGACCGTCACAATTCAAGGGTGGTGCCAGATTAGCTTGGCGCCACTAGGCGCCAAGCTAATCTGGCACCACCCTTGAATTACGACGGTCGATCCATCTCCTGCAACTGGCACATAGTCGCTAGCTGACATCTCCAACGTTTGGGAAATGCGAACTTGGGCTTGCGTGGGTTAAACCTGAATTCTTGACTTTACCGTGCCAGTGGTTGCATGCACAAGAGAAAAGAATTTTCGATAATTTCCACATGGAAAACAAGGTTCCATACACTGTTCTTGAATGCCACTGTCGTTCCAATCAGTTCGATGTTGTAGTTGTTGATGATGATGATGTTGTTGTTGTTGATGTGCGTCATGGTCAGTACTTGAAAGCCCCTGACATGGCGGCCTTGCGGATAAACTCTTTGGTGACGCAGCCGTCGAGCTTGGAGAAGGCCTCTGTCTGCGACACCGCCGTCAGGTGGTTGAGAGCGAAGCGAAAGCAGAACTCCTCCAAGCCCTGAGGGGAAAAAAAAGACCAACAAAAATTATTTAATCCATTTACCCCCACGGTCGTATTGCCCAGCTTTTGGAGGTGTCGCCTAACAACCATGTACCAGTTGCAGGTGATGGATCGACCATGATAATTCAAGGGTAGTGCCAGATTAGCTTGGCGCCGTCAGATGGATCGACCATGATAATTCAAGGGTAGTGCCAGATTAGCTTGGCGCCGTCAAATGCATCGACCATGATAATTCAAGGGTAGTGCCAGATTAGCTTGGCGCCGTCAGATGGATCGACCATGATAACTCAAGGGTAGTGCCAGATTAGCTTGGCGCCGTCAGATGGATCGACCATGATAATTCAAGGGCAGTGCCAGATTAGCTTGGCGCCGGACGGCGCCAAGCTAATCTGGCACTACCCTTGAATTATCACGGTCGATCCATCACCTGCTGCAGGGTATCGGAGCTAAATGGGTTAACAGCCCTGTGGGCTATGGCTACATGCACATTTGGTTTAACCCTTTGGCTGCCGAGCAAAGCTGAACGCCACCTAAAAACTGGTCACAATCGAACTGCAAGAGACATTAGTCTCTTGCTGAGACCACTTTATATCTATGTTTCTTGGGTGTCTGGGGTTCTTTGGCGTTGGCATTAAAGCGACCTATCCCAGGCAGTAAACGGTCAATAGATCGCCATAGATCCTTTAAAAATGTTCTGAGCATGTCTTACAACAATGCTGTACAGAACGGCTAACTTAAATTATGAAGTGCGCATGTCTTTAATAGAAGACCAATTTTGCTTTTTCGCGCAAAGAGAGTTCCTTCCACTGCTTTCCAAAGGAAGTGGATAATCCCTGGTACGTGTCGCCAATCACATGGATTGTAAAAAGGGTAGAAAAGTCTTAGAATAAGAATAAGAGTACTTTATTATCTCGAAAAGAGAAATTCGGTTGTGGTACATTTATAACAAATAGTACAAACAAGACATGAAAACATTATAACATAATTATGGACATTTTCTTCCTGCACTTGCACAGCTACAAATTCCAAATGGACATAAGTAAACACTACAAAATCTTTACACATAACTCTTACACATCTCACACATAAACATCTTTTATGGACTGAACTGAGCGGCACTTATACATTCACACCCACCTCTACACATGCATACATAATACGCGTGTTTCAACCTAAGCCTAACCCTCACTACTTATTATACAAACGTCTCAATACATTATTACACAGTTTTACACAAGCTGAGTAATTAAACTCTACCTTAGTAAAATAATTAGTGGGTAAACACTCAGTAACAACAATCCCAATATGTCCATGTTCACCACCAAATAAAACACAATATAATCACTTCTCTAAAATCAACAAGCTCCATTCCTACTGACTGCACAGGTAAAGGAGGATAGTCGCGGGGGCTCATGAGGACCTAAGCCTCTTGCTGGCACCACTTTGAATCCATGCATCTGGGAAAGCTACGACACCTTGGTGTTGAACTGACAAAGATCGCAGAAACCATGACTGCGTCGATTGGCACTGAATTAGGCAGCTGCCCTCTGAAGACTACAATTAAGCAAAGACAGTGTATGAAGTCTTTATCAACCATGACAGCTGACAACAGCGTGGCCGTACGGGCGACAAGCTATTCCGGTACCACCTTTAACCCATTACATCCTGAGGCTGATTTTGTAAAATTTGCCCATCGCCCACCTACGCAGACTACATTACAAATTAGGAAATAGTTTTTGTTCAAGGGTGGTGCCAGAATAGCTTGGCGCCTGAGGCGCCAAGCTATTCTGGCACCACCTTTGAACTGTCAGTCAAATTTATTTCAAGCAATGGGTGTATCAGAATATGGGTTAATCTATCGTGCCCGCATCTTGCTGTAGTAGCCATGGCTGCACTGGCCCCCAAAAACCGGCCGCGGCACGACCCACAGCACACTGACCGGCGGTGGCGAATCGAGGGAGACGTAAAATAAACATGCATTTCTATCTTTCAGAGGCGCAGATCCTCATTAGCCCTTGCACTCTGGAGGGCTCCATGAGGATCAATAAACTCTTGCTCAGTAAGTTTCGCGCTGCTCAGCATCGCTGTGAGGTCTTCGCTTCATGCGCGGTGATGGACCCCAAAAACTTACCAACTGCGAGTTTGGGGTAAGAGCTGCATGAGTGAGCATAGTGCTGCGCCAGCCTCCAAGCAAGGTACTCCGCCATGGCGGAGCACCTTGCTTAGCGGCTGGAGGTGCTTAGTGGCTGGCGCAGGACTAAGCTCACTCACTATAGGGCAGCCACCTTGCTTAGTGGCTGGCGCAGGATTGGTAAGTTGGGGTTTAACGTCCACGGCAGCAGTGTGATAACGGCCAGTCCTAAGCGGCGGTTATGGGGCCGGGACATATATTGCCTATGGAATACAACCTGAACACTGATCAATTCAGCCGCACTCCAACGGTGTCACTTTGATTTGCCAGGACCTTTCAACGGACATGCTATATAGAGCAAGCCTTTTTGTCTGGGCCAGGACAAAGCTCACTCACTATAGGAGAGCAACCTTGCTTAGTAGCTGGCGCTGACTCATGCAACTGGCCCCTGGGCCTTACAGCTCTGCGTTAGTCTGTGATTCCGGGTCGTATGGACCCTAGTCGTAAGGCCCGGAACCGCAGACCTGCACACAGGAACTTGCTGCAAACCACTCCGAAATCCCCACTATCAATTCTGTGAGTAGACACACGCCATTCTTCCCCTATACGATACGTCTTGAAGGCCTTGGTTCCAGTGGTACTGGTGGGATAAACGTCGCGATATTTTGCCGTAAGTCTACTCAGCCAATGAAAATCTACCCACAGCGAACCCCCCCCCCCCCCCCCCCTTTGTGAATCCTACTAGAGTAGATACTCGCGGTTGCGAATCTACCAGGTTTCGAAGTCTCGTTGGTAAACTCGATAAAAAAAAACAAAAACAACCGAGACCAAAGGGCTGACTGCCAGTGCTTGTAATTTAGAAGAAACTATCTATGATCTATGATCACTGGTCGATAATGCACAATTCTCTCCCCTGACAGTGCTTTTTCCTACCTACTTGGTAGTTTCTTCGATTTTTTATGTCGTCGCATAAAATGTAATCTTCCTTTGTTCTGCACTTACGTCTCCGAGCCAAATGTCTCTTAGCGGGAGAATGAGAAATGTGAGAGCAATCGCGGTAGAGAAATCTACCATGGGTGGATTTACGCCTGAGTGGAGTTTTGCCTCTTTAAAGCGAAGTTGGCCCCTAGAGCTTGACGGCAGATTGTATTTTATGAAATCTTTATTTATTTAGCGGGGAAAAAAAGTAAGTCCAAGGAACACGGATACAAGGTGGTGTCAACAAGAGGCACAGATCCTCATGAGTCCCCGCAACTGCGAGGGCTCGTGAGGATCTATGTCTCTTGCATCTGGATCGTCAGTGATCTCTTCTTCACAAGGGGGTTAAGGGCTCGTGGCTCCAATCGCGAAATGGCCGCATTGTCATGGGCGCGCACGTACTTAGCTAAATCACCGACTTAACTCCCCTTCCCCAGGGGAAATAACTATCCCTATCGGATTAATGCTGCCATCCCCTGGATAGCGAAACAAATGCGCCGCTACACCCTGTGATTTCTCTCAAGTGATGAAAATGTACGTCTGCTGTCAGCAGACTGTTGGCCAAAGTTGACGGGAGAGACCGGGAGAAAAAGTTCCGTCACACAAAATGTACTGCTCAGTAAGACAAGGTCCTGGTAAATCAAAGTGGCACAGTTGGAGTGCGCCTGAGTTGATCAGTGTTCAGGTCGTACTCCATAGGCAATAGATTTCCCTGTCCCCCATAACCCGCCCGTCAGGGCCGTCCATGATCACCTCGGTGCTGTGGACGTTAAACCCGAACTAACCAACCAACCATCACCGCAGGAAACTAGAGTCCGAAACTATAGCTGAGGCGGTCAAGCGTCGGAGCAGGGGAGCGAAGGGAATCGCCGGGTCGTGGGCCGTTAGTCGAATCCCGTCCCGGCCCCGGTAGCCGCTGGACTCGGCAATCATCCAGGGGGAAAAGACGGGCTTGTCACATAACATGTCCGTTGAAAGGTCCTGGTAACAATCAAAGTGGCACAGTTGGAGCCGGTGCGCCTGAGTTGATCAGTGTTCAGGTCGTACTCCATAGGCAATAGATTTCCCTGTCCCCCATAACTCGTGACCCGCCCGTCAGGGCCCTCCCGATATCACTTCGATGCCCGTGGACGTTAAACCCCGAACTAACCAACCAACCACCGTAGGAAACCGCTAACCAGAACTCATCTGTTTTTGTTTGAGTTTCCAAAGCGAGGAAGAAACTCATGAAGAAAAACGTGAGTCACGGAAACCGCGGCATTTGTGGCCAATACTATCTGAAGCCGGACTATCGGCATATCCTCTTAAGATGGCGGCTGACGCGCCGATGCTTTTGCAACGCGGCCGGGCACTTTCCAAGCCCACGGTTCAGAGTGCAATTTCAAAATTTGGGGAGTTCGGTCCAGGGGTAGAATGTTTTAAATCCCTGCATTTACACGTCGCTTGCCGTGTACGGCCTTCCCCCCCGCCCCTCTCCCCAACGGCTCTGCTCGAGCCGGCTTTTCTCAACTGAGTCAGTGGTACTCAAGTGCCGGGAGGCCGCAAGGTCTGCCCTTTGAGCGCTTCATTTTTTTTCTCAGGTTGAAGGTCCCGGGCCAAACCGTAACATTCTGCACAGTATGTTCCCTTCCTCCTCCTCCGAGAGAGGTAACTGCTAATTAGCTAATTAGTTCAGTTCTGAAAAAAGTACGACGTCAAAGGAGGGGGGGGGGGGACTCAGGGGCTCTATGCCATTGAACATGTGTGGGTGGGACAGAGTATCGCCCCCCCCCCCCCCCCCGGCACCCACACGGGCACACACCTCAATCGCGGCCTCCGTCCCGGTTTCCCCCCGCCAATAATTTCTTTAACACTTCATTGGAGACTAAAACAACTTAGGAGGAGCAAAATGATAAGATCATATTTTTTAAATTTATCGTTTGAACATTTTTTCCCCTTATTTTATAGATAAGATGAGAAGATTTTTTATGCGCGATCAGTTTTTTTCAGTGCCGGGGAGTTCAGAACTGGAATATTTTTTTCTGTGACGGCAGTGGGCAGATGTTCACATCTGCACGGGACATAGACGACCCCGCCCTCCACGAGTCGCCTGCTGCCTTGCAGGCCTGGCCGCTTGGCTGCGGAAA
The DNA here is from genome assembly GCA_036245525.1 of Semisulcospira habei. Lineage (NCBI taxonomy): Eukaryota > Metazoa > Mollusca > Gastropoda > Semisulcospiridae > Semisulcospira > Semisulcospira habei. Next base: position 39,432,908 of record BTPG01000007.1, read on the forward strand.
GGCTAAGGGAGAAAACCCCTGACATCAAAGCCCCCGTGTCTCCGGGGAAGGCTTTTGAGCCAGAGACTAGGACAAGGACAGTCTGATATAAAACCTACGACCCGAGGACCTCGATGCCATCGTCCCAGCTTGCTAGGCCATGGCAGATGAACCAAGGGTTTAAAGGGTGGGGCCAGTACTGCGCACACTGCACTCCACCAAAAAGCTCCACCGCGCAGGCTTTAGGAAACGTCCACGGACCATGACACTGACCATTCCAAGTCCTGTAGCGACGGGCGAGGGGCGAAACGGCAGGTGAAAGATGTCACTGGAAGCCGCAGTCTCAAACCTGCATGCAGGCGGTTCAGGATATTGGTCGCCTGATGTTGACCTGGGGATGACAACATCACTCGGCACACCCTGAACGACCAAGCAGCCTTCTCTAGGGACAGCACTGCTTGCTCCACACGGAGAGGGGCCTAGAAAAGGTGGCCTAACCAAAGCTCGTCCCCTCGCAACCCCAGTTGGCTAGCCGCGGTCAACGGGCATCTTCTCCTGCGGTCAAAAAACAAGAAAGAATAACGGATCCACTCTCATGACGACCACGACCGGACTCAACGTAGCATGCTGGAACGTCCGAACCATGCTCGACAAAGCAGACAGCGGACGCCCTGAACGTCGCTCCGCCCTCATTGCCCATGAATTGCGGAGGTTAAACATCGACATCGCCGCGCTCAGCGAAGTACGCCTTCCGGACGAAGGCAGCCTCCAAGAACTTGGTGCTGGGTACACCCTCTACTGGTCAGGCAGGCCTGCATCAGAAAGACGGCTTTCAGGCATGGGTTTCATGGTCAAGACATCCATTGCGACTAAGCTGGAAAACCTACCAACGGGCCACTCAGACCGCATCATGTCCATGCGCCTCCCACTGAGACACCAGCAGCACGTCACCCTTCTCAGTGTGTACTCCCCAACCCTCCTGGCAGAGCCTGCTGAAAAGGACAAGTTTTACACTGACCTGCGCAGCCTCCTACAGAGTACCCCTGCAGACGACAAAGTCATCATCCTTGGCGACTTCAACGCCAGAGTGGGCCAGGACTCTCAAGCCTGGAAAGGAGTCCTTGGCAAGCATGGCGTCGGGAAATGCAATGACAATGGCCGCCTACTGTTGGAGTTCTGTGCGGAGCAGCAACTGGTCATCACCAACACTACTTTTCAGCAAAAGGACAGTCGAAAGACCACCTGGATGCATCCTCGCTCCAAACACTGGCACCTTATCGACTATGTCCTAGTGCGTCAGAGGGACCGCAGTGACGTCCTCCTTACCAGAGTGATGCCCAGCGCAGAGTGCCACACTGACCACCGCCTTGTCCGCTGCAAACTCAGGCTCCACTTCAAGCCAAAACCCAAGAAATGGGGGCCCCCCAAGAAAAAAGCTTGATGTTGCCAGCCTTCAGCGTGACGATGTGAAAGCTGCCTTTCAGACAGATTTACAGCGCAGGCTCAAAGACACAGCGGACCCAGTAGACTCCTCCCCTGAAACACGTTGGGAACAACTGAAAACTGCTATTGCAAAATCCTCTGCAGAAGTCTTGGGTTTCGCCAGAAAGAAGAACAAAGACTGGTTGGACGAAAACGATGTAGAGATCCAGGAACACCTAGCAAAAAAAAGAGCCGCCCATCAGGCCCACCTAGCCCAGCCTTCCTGCCCTGTAAAGAAGTCTGCCTTCCGCCTCGTCTGCAGCGGTCTCCAGCGCAAGCTCAGAGATCTCCAGAATGAGTGGTGGACCAGACTTGCACAGAGGACCCAGCTTTGTGCTGACAATGGTGACTACAGGGGCTTCTACGAAGCACTGAAAGCAGTGTATGGCCTCAGGCACCTGGTACAAAGTCCCCTGCGAAGCGCGAATGGCCAGGCACTCCTCACAGATAATACCTCCATCTTGAACCGCTGGTCGGAATACTTTCAGAACCTCTTCAGCGCTGAGCGCACTGTTCAAGAAGCAGTCGTCCTACAAATCCCACACCTCCCAGTAAAGGTTGAATTGGACGAACCGCCCACCGCTGAAGAGACCCTCACAGCCATCCACCAGCTCAAGAGTGGCAAAGCAGCAGGCATTGATGGAATACCGCCAGAGATCTGGAAACATGGAGGCACAGCACTGCACAACAAGCTCCATGACCTCTTTCTCTGCTGCTGGGAGGAAGGAACACTACCAAAAGATCTCCGTGATGCAGTCGTTATCACCCTGTACAAGAACAAAGGCGAGAAGTCTGACTGTTCTATCGGGGAATTACCCTGCTGTCCATTGCTGGGAAAATCCTTGCAAGGCTGCTCCTGAATCGGCTGGTACCTGCCATCGCTGAAGACCAACTCCCAGAGGGCCAGTGTGGCTTCAGAGCAAACAGGAGCACCACCGATATGGTCTTTGTGCTGAGACAGCTACAGGAGAAGTGCCGCGAGCAGAACAAAGGGCTGTACGTAACATTTGTCGACCTAACAAAAGCGTTCGACACTGTGAGCAGGCAAGGCATGTGGCAGATCCTGGAGCGACTTGGCTGTCCCCCAAAGTTCCTCAGCATGATTGTCCAGCTACATGAGGACCAGCAAGGCCAGGTCAGACTCAACAATGACCTCTCAGAACCATTCCCTATTCTCAACGGCGTAAAGCAGGGCTGCGTGTTGGCACCGACCCTCTTCACCGTCTTTTTTAGCATGATGTTGAAGCAGGCCACAGAGGATCTCGATGATGACGATGCAGTGTACATCAGGTATCGATTCGATGGCAGCCTGTTCAACCTCAGACGACTGCAAGCCCACACGAAAACCCTAGACCAACTGATTCGTGAGCTGCTTTTTGCTGATGATGCTGCCCTCGTTGCACACACAGAGAGAGCCCTGCAGCGCATCACGTCTTGCTTCGCAGATGCTGCCCAGCTCTTTGGACTCGAGGTCAGTCTGAAAAAGACAGAGGTCCTCCATCAGCCGGCACCCAAGACAGTGTATCGCCCTCCTCACATCACCATTGGCGAGTCTGAACTAAAGTCAGTGCACCAGTTTACTTACCTGGGCTGCATTATCACGTCGGACGCCAAGCTGGACAAGGAGCTTGACAGCAGGCTGGCAAAAGCGAACAGCGCTTTCGGGCGACTTTTCAAGCGGGTGTGGCACAATCAACAGCTGAAAACAGGCACCAAGATCAGCGTGTACAGAGCTGTGGTCCTCACCACAGTCCTGGGCCCTCTATCGCAGCCAACTACGACTCCTCGAACGCTTCCACCAGCGCTGCCTGCGTACCATCCTGGGCATTCACTGGAGTGACTATGTCACCAACGTCGAGGTCCTTGAACAGGCTGAAACTGTGAGCATCGAGGCTTTGCTGCTGCGGACACAGCTCCGCTGGGCGGGGCATGTCTCCAGGATGGAGGATCATCGCCTACCAAAGATCACCCTGTTCGGCGAGCTTGCTACTGGACACCGTGACAGAGGGGCACCAAAGAAGAGATACAAAGACTGTCTCAAGAAGTCACTTAGTGCCTGCCAAATCGACCACCACCAGTGGTCTTCGCTTGCTGCGGACCGTGACACCTGGCGCTCCACCATTTACAAGGCAGCTATCTCCTTTGAGGACTCTCACAGAGCTAGCCTTAAGGACAAGCGGCTCAGGAGAAAAAACAGGGTTTGCCGCAGCTCAGAACCCTGTTTATACCTTCCCCTGCAGCCACTGCGGTCGAACCTGCCTGTCTCGGATTGGCCTCCGCAGCCACGAACAAGCCTGCAGACGTCGTGGGCAACTCCTATAAAATCTTCGTTCGCGAAGTCAAGCCAAGAGAGTAGAGTAAGACAAGCTAGTGCATGGCAGTCGTCGTGTGTAACCCAACTGTCTCACAACTTGACGACAGATTACAAGTACAAGATACAAGTGTTAAATTTAACCCCCTAACGGCCCAGTGGCGTAGGAACCCCCCGCCCCCCTCTTCCCACACAACTGAATAAGTAGAGGATGGGGCAATCGAGTATCCCTTGCCAGCCCCCCCCCCCCACCACCCCCCCCCCCCCAAAGAAAAAATCCAACCACAAAACAAAACAAAAACAACAAACAAAACAAAACAAAACAAAAAACAAGATGGGATGAACTATAACCCCCAAAGTCATTGGTTTGTGAAACGTCATTTGTCATTACGAATTTTTCTTTTGTTTTTACGTAATTTTATATTTAACGTGATAATTATGAGTTTCGCTTTCGCTTCAAGACTTGCGAAAATGGTGACAAAACTAGAATTTCACGGTACAATTTCAGTCTTGCTATAATTTGTGTGAAATCAGGTTGACTTTACCTAGCTAAATGCTATACTATAACTAAGTACATGCTCTTCTCTAAGCATGCTCTTCTGAAAGAGCGTCGATGTGTGTGTTTGCGTGTACGTGTGCGTGAGTGCATGCGCGCACTCCAAACATCCTCAAGAGGCATAGATGTTCATGCGCCCTCCGGGCACATGTGGATCTATGCCTCTTGGAGATGCGCGCATGTGTGTGTGTGTGTGTGTGTGTGTGTGTGTGTGTGTGTGTGTGTGTGTGTGTGTGTGAGAGAGAGAGAGAGAGAGAATTACGTCATATTTAGAGTATCAGTGTCTGCGTGGTGACGGAGTTGCTTCTTTTACGTCACCGGCACTGTCTGACCTTTTCCTGAAGTTTTTTTTTTTTTTTTTTTTTTTTTACTGTTTTAATTATTTTTTTAAAAGAATTAATTTTTACTAAAGAAGTTGAAAGGATACAAAGCTGGCTAACGAACTCATCCAATGTCTTTCTGCAAACTAGCTAAATGCAAAAGTTCAAGTAAATATGACAAAAATTACGGACTCTAATCTGGGTCAACCGACTTTCTATAAACGGTTGTTTGTGTCTTCAACGAGACATTCGATTACAATATGCTCGGAGGCTCTCTTAGCCACCCACTTAAAATAGTATTTCGCCAAGTTTCAAGCTTGTGTGTACAGAAATATCGGAGATTCTCTTGTTTACATACATACACACATACATACATACATACATAGATATACTACATACATACATACATACATACATACATACGCACATACGACGCTTCGCGCCAAATGTACGTTGAGCAGCGAGGTTAGCGTAAATAGACATGACGTAATTTTTATCTTGTTACTACAATTGTTAGAAGTTTAGCCTGCCAGCTTTAACATCATGGACATGCTATTAAATTCGCCCCACCCCGTCCTAAAAAGTCCCTTCTATAAATAAAAGGGACTTAAGAACATGTTTTTCAAGAAAACAAATTAGATGAAAAATCACTTTGCTTTTCTTAATAAAATCTTGGGGGGTGGGGGGTGGGGTGAATGTAAAAATGTGATTATTACAATGCTTGACTGTTGCCTGCCGTCAAACCAATTTACCTTACCCTTTTTCAAAGTACAGAGAAGAAAACTAGAGGGACAATGCGTTACATATCTCTTGGAAGCAACACATTTTACACGCTTGACAGATACCTTTTTCTGTCTAGATTTCAAGGGCTATGGAAAGGTTAAACCTCGCACTGGAAGGGTTAATTCGGCAAACATCCAAAATGATAGCCACTCCGGGGAGAATGCACATAGATGGATTGGATTGATTGATTGATTGTACATTGCTTAACGTCCCGACAGCAACAAGGCTTTCTCAGGACGTGCCTGCACTGCTTGTGAAAAAAACCCAAAACAGAACATTGAATGTATGTCGCCAGCCGGTCAAATACGTTAAATAAACCTAACACATGGGGCCTAAATAAAGCTAAGACCATTTAGCAACACACATCCAATATCAAGAGCTACAGGCAGTGCAGACAGTAGGGAGAGTTTTAAAAAGGCAAATACAGGTGAATGGACAAAGGGTAGACAGAAACACATGCCCCAGAATAGAGAGAAAAACCCACCCTGTGGGGCTGACCAGGGTGACCCTGGGAACTAAAAAATACCTAACCCCACCCAAGTCCCCCAGGGCAGACCCGGGTGGGGTATAGATGGATTGGAGCGCATATGTGTTTTTGTGCACAAAAAAAGCTCACTAAACGGAACTTGACCAATACCTTGCGCCCAGAGTTCGAAGTTCCCGCACCTGGGAAAACTAACCAAAACGTGTATAGGCGCCAATTTTAAGCTACTCTGGCACTACCCTTGAACTATCGTGGTCGATCCATCTCCTGTGGTAGTGTGTAATGGCGAAACCCATTCGAGACGTGCCGCTTGGGGATACGCGGCTGCAGCCGCGTATCCCCAAGCGACACGTCTCTAATGAGTTACTAGTACACAACCGGACCAAAACAGGACTCACGGGTTTTTTTTTAAATCGTGAAGAAGGAAAGAGACTGACCGAGTGTGAATGTTCTCCTCGGCTCGTACTTCACAGACAAGTTAAACTGAGCCCGTGTATTTCACGACTAGGCCCTTGTGCCCCACTGCCGGTGGACGCTGAGGGTTGCCACAGCCAACTTGCAGTGGAAGAGGCTAGGGCCAACTCGCCGTAGAAGAGGCTACAGCCACCCCAAGCTAAAGGCGCACCACAACCAAACCAAGACGGGCGCGCTCCGGACCTGATTGAGCAATCGCAACAACCGGCGCTAGAAACATAAGGAAACCCAACACGGCCGGTCACATCGCTACACGGCCGCAATCTGGGGCAGCAAATGTTGTCGATATTGTTAGACCCCCAACCATTTCCACGTCTACAGCTTCGGTACAAAAAAGTTTCGGTCTTTAAAAATCTGCATATTATTTGGATCTTCACTGCTATAGACCTTTTGACATCGTAGCGCACGGTTTTTTTTTTTTTTTTTTTTCCAAATATATCCACAAAGAACCACTTTTCTATACCAATCTTACAACAAATATCACGCAATGACAGTTGACCTAATACGATTTACTTTTAAGAAAATCGAACAATGTGTCAGTCTTGCTGTACAGTCGTAACATTTCGGATTATTTTCCCATGAAATGACTGATTTTACATCCCTGAATATGCCCCATAGATATTAAGCCCAGTATAAGAAAGATCCATTTTCAGGCGATTTGGCCACGTTTTCAAACCTGAAACAGCGCAGACGTACATGAAGTCTGCACGGCGCTTGACCTCGGTATTGAAACCTGCCGGGGCTCTATTTAGGGTATTGAAAATGGCCTGTTCTTGTCTTGTAACCAAATTTTTACGACTGTTCCGCAAAATCGACAAATCATACTTACTTACTTTACTTACTTAAGCCTGTCACCCCTACCCGGGTATAGGCCGTCGACGAGAGACCTCCAGCAACTCCTGTCCTGTGCTTCTCCTTCGATTCTACTCCAGGTGGTTCCCAGTCTCTTGATGTCTGCTTGGAGGTCTCGACGCCAGGAGTTTCTCGGCCTACCTCTTTTCCTCTTTCCCTGGGGGTTCCATGACAATGCCTGCCTAGTGATACTGGAAGCTGGCTTTCTCAGACTGTGACCGATCCATCCCCATCTTCTTCGCCCAATTTCATTCTCTGCTGTTATCTGCTCTGTTCTCTCCCAGAGTCTGACGTTGCTGATCTTCTCTGGCCAGTGGATTTTCAAAATTCTTCTAAGGCAACTGTTCATGAAGGTCTGTACTCTGTTGACTGTGGTTTTTGTCAATCTCCATGTCTCTGCTCCATATAGGAGAACTGCTTTTACATTGGAGTTGAAAATCCGGACTTTGGTGTGTTGTGACAGCTCTCTGGAACTCCACACTTTTTTCAACTGGAGAAAGGCTGCTCTGGCTTTACCGATTCGTGCTCTGACATCTGCATCAGTGCCGCCTTTTTTGTCTATGATGCTCCCGAGATAGGTGAAGGACTCCACCTCCTCCAACGGGGTGCCAGCAAGCAAGACTGGTTCTTCCCTGGTTGCGTTCAGCCTCATTGTCTTTGTTTTCTGTTTGTGAATGGTGAGGCCCACTTGGGACGAGATGTCAGCAAGCCTCGTGGTCTTGTCCTGCATTTGTTGATGAGTGTGGGACAGTAATGCCAAGTCGTCTGCAAAATCGAGGTCGTCAAGCTGTGTCCACAGTGTCCACTGTATTCCACTTCGTCTGTGCTCTGTGGTCATCTTCATGACCCAGTCTATGGCCAGTAGGAAGAGGAACGGAGACAGCAGACACCCCTGCCTGACACCAGTTCTGACCTGGAGCTCTCTGGTGAACTGCCCTTCGTGGATCACGCGACATGTCATGCCATCATAGCTGCTCTTGATCAGGCGGACGAGCTTTGTGGGTACACCGTAGTGTCGTAGGAGTTTCCACAGAGTCTCTCGGTCCACGCTGTCAAATGCTTTCTCATAATCCACAAAGTTGACGTACAGCGGGGAGCTCCACTCCAGAGACTGTTCCACGATGATGCGGAGAGTGGCGATCTGGTCTGTACATGATCGGTTCTTCCTGAATCCTGCTTGCTGGTCTCTCAGCTGGGGTTCAACGGAGCTCTTCATTCTTTCTAGGATGATCCTGTTGAAGACCTTTCCTGGTACTGACAGCAAGGTGATTCCTCTGTAGTTGGAACACTTGCTGAGGTCGCCTTTCTTGGGAAGCTTGATTAGGTACCCCTCCTTCCAGTCAGCCGGCATCACCTCCTCTTCCCAGATCTTTCCAAACAGTGGGTACAGCATCTCAACTGTTGTCTCTAGGTCTGCTTTCAGAGACTCCGCTGGGATGCCATCTGGCCCTGCTGCTTTGCCATTCTTCAAAAATGCCACTGCTTTTCTGATCTCTTCCCGGCTGGGTCTGTCACAGCTGATGGGTAGGTCGGTCTCTGCCGGCTGGATGTCGGGGGGGTCGGGTGGGCTAGGTCTGTTCAGTAACTCTTCAAAATACTCGGCCCATCTGTCGAGTTGGTCTGCTCTGTCTGCAATAGGCTTGCCTTCTTTGTCTTTTACTGGTCTTTCTGTATGGCCATACTTACCCGACAATCTTCTGGTAATGTCGTAGAGCTGTTTCATGTTGCCGCTGCCTGCTGCCTTTTCTGCCTCTGCTGCCAGGCTGTCTGTGTAGGCCCTCTTGTCTGCCCTGATACTCCTCTTCACCTCGCGGTTGGCTTCCGAGTATTCCCCCTGTGCCCTTACTTTGGCTGCTCTCGTGCGACTGTTGTTGACCGCTGCTTTCTTCTGCTTCCTCGCTTCTATCTTCTTCAAGGTCTGTGCCGACAGCCATTCCTTGTGGTGGTGTTTCCTGAACCCTACAGTGTCTTTGCAGGTTGAGTTCAGCGCCTCTCTAACTGCCTTCCACTGCTGCTCTGTGGTGACCGCCTCCTCTTCATTTACTAGCTCCTGTAGCGCTTGAAACCGGTTGGACAGCACCAGTTTGAACTCTTCTCTAACTCCAGTTTCTCTCAGGAGGCCTACATTATAGCGCTGTCTTCTTGTTGTCTCTGTGCGGCTTTTCTTTAGCTTGAGCTTCATTCTTAAGGTAAGCAGATGGTGGTCTGAGGCGACATCTGCTCCCCTCCTCACTCGAACATCTTGAAGGGATCTTCTGAATTTCTTGCTAATGCAGATATGGTCTATTTGGTTCTCTGTTGTATGGTCAGGTGAGACCCAAGTTGCTTTGTGTATTCTTCTGTGTGGGAAGATGCTGCCTCCAATGACAAGTCGGTTTAGAGCACAAAAGTCTACAAACCTCTCCCCGTTCTCACTCATCTCCGAGCCTAGTCCCTGTCTCCCCATCACCTCTTCGTATCCGGTGTTGTCCTCCCCTATTTTGGCATTAAAATCGCCCATGACGATGGTGATGTCTCGCTCCGCACATTTGTCCACGGCACTCTGGAGTTGGTCGTAGAACGCTTGTTTCTCTTCCTCGTCACTGTCATTGGTGGGCGCATAACACTGGATGACGTTCAGCTTGAGCTTTTTCTTGGTTCTAAAGGCTGCTGTTATAATTCTTGGCCCAAGAGGTTCCCAGCCCATCAGCGCTCTCTGTGCCACTGGTGACAGCATGAGTGCTACTCCTTCTGTATGGGGGGCATTCTCCTCTTCATGACCTGAATACAGAATCATCTCCCCACTTAACAGCCTTTTCTGGCCAGACTGCGTCCATCTGGCTTCACTGATGCCTAGCAGGGAAAGGTTGTACTTTTGCATTTCCGCTGCTATCTGGGCGGCCTTGCCGCTCTGGTACATGGTCTTGACGTTCCATGTGCCCATGGTTGTATCCCTGGATAGAGAGAGGCGGCTCGGTCCTGTGGCTTCCGAAGACTTCCGGCTTTCACCACAGGACGTCATAAGTCTTCTAGTAGAAGAGCCTTCCTCCTCCAGGAAAGGAATTACTGTTAGTCTTTTTGTCGGCGTTTTTGTAGCTATTTCCTTTTTTGCAGGGTGGGGAAGCTAACCCCACGCCCAACCCCCTTACTAGGAGGACCAGGGGTTTTCTGTCGGGGTCACCTTCCCTTAGACCATGTTGGTTCACGGCTGGCAAAAGCGAACAGCGCTTTCGGGCGACTTTTCAAGCGGGTGTGGCACAATCAACAGCTGAAAACAGGCACCAAGATCAGCGTGTACAGAGCTGTGGTCCTCACCACCCTGCTGTATGGTTCCGAGTCCTGGGCCCTCTACCGCAGCCAACTACGACTCCTCGAACGCTTCCACCAGCGCTGCCTGCGTACCATCCTGGGCATTCACTGGAGTGACTATGTCACCAACGTCGAGGTCCTTGAACAGGCTGAAACTGTGAGCATCGAGGCTTTGCTGCTGCGGACACAGCTCCGCTGGGCGGGGCATGTCTCCAGGATGGAGGATCATCGCCTACCAAAGATCACCCTGTTCGGCGAGCTTGCTACTGGACACCGTGACAGAGGGGCACCAAAGAAGAGATACAAAGACTGTCTCAAGAAGTCACTTAGTGCCTGCCAAATCGACCACCACCAGTGGTCTTCGCTTGCTGCGGACCGTGACACCTGGCGCTCCACCATTTACAAGGCAGCTGTCTCCTTTGAGGACTCTCACAGAGCTAGCCTTAAGGACAAGCGGCTCAGGAGAAAAAACAGAGATGCCGCAGCTCAGAACCCTGGCCATACCTTCCCCTGCAGCCACTGCGGTCGAACCTGCCTGTCTCGGATTGGCCTCCGCAGCCACGAACAAGCCTGCAGACGTCGTGGGCAACTCCTATAAAATCTAAGTTCGCGAAGTCAAGCCAAGAGATTTCATTCGGTGCACCCCTCTCACGAGGGACCCCCTATCCACCACCCAGGGGACGCGCCTCAACGCCGTATGGTCCCAGCGCGAGGTGACAAATCATAGGAGTTCAGTATATTCCATTATATTCCATATTAGGTCAATTGGCACTAAATGATGTTTGTTCTTAAAGTGGTATAGAAAGTCTCTTTGCGGAGATGGTAGGGAAAATACGTTGTGTGCTCCAATGTCAAACGACCTTATAGCCGTTTTCTGCACGTGTTAAAATCTAGGTTCGACTATCCTTTCATTTTCATAAAAGAGGAATACTTTGAGCTGTCTAAGCATTCACCCAATCAAACAGCTCACAGCTGCGGCCATTTGCAAGCGGAAACCAGACTTCCGGTTTCTTGACTAAGCTTGGGGCGTGGAAATGGTAGGGGTGTAACAGACAGGCATGGACGAGGGTGGAAATAAAAGGGACCTTGTCCAGGCAATACCTTGTTAACAATTCCTATAACATTAACTCATTCGAGACGAACGGCATTCGGATACGCGGCTTAAGCCGCGTATCCGGATAGTGCCGTTCGTCTCGAATGAGTTAATGTTTTGGGTGTGTCGTGCAATAATGCTGGACAAACGACTTAAGTTTGAATGTCGTCATTAAAATAACAAAAGACTGTAGTGCTCTGCTTCTCCGTTGTACGTAGGAGAGCTCCGCCGTTGGGCACAAGACATAGCAGGAAACCTCTGACACGTGTACCTATTCACATGGACTGTTAAAGTACCATTACGCGTAAATCTGAACACACATGTCAGCAACATTTGTGTTCGTTATGCCTTGTCGACACACCTAGTGAACTTTAACAGCAGTTGGGACACGCAGCAAAAGCACACGCGTAATCGCACTTATTTATTCTGCGCCGCTGCGGGGGCCACCTGAGGATATATACTTCTTGCTGAAACCTCTTTGTTTTCATCCCTACGTCATACGACCAATCACTTTAGCGCAAACCGTACCATGTGACCTCGCTACAAAACCCTTGTCGCGACTAATGGCAGTCTCTTTCTGACGCATCTTGGATGGCAGTTTTATTCTATAAAAGATCACCAAACGTTCCAAAGTACAAAGTTACTTAGTGCTGTTCGAAACAACAGGCACACTAATGGAGACGGCAACGCCATGGAAGATTTTAAATTACGTCATAAATCTATTATGTATATTCCTTTGACTCGGTCATATCTGGCGTGATCCACGTCGGAAGATTTCTTCTTGATTTCTTTTACGAAAATTGTGGAGAAAAACAAATACGTTATTGGTTGCAGGGGTTTGATGCGCGGACCTTTATAGGCCTTCGGGAGGTCAAAGGAACCATTGTACCCCTCATAACTTATATTGTAGCGACGTTCCTAGACGGCGCCGACTTTACAACCATTTCAAAAACACAATATAGGACCACCGTCAGACGTGAACGGGTTAAGGGAAGGGTCGAAAAGTCTTAGTTGAGGAAAGACATTAACCCTTTTCATTCTGATTCACTATTCACCAATGCTTGAAATAAGTTTGACTATGATAGTTTTTAGTCCAAGGGGGGGGTGCCAGAATAGCTTGGCGCCTGAGGGACCAAGCTACTTTGGCACTACCCTTGAACTGCAATGGCTGAAATCCTAATCTGTAATGTAGCCTTCATAGGACAATAAGAAATTTTAAAAAAAATCAGCGTCAGGATGTAATGGGTTAAGAACCCGTCGTATCGGCTTTTTTTTTAGCCAATAAAAGAATGCCATGGAGCTGATCGCTTTAACCCTTTTCATCCTGATACACTCCTGCTTGAAATTAATTTGACGATAATAGTTCAAGGGTGATGCCAGAATAGCTTGGCGCCTCGGGCACCAAGCTATTCTGGCACCACCCTTGAACTAAAATGGCCAACACATCTCCTAATCTGTTATGTAGACTTCATGGGACAATAAGCAGATTTGTAAAAATCAGCCTCAGAATGAAAAATAATGGGTTAAAAGATGGAGAGTGGGCTTCTATGGAACTGGAACAAGAAGCTGGTGTGCAAACAATCAAGCACACAACAATGAGATTCACGTCCTTCCCTCCCCCCTCCTTCCCCGACTCCTATTATTTTTGTAAATTGGATTGTGATGGGTCACTTGCTGGCTGCGGCTAGTTCCTTTTTTCACCTTCATCTTCGAACATTGATGACGAACAGTACACAACGTCCGTAGCAATAGGTATATATCCTATTGACGTCCTGCAACCTGCTGGGCCGCATGAGGATCTATGCCTTTTGCAGAAGCTGTCGAATTCGTCATGTTACAGTGTGAAACTTATCTGATCTTGAAGTCCAGTTTTCCCCGCACTCTTGGGAACATAGAGGATAATGATATGTCAGTGGCAAAAGGCTTATATCTTTATGAGGCCCTGCATCTGCAGGGCCCCATGAGGATCTATGCCTGTTGCAGACGCTCTGCAATGCGTCAGGTTACAACGTGAAACTTATCTGATCTGAAAGTCCGGGTTCCCCGTACTCTTAGAAACATAGAGGACAATGCTACGTCAGTAGCAAGAGGCATAGAGATTAATGATCTACCGGGCCTCATCAGGACCTGTGTCTCTTGAGGACGGCCTGGGCTGCCTCCGGTCACTGTGTGAAAATTATCTGATTTGAAACTCCAGTTTTCCTCTCCTTCTTGGGAACATAGAGGATAATGGACGTAATATAATTACCAAGAGGCATAGATACTCATGAGGCCCTGCATCTGCAAGGCCTAATATGCCTCTTGAGGACGGCCTCGGGCACCTCTAGTTACCGTGTGAAAACTGTCTGATCTTAACTCTGGTTTCCCTTTGCCTTTTAGGAACGTATAGGATAATGGGACGTGATTTCGCTTACAAGAGGCATAGATCCTCAAGCGGTCCTGCATTTGCAGAGCCACATGAGGATCTATGCCTCTTGCAGGACCGCGCCTCTCGCCCCGGGTTTGTGTTAGAAGATCGTATGATCTGCCGAGCGTTCAAACGTCAGTATCGAGCGCTACCTACATGGATTGGTGTGGACTATACTGTGCACCGACCACTTGTTCGGCAGCATCGACCAAAAGCAATACATGGACCTCTGTCACCCGTACATCTAGCGCACAAAGTATCGCAATAGCTGAAAGGTAGTGGCTTATTTGACAGCAGCATCGATGCCATCTTGAGCAGAGCGAACCAAGCACGGTAATTTAATAACTGTTATGTAAAGAAGGTCTGAGACTGGCGTTTTTCACTGCTGGGGCGAAAACAACGAACTGTACGTCGACCAAATACAAATGCTGTCAAAGATAATATACCATAACTTAACGCGCCCCCCCCCCCCCCCCCCCAAACACACACACAGTCTTTCTGTTCCGTCCCACGCGTGTTTTAAAAATACCCACTCCCGCAGCTTGGGCCCTGAGCTCACCGACACGCTACAAGTAACAAAACATTATGGATAGACCGTGCTATTTCAAGGGTTGTGCCAGAATACCGAGATCGCGAGTTCCCCCGAACTAGCGCGCTCTTTATGGACGCTCGGGAGTGCAAGCAGGAAAATTTTTCAGAAATAAATTATTATCGTGAAATGGCCCAATATAAGCAGAGTTTACATGAATAAGATACGTCTACTGCAGGTATAACAAAGTTAAATAATTTTAATAGCTGTCGAAACGACATAGCAGACCATTTTCTGAAGCCACCGCGAATGGCTTCCGCCATGTGCAGTTCTAATGTACGTTGAGAGATCGTTTTCCCTAGCATTATTTCCTAAAAGTAAAGAAAAGGTTGTATTGTAACAACTGTATGACCATGAAGCAATAGTCTTCAGTCCTTTGTCAACCTGAGCTTACATGTTACCGCATATTACTTGTGATTCACAGCAAAAAAGTTAGCCGAGTTGCCCACATTTCGTGGCTCGTAAAGTCTAATCGTGGCTCAAAGTCCCGTAATCTAGAATGCGTTCTCGCGCTGCTCGGAAACTCGCAACCGACCTATTGCCTAGCACTTCTACAATTTTAGTCTGGCACCACGTACCCTTCCCCGGGGGAAGGCAGTCGACATTTCGTATTGTGGGACAAACAAACAAAAAAAAAAAAAAAAAAAAAAAAAAAAAAATCAAACTGTCATGGCTGATCTGCCTCCTGAATTGCTGTGTGATCTTCGGGACCCAACTCCCAAATTCAGGAATAGAGGTCAGAGGTTGTCCCCAGAACAAAAACTGCACGCACTTAAAAAGATTTCAGTGGACTCATCCAAGTTCGCTCCACTGCAAGAGGCATATATTCTCATGAGCCCCTGCCGTCGCTGCGGCTCATGAGAATCTATGCCTCTTGCTCGCAAAGATTTGCCTCACTGACATAGATCTACAACTTGACAGTGTTAACAGTATGACCGTTGTGAGTTTGCACGGGACAATGATCAGGACGAGCCAGTCCATTTACTTATCACTGGGGGGGGGGGGGGGGGGGGGGGGACCACACTGATTTTCCTTACTATAAAGGGGCACTGCCTACTATCCTTGGCCTGATTCTGATAAAGAAATAATTCGTGCTGCTACCTCAGGACTGAGTCAACCATTGAAAAAAATGTTACTTTCTCTCTCTCTCTCTATACTGTGTCAACCACTGAAAAAAGGTTGTTCTCTCTCTTTCTCTCTGTACTGTGTCAACCATTGACAAAAAACTGCCGTTGCCCTAATCCGCCCGCGAGTAACGAAATAAACCTGCCGGTCACTCCAGCGTGCCCCCCCACCACCCCCCCCCCCCTTCCCGTCCCGACCCTCTGACTCCCAGACTGGAGAAGTCACGGAAGGGAGACAAGAAGTCACGCAGGGGACGTTAGCCCCTTTCTTTTGCCAAACCCTGCAAAATTTCTCTGCACCATCTTAAGTCAACCGCTGAGGCACAAACACGTGAACGAGGCCAGCAAGAGGCATGGATCCTCATGAGCCCCTGCGAATGCAGGGGCTCATGAGGATCTATGTCTCTTGCACTCTGGGTGTTGTGATGGCCGCTACACCGTCAGTGTGGAGGTTAGCGGGTCTCCCGTGGAAAAAACCCAGGTCCCGTGGCAAACCCTATTGATCCTAGATTTTCACCAATTTACCCTCAATTCTCCCGCCGGTCGTGTGGTTAACCCATTCAAGGCCTGATACAAAACTACAGCCAGCCGCGTAGTTAACACACTCAGGCCTGACGCGGCACTACAGCCAGAAATAGACTTTGACTATCACGGTGCATCTGTGTGCCGAGTCGCGCAGCATGTTTCTTGAGACTGTGTTTCACAGAACGAAGACCCAAAAAGAGGCCGTCCCTAATTCTTGAGAAGTTAACCAATTCAGCCCCGATGCACTACAGCAGGAGACGGATCGACCATGATAATTCAAGGGTAGTGCCGGATCAGCTTGGCGCCTATGGCGCCAAGCTGATCTGGCACTACCCTTGAATTATCATGGCCTATGGCGCCAAGCTGATCTGGCACTACCCTTGAATTATCATGGTCGATCCATCTCCTGCAGCTGGTACATAATTGTTAGTGGCACCTCTAAAATTTGAGAAATGCGGCCTTGGGGTTAACTGGGTTAAACATTGCACGGATTTCAGACACTCTGTGGATTATCCAGACTGCTCTCTCTGCAAGAGGCGTAGATTCGCATGAGCCTGTGCAGCCGCATGTCATCATGAGAATCTACGCCTCTGCCGGGCTCCAAGGTGTTGTCTCACCGACACCCGCTGTTGAAGGTACTTCTATCCAGTATCAATAGTATGACCAAGGTGTTGTCTCACCGACACCCACAGTTGAATCCAGTATCAAATAGTATGACCAAGGTGTTGTCTCACCGACACCCACAGTTGAAGGTACTTCTATCCGGTATCAATAGTATGACCAAGGTGTTGTCTCACCAACACCCACAGCTGAAGGTACTTCTATCCAGTATCAATAGTATGACCAAGGTGTTGTCTCACTGACATCCACAGTTGAAGGTACTTTTTACTACAAAGGGACTCAACCCCCTGTCTTCAACATGATTCTGGTTCAGCAATAAACTCTGTTTGGAAGTTCGGGGAATTTCAACCTAATGGCTAAATGTGCGTAGCTCTTTGAGGCCAGGCTTACGAGACAAGTCGCTCAAGGGTGGTGCCAGAACAGGCTGCCACCTCTAGTCTCTAAGCAGTTCTGGCACCACCCTTGAACTATCATGGCTCACCTGTCTTCATAACTGTTGACACATTTAGCTCCAAGGCTGCATTTTTACAATCTTGGATATGCACCGGCTGCCTGAGATGGGTGGACCATGATAATTCAAGGGTAGTACCAGACTAGCATGGGGCCATCAGATTCCAAGCTAATCTGGCACTACCCTTGAATTATCATGGTTGATTCATCTCTTGCTGTAGTGTGTCGGGGCTAACTGGGCCAATAAAAGTCTTCACAGGACAATGCTCCAAGTTTGGTTACTTCCACCTGTGTTCAATGTCAGACCAGCACCCTCAGTTCGGTGACCAGCTGGTGCCATGCAATGTCCACAAGAGACGTAGATTCACATGAGCCCCTGCGAATGCAGGGGCTCATGTGTATCTATGTCTCTTGCAAATGGACGGTGTAAGATGAGGTATGTCGCCCCAAAATTCCATTTTCATTTTGTGTATGGCCTTGAAATGTACACACAAGTAAATGCAGCGCATGGTTTGTTTCCCTCAGCTACCTCTAAAGTGAAATAAGAGAGGGAACCAGTGTGCTACATGCAGCTATACCACCACCACCAACAACACTATCACTACCCTCATCCAAAGATTGTTTTTTTTCAAATTCAAAATTAACTCTTAAGCTCCCAGAACTAAATGAATTCCATTCTGTAGAATGGAAGTCATTTAGTTCTGGGACTTTAAGAGTTAATTTATATTTTAATTCATGTCCATATGCTGCTGGAATCAGCAAAGCCGTTAAACTTTCTTGAGACGTGCTACATTAGAATATGTGGCGAAAAGCGAGTGACTAATTGAGTAGGCATGGTCATTAGCGGCTGCAGGGGCCCAAAAGTATCTGTGCCTCTTGCAGATGGAAAGAACTGGCTTTCCTCCTTGGCTTTCTGTTGCACGTCCACATGCGTCACGTCTCGGATGTGTTGACTTTTAATGAGAAATCAGAGTGCATAATTTTTCTCACAAACCAAGGGCAACAACTCAGTAGAAGACAGGCATATAAACAATTATCTCCCTTCCTTTGCCTCCTTCACAAAGCACCAAATTAAAGACAACGAATAAGAGAAGGCGAAAAGGTACGTGACGCTCCCCATTGCTTATTACATACTTCAGGCTTGGTTTTTGTTACAGGCGGGCAATTTCTGGAGTAGTGATATTGGGGTCCCTCTAAAAGATCTTTGGAAATCTGAAGGATATGACGTGTTTGTCTGGGCTTTTAATGCACTTTTTTCTGTCGAAACACGTGCAACTTTGACCTGCTTCTGATTTCCGGAAATCGGCTGTGGTCAGTTTATGTGGCTTCGGCATGATGTTATGCCATTGTGTTGCATCCTGTTGTGTAGCAATGCTTGCTTTATCTTTGGCTAGTACATCAGAACCTGTTTTGAGCGACCACCCTTCATATAAAGACCATCATGTAGATGTCTGTAGCCACCTCAATAATAGCTTTCAGTAACAGGCGACACATTTAACCTTTCACGACCGAGTTCACTCAGAAGAGCACCTGTCTGTTAAGACCACCTAAAAGGTTCTACTGTATCTTTCATCAGCAGGAAGCATGGATCATCATGAGCCGATTCAGAAAACTTCACTGTCCCCAAAATAATAAAGAAACTGTTCTTCTTCATTTGAGATACATTGATTGAATTTGTGTGTGTGTGGACCCAACTATCCCAAAATTTGGGAAAGGTGCAACTGCTCATGCAATGTCGAGTAACTGCGGGAAAACGGGAAACACAATTTTGTTTTATGTGTTTCGGATCAAAAGAAAAATCTCCCTAGTCAACTTGGCATGGGACAATAAAGACATCTGAATCTGAACCTGCAGAGGGTCATGAGGATCTACGCATTTTGACAGCATGAGTGATTGACACTTACCTTGGCTTCAAACTTGATGGCAGCGGCGTACAACATAGCCACGTTGTCCACCGAGATCCCCTGGCAGATGATCTGCTCACATTTGTGTTTCAGCTGCGTCTCGCAGTACGCGTTTGCCAGGTCCAGCAGCCCTGAAAATACACACGGGCAAACACTCTCTCAAAAGCACGCTCATGACTAACATTAAGATATATGGGAGGAGGAAATAGAAGTTTTTCTTAAGGTTGTAGGACACACCTCTTTCGCGCATCTTTTCTGCGCATTTAGATACCGCTATCTTGCGTCTGCCGTGACCTGAGACTAGAGGTCACCGAAAAAAAACCGCCGTACGGCAAGTCGTAATTGCAAACAAGCTCAATTTATCGATAATTGACAAAAGATATATACTGTCTGAAATAGGTGTGTAAGCCGACTGTTTCTATGCATAAAATGTTGTGTTTCCTCAGAAATAAGATACTTTTGCATAAGTTGCGACAAGTCATCGAGCGTCAGTAGTAACGCATAACCATTTCTCAGAAGAAGAAGAAAAAAATGAACGGGCCAACCGAACTGGAGCCAGGAAAACAACAAAATCTCTTCAGACATCAGCAAGGAAAAGGTAAACTAAAGTAGAAAAAGAGGTTGGTAGTGTTTGCCAAGTGACTAGAACACGAGTTACTAGTAGTGGAAGAAAAATTGTCGTACGTAAGTGGCATATCTGACTGGTTTTCCAACTCTTTAAAAAAAAAAAAAGTTTTATGCACCGCCGTGAGATGTCACCTGCATGGTGTAAAACCCCAATAGCTAACTGTCCTTTTATGCATGGAAATTTACAGCCTCCCTGCAATGAAGAAGACTACATTTTATTGTGGGTTGACAGGGGCATGCATTCCATGTATGTCAGTCACCACCTAGAAGTAGAACATTTCCATACATTCTCAGAGAGCCTTTACTAATACGGTGGAAGGAATGTAGTCCACACTGTAGTGATATTAAACCAGTGCCAGTGCTTATTATTTAGGAAAACGTACTGTGTGTAGTAAAAAGTCCTGCTAAGGGAGAATTTTGCATTACTAACTCAGTAACTGCTTTCAGTACTTAGTAACTTAATTTTCTCATCCATTCTCTGTCTTATGAAGGCTATATTACAGATTAGGAGATAGGTCCAGCAATTTTTTAGTTCAAGGATGGTGCCAGAATAGCTTGGCGGATGAGACGCCAATCTATTCTGGCACCACCCTTGAACTATCATAGTCACATTTATTTCAAGCAGTGGGTGTATCAGGATTAAAAGGGTTACCTAGTAAAACGCTACTTTGACTGAAACCCTAATATTTGTTGATTACCATTTTGGATGACCGTAGAATGTGTGAAAAATACAAATTTGACTAGTACAAAAGCAAGCCTTTATGTTGAGACTCGTGACACTTATTTCAGCTAACTTTTGGAAAGGTCACACAGGTTGTGAATCAGTTATGCGCATGAGGCGTACAGACGTGACTTTGCCATTGTTGTTTGTTCTTTGCGGTTTACACAGTTTTTGTCGCATTTATTTTGAAAGTAATAATCTGCCCCTGCATTTAGTTCACGCAAAGTGAAATTGTCATGCTGCCGAACAACACAGTAATAATCATGTATTTCATTTCAGGCTAATACTGCTGTTGACCTCTCGCTGTGGAGTCTCAGTACTTTCACCCAGAGTACATACTTGCAAACAAGCGCAGAAGTATGACATCTACACCAACTGACCAAGGTCACACTCACAGCTCAAGTGAAGTGAGGGAAAGTGAAACTTATTCTCCTGGACTCAAGGTAAATCATACCAGTAGATCTATAATGAGAATCAGGTGCAGAACACAACACAACTATGGTGTGAATGAACACATCATACTGTAATGCCTTCTTTCATTGGCTCATGTGCGAAGCAAGTGTAAGGCTATGTTCTGGGCCATTGGTCGTCCATGGTAAACTTCAATGTTGGCATTTTCTCGGAGACTATTCAAAACACAGTCTTCAAACGTAGCCGAAGGATACTTTGTGGCAAGACCTTTCTTACTCTTAGCCTACCAGTTTGAGTTCAGGCCAAGGGTCATGAGAAATCAAGAAATAGGTAAAAAAAAAAAAGCCATATTTTGACAAAGGATATTTTTTTCTCCAATACTATTCACAACTGTACATAAGCCAGCCCTTTACTTATGCTTAGACTCATGGCACTTAAATTTCAGTCACCTTTTGAAAAGGTCACACAGTTCAGATTAAGAAAATGATCAGTTTTAAATGCACATGAGCGATCCAGGCTTCACCATTCTTGTTTGTGGTGTTCACAGTTTATTTCAAATTAGTTTGAAGGTAGTAATGTGTAAACTAAATGTAGGGACAAATTGGGTGGGTGGGTGGGGGGGGGGGGGGGACTCCCCCCACCGGCCCCGAATTGTTTATAATGCTATAACAAAGTCCCTGTTTGTGGAGTTTGGAACCGACCCACCCTGAAATAAGATCAGAAGTGAAATTGCCATGCTGCCGAATAACACGATAATAAACATGTATTTCATTTCAGGTCAGTGCTGCTGTTGACGTCTCACTGCAGATTGATTGTACATTGCTTAACGTCCCGACAGCAACAAGGCTTTCTCAGGACGTGCCTGCACTGCTTGTGAAAAAAAAAACAACAACAGAACATTGAATGTATGTCGCCAGCCGGTCAAATACATTAAATAAACCTAACACATGGGCCTAAATAAAGGTAAGACCATTTGGCAACACACATCCAATATCAGGAGCTACAGGCAGTGCAGACAGTAGGGAGAGTTTTAAAATGGCAAATACAGGTGAATGGACAAAGGGTAGACAGAAACACATGCCCCAGAATAGAGAGATAAACCCACCCTGTGGGGCTGACCAGGGTGACCCTGGGAACTAAAAAATACCTAACCCCACCCAAGTCCCCCAGGGCAGACCCCGGTGGGTCTCACTGCAGAGTCACGCCCAGAGGGTATACTTGCAAACAAGCACAGAAGTATGACGCCTACACCAAGAAGAGGCAAGAGCTAGTCAGGTCATGTTTGCTCAAAGGAGAAGGCCACAGCTAAAAGCAGGCAATTCCAGTTCCAGCGGATCAACTAAAGTGAGAGAAGGCGACACTTATTGTCCTGGACTCGAGGTAAAGCATACCGATTGATTTGTGAATAGAATCAGGTTCATAACAAAACACAACTGGTTGGGATAAACACATCACACTGTAATGCTTTCTTCCATTTTGAAGATGGTGTAGTAGTAGTACCAGCATTCTCAACAACATCGAATGCTAAAATCACTTGCTGTCAACAAGTGGCACCATATTGCATTTGATTTGAAAACTAGAGGGTTGGGCAAGTCTCCAAATACTGTCGTTTTCTTTAATAAGCACTTAGTGCATACAAAAGGTTGATTGTACATTGCTTAACGTCCCGACAGCAACAAGGCTTTTTCAGGACGTGCCTGCACTGCTTGTGAAAAAAAAAATAAACAGAACATTGAATGTATGTCGCCAGCCGGTCAAATACGTTAAATAAACCTAACACATGGGGCCTAAATAAAGCTAAGACCATTTAGCAACACACATCCAATATCAAGAACTACAGGCAGTGCAGACAGTAGGGAGAGTTTTAAAAAGGCAAATACAGGTGAATGGACCTCGGGTAGACAGAAACACATGCCCCAGAATAGAGAGAAAAACCCACCCTGTGGGGCTGACCAGGGTGACCCTGGGAACTAAAAAATACCTAACCCCACCCAAGTCCCCCAGGGCAGACCCGGGTGGGGGTGCATACAAAAGGACTAGAAAAATCTGAATACTACCCATTTGGTCCAGTGTGTGCTGTTGCTAAACAGCAATGCGTTGTGTCCTGTTTGAAACAATTTCTGCAAGTTACACTTTGAATATTGATGCCGATTCTAGATATATGTATATACCCTTTTGTGGTCATTTCAAGCTCAATGGCGTCTAATTTTTGGCGCACGTGTGATAGCAAAAGTAAATGTTTGTAATGGGTCGTCCGTCAACTGTCTGTTACCTGTGGGCAACTTTAACATTGGCATTTCCTCGAAGACTATGCAAGCCTCAGACTTCAAACTTGGCACAAGGGTACTTTGTGGTAAAATAATTCTAAACATACCAATTTCTGTGACCTTTCAAAGGTCATCTCAAGTAGTATTTTCAACTTCAAACTCAAACTTGCTATGGAGATACCACATGATAAGGGTGACAAAAGTTAGTTTCGGGTAGAATTGTAGTTTTTATCAATGTTTTTGCAAACTTTTCAATAAAATTTGGCATGATGATAACACTTTTCTGTGCATACTAATGTAATCAGCCCCTCACAGAGGTCAAGGGTCACAGAGGGTTGACAAATGTGTGAAAAATGAAGGGATTTGGAAAAATACTCAGGTTTCACTGGTACAAAATCCAGCCCTATACTTATGTTTAGACATTTTCAGAGACCTGTTGGAGAAGTCAAGCCAAGGTCAAAAAGGACAGACATATGTGGATTGGTCATACACGTGAACCATAAGGACATTGCCTTTCTTGTTCATGTTCTGACTGTCATATTATGCATGTATATACTTTGTATAAATACTTGCAAACATATATGCACGCAATATGTGCATGTCAGAACTTTTTTTGATACAAAATTATCTTTTGCAGGTTGTGAAAGATGAGGGAAGAAGAGTTCAGCGGGTACATCTCTCCGCGATGGCCAACCGACGAGAAGGCAAAGGAAGTGAACTGATTGTCCTGTGTAGGAGGGCAGACGTCCTGTTATTTTGATGTCCATCCACCAGGCTGGCCACAATGTCAAGGTTTTGGACAGTCACATCATTCGCAAATGCAGCAAAAGCCTGTGCCTTACTGCCTGAGCTGATGCATAGCCATATATTAGGAGAAGGGCAAGCAGGCTTTAGGCCTGGCTATTCAACTGCAGACACAACAGCAGGGGGGCAGTGACAACAAAGTGACAATGACAAAACTCGAGAAAATAGAAATAAAGAGGGAGTGTTTCCATAAGCCTGACATAGAAGCAGCGGGGCGACAAAATTGTAACGTGCAGTTGAGCAGTTCAGGGGCTATTGTACAGTGATGGGGGTGTGCTTTGTGTGTTTTCATATAACAACGTGACAAAGTGATTTGACACCCATGTTGTAATTTGTAGTGCAGTAAAAAGGTGAAAAATATCTGTATTTTGACCAAAAAGATGTTTTCTCAAGTATACACAACTTCAAACCCAGACTTGGTACAAGGTGGTAAGAACTTTTCATGCATACTAATTTCGTATGCATGAAAGGTCAGAAAGGTCAAGGGTCACAAGAAATCGGGAAATAGGTACAAGATGTAACCCTAAACTTGGTAAAGAGATACCTGATGGTAAGACCTTCCTATGCATATTTATTTGGATGACCCCCTCAGAAAAGTTACTTTTTGTCACTCTCCTGTCATGTCGCGATTTGGAAATGCAGCTTAACCCATTAAATCCTGAGGCTGATTTTGTGAAAATTTGCTTATTGTCCTATGAAGGCTACATCACAGATCAAGAGATAGACCAACCGTTTTAGTTCAAGAGTGGTGCCAGAATAGCTTGGCACCTCAGGCGCCAAGCTATTCTGGCACCACCCTTGAACTATCAGTCAAATTTATTTCAAGCAATGGGTGTATCAGACTGAAAAGGGTTAATATGTATTAGTTTTTGATTATCCAAGGAAAACCCCTTTACTGACAATGTGTTCATTTTTCGAAGACATTTCATCATATGAACAGGTCTTTTTTCTGACAAGTTCCTAAATACTGGCATACATCAGTCATTCAAAATATGTACTCCACAGTTGACACTTATGGGGTAGGAAACAGTGGTACAGATAGATTTTGTGCAGCATCGGTGTGAGACAAGGAGAAAACTTATCACTGCTCCGCTTTGCATGATTCAAAATGATATACAGGGTTCATTCTGAAAATGGTCAGTGGCCTCAGAGTATAAAACCCACGGGTCCTTTCTGAAGAGGGGATGTGCGAAAATATAGAAACGTGGGGATGTATATTTATGTCATTAAACCCTCTGCTTAAAATGTTGTGCAAATGTGGACTTGCTCAATGAAAAACGCAATACTTCTCAAGAATGAGTTGACCATGCAGTTCTTGCATTACCCTCCAGCTGTCACAGCAGATTTAAGTGGTTGGGTGATAACTGATCATAGGCATATGATATGTACTGTACTTTGTGTTTGTTTTGTTTTTTTCTTCCACTGTCAATCTTTGACTTTCAGCTGTGTGGCTTTACTTATCGTATCAGAATTGCTAACCACATGGTTCATTTCACAAGTTTTACAGATGTACTGTACATGACACACGCCAGCAAACAGAATGACCTGACTATGATCCGTGTCCATTTGTGATTTGTGCTAAGGAACATGCGTAGAGTGAAGTAATAAGGATAATATTTCATTTCTGAGCACATTCATGTAAGTTCTTTTGTGATTTTTTTCATGCCCCCAGCAGGTCCAAAATTAAATAAAGTAAACTGATGCCAACATTGTGCACAGTACCAGAGGGTACGTGGTGGGTGCTATGCAGCAATCAGTTGTGACATGATAGCCTGCACCATGTTGAGTTTTTGGAGAGCAGCAATGGTATTGCTTGGATTACGGGCCGGCATGGTGCAGACTCTGTTGTAGACACTTTGCTAGCGTAGCACTCATGTATTTTGCAGCGTTATATGGTCGATTTTGTATCAAGAGCAGTACAGGTATTGTTTGGTGTGCATGTCTATATTATGCAGACTAGGTGACACAGTGCATTGTACCCTTGTTATTCAGTTGTTATGGTATTTTGTGTTGACATCAGCATTGTGCAGTGCAAGTTATGGGGCTTGAGACTGCATTTCACTTTGTTGTGCTGCAATTGGACACAGTGTGGTACTGGTAACAGTATTGTTCGATTTTCATGCCAACATTGTGCACAGTATCTGTGTAATGTAGTTTGGTGGCTGGATACTGCATTTCACTGTTATGTTGTGGGATGTGCAATGTTGAATTATATCAGGACTACAGTGATTGATTGATTGTACACTGCTTAACGTCCCGACAGCAACAAGGCTTTCTCAGGACGTGCCTGCACTGCTTGTGAAAAAAAATAAACAGAACATTGAATGTATGTCGCCAGCCGGTCAAATACATTAAATAAACCTAAGACATGGGGCCTAAATAAAGCTAAGACCATTTAGCAACACACATCCAACATCAAGAGCTACAGGCAGTGCAGACAGTAGGGAGAGTTTTAAAAAGGCAAATACAGGTGAATGGACAAAGGGTAGACAGAAACAAATGCCCCAGAATAGAGAGAAAAACCCACCCTGTGGGGCTGACCAGGGTGACCCTGGGAACTAAAAAGTAGTTAACCCCACCCAAGTCCCCCAGGGCAGACCCGGGTAGGACTACAGTGATGGTCTCTCTCTCTCTCTCTCTCTCATATATATATATAGTGGAAGGCTCTAAATGATAAGTCTGTCATTCCTTCTCTCCTATCCCCCTTCTTTTATATACTGTGCAGTTGGCTCCCAAATAAATACCTCATGAGCAAGTGGTTGCCGGTGTCGGTCTCCATTGGCATGCACACAACTAAAAATGACATCAGCACCACTTTTCTCCCAAATAGCTTGTATACAGTCAGCACTTTGTCAATGTAAATGTGAATAATGTTACATGTATGTTCTGCAGTAAAGCTGTATTTTGAGGGGGAGCTGGGTGGCTCAGTGGTAGTGTGTTTTTGTTTCCTTATAATTTGTAACCAAAAACTGCTGGGAAACTGAGATTCAGCTAGAGAGATAGGTACATCCACTACCAATCTGTTTACAAACATCTTTCAACCAGAGATGTTCATCGACCTGCTTTCACGGAGACGCCAAAGGAGCATGTAGCATTTCTTGCAGCAGGTATATTAAAACAAATTCACATCAATTACCGTTTGTAGATGATGCCAGTAAAAATTATTAAAAAAAACTGTCTGTGACAACACTCTTTGGTGTGCTTTTTCATCAGTGAAGCTGTGAATGATTGAATGAATGTAAACATGTAATGTAAATATGCTCACACAATGCCTGGCTGAAAAAAATGAATGAACAAATGTACCGAGGTAACCAGTGTGCATTTTTATCCAAGACTGAATCCGGTTGTTTGGTTTATGGTTTAACATTCACATTACCACAGTGATCAGTGATAATCGCATATTTAAAAAATGAAAATAAAAAAAATACGTGTTAATTTTTTTTCTTTGGGTTTAAAGTGTGTTTGTTTCATTTAGCGAAGTAGAAACTGTATGGGTTTCAAATGTGAGCAGGAAAAAAATGTCGCCATCTACGGGACTTGAACCCTGGTCACCTGCGTGGCAAAAATAGTACCTTACCACTGCACTAACCAAATTACTAAGAAGCAACTCGTGCATTTAATTACTTATAGATAAACGTTTTCATCCCGTATCTGCCGTTGTTGTTTGTTCCAGTTTACTGTCACAAATAGTAATCGATTGATTGTACATTGCTTAACGTCCCGACAGCAACAAGGCTTTCTCAGGACGTGCCTGCACTGCTTGTGAAAAAAAAAAACTATACAGAAAATTGAATGTATGTCGCCAGCCGGTCAAATACGTTAAATAAGCCTACAACATGAGGCCTAAATAAAGCCAAGACCATTTAGCAACACACATCCAATATCAAGAGCTACAGGCAGTGCAGACAGTAGGGAGAGTTTTAAAAAGATTGATTGATTGATTGATTGATTGTACATTGCTTAACGTCCCGACAGCAACAAGGCTTTCTCAGGACGTGCCTGCACTGCTTGTGAAAAAAAATAAACAGAACATTGAATGTATGTCGCCAGCCGGTCAAATACATTAAATAAACCTAACACATGGGGCCTAAATAAAGCTAAGACCATTTAGCAACACACATCCAATATCAAGAGCTACAGGCAGTGCAGACAGTAGGGAGAGTTTAAAAAAAGCAAATACAGGTGAATGGACAAAGGGTAGACAGAAACACATGCCCCAGAATAGAGAGAAAAACCCACCCTGTGGGGCTGACCAGGGTGACCCTGGGAACTAAAAAATACCTAACCCCACCCAAGTCCCCCAGGGCAGACCCGGGTGGGGAAGTTTTAAAAAGGCAAATACAGGTGAATGGACCTCGGATAGACAGAAACACATGCCCCAGAATAGAAAGGAAACCCACCCTGTGGGGCTGACCAGGGTGACCCTGGGAACTAAAAAGTACCTAACCCCACCCAAGTCCCCCAGGGCAGACCCGGGTGGGGACAAATAGTAATCGAGGACTAGCAGTTTGGGTGTAGTTTGCAACAGTTTGGGCTTAGGTTTTCCCTTGTAGGTTTGGCATGGTCGTTTTCCCTTCTTTCTAATGCGGGCTTGTGACCGGCTACGGCGGAGATATGATCTGCCGGAAGTCAGACATCACTTGTATCCCTTATTGAATACGCACTCGAAAACGACCCAAAGTGCCAAATTTTGTGCGGGACCCCATATTTTCTTCATAATCAATGTGATAGTTATAACATAAAGTACGACTTTATTGAATAAAAAGGGCCTGAGCAATTGCCCAACATTGCAAACACTTGTAATGTTATTGATAACATTCGGGCAATTTGCGAATTTACAACATACACTTTTCTTGATTGCACTTAGAATTCCAATTATCAGAACACACTTTTTTTACGAGAAAATACTAACATACTTTATGAAGTGACCAAAATGTTTCTTTATCATTTTAACACTATTCGATAAATTTTTATTGCGTTCTGAAATCGGCTATTTTGCGTGTTTTGCCTCATGGGGTACCTCACAAAAAGGGCTCAAACTTACAAATATGCCCGGGACCATGGGTCTGTCAGGGTGGCAATAGCCTCCAGACTCAACAAGGCTCTCAAAAAACCCTACAAAGGGCAGTTTTCAATTAAAAAATGTAGGTATAGTATACAACCTTAACACATTTAGCCTCAGCACACTACAGAAGGAGATGGATTGACCAAGATAATTCAAGGGTGGTGCCAAATTAGCTTGGCGCCTGGCATCCATGATCATTCAAGGGTGGTGCCAGATTAGCTTGGCGCCTGATGGTGCCAAGCTAATCTGGCACTGCCCTTGAATTTTCATGGTCGATCCATCTCCTGCCATTGGTAAATAGTTGTTAGCTGACAACACCACAATGCTGTTTTGCAGGTAAATGGGTTAAGTAAGAAGCAGGTCAAAGACAATAGGTTGAACCCCTTTATAGTCATGAAAAACAGTAGGTTTAACCCCTTAATAAGCAGGACTGGTGGGACCTTCATCGACTGCAACTCGGAACTTTGGGAATCGCAGCCTTGAGGTTAAATGGGTCAAAGCAACATCAGATCAAAGACAGTAGGCTGAGCCCATTTATAGTAATGAAAGACAATAGGTTGCACCCCTTTATCAGCAGGACTAATGAGATCGCCCCAATCATTGCAGCATGCATCTTCATAACAGTTACAGTGTTAATACCAACAAAGTACCTCACAAAGTGTGGATGCCAATGAGGCAACTCCTTCTGAGCAAGAGGCATAGATTCTCATGAGCCCATGCAGCTGCAGGGGGTCATGAAAATACATGCCTCTTGCCAAAGGAACAGGTTGGATGAACTCATCACTCCAAATGTCCACAAAAATTCATTTTTCTCTAAAAGGTATTTTTTCGAAAAATACTTACCGATGACATGACTACATGGGAATATCTACTTCTAGGCTCAATTTTAGCCTACTTGCCCGTTGTGTGCCCACACAACCCGAGAGGCACTCGGGGAACCCCCCAGAGGGACCGAGAGTTATCCCCCCATACCTGCCTTACCAGATCCGGTCACGAGACCATTCAGTCTGATACTTCGCTCGAAAGCGGCAAGCGGGGCAGGAGGGAGGGTCATCCGAGTCATGTCATTGGTAAGTATTTTTCGAAAAAATACCTTTTAGAGAAAAATGAATTTATTTCCTCAAAAACATTACCGATGACATGACTACATGGGAGAATTGCGATGAGGAGGCGGGTGCCGCCCAAAACTCCCCCAACAGAACAGCGCCGTTCTCCCCGTCGCACACTCCCGACAATTTTAGCGAAGTGCATACCTACGGCGCCGGTGGCACCGGGAGGGAGTGTTGCGCGGCGGCGATGTCCCCCCCACCAGTGCGAGATTCTCTCGCTGGCTAGCCAGGTCCCGGAGGTAGAAAGGGGCAAAGACCGACTCGGTTTTCCAGCCCACGGCTGCCACGATGTCCTTGACAGCGCAGTTTCGATCAAACGCGACGCTCGTGGCCATAGCTCGTACCTCGTGTGCGTGAATGTGCAGCCTCTTCGCTCCCTCAGGGGAGATCTGATAAGCGGAGCGTATGGCCCAGCGGAGCCAGGAAGAGATCGTCTGGGCTATAATGTCACGCCGGTTGGGTCTTAGGGGTAGGAAGAGGCGCGACCGTCCCCTGCGGACGGGCTTAGATCGCCGCAGATAGATTTTTAAGGGCGCGCACGGGATCCTGTAGTCTGGTCTCCTGGGACTGGGGTCGGTCTCTCAGCGGCCTAATGGTGATCACCCGAGGCGGAGTTAAAGGAGACCTGTTCTTCGCCAGAAAGGCCGGGTCCGTGAGCAGCTGGACGGAGGCGTCTGTTCGGAACTGCAGACCGGCAGGGCGTGCCGAAAGCGCATGTAGCTCGCTCACACGCGAAGCGGTAGCAAGTGCCAGCAGGAAACAAGTCTTGCGTGCCAAGTCCGCGAGCTGGGCCAAAGGTAATGGTTCGAAGCGGGTGGAGTTCAACCACGTGAGCACCCAGGGTAGGTCCCAGCGAGGAATGAGCGAGCGGAGTGTCGGGCGCTGGATGCCGAAGTGTCCCATAAGGTCGGCTAGGTCCTTGCAGGCGCCCGGATCGTGTCGTCCCAGTTGACGATAGGTGTCCGCAACCATGGACAGGTAACCGCGTAGCGTGATGAGGGCTAGGCCTTGGTCTCAGAAGAGCCAGAGAAAGAAGTCCGCCAGCGGAGGATGAGTCAGATCCGTGGGCGTAAGGCCAAGATCGGAGCACCAGGAACAGAGGACTCGCCACTTCCCTCGTAGACTCGAAGGGTCGACAGTCTCCGGGGCGCAGCGATCGCCTCCATTGCTGCACCTGAGTAGACTCTAGCTCCGAGGGCTTGCCGCACAACCTCCAGGCGTGAAGGAGACACTCCGGGCAGGGGTGGAACAGCGGCTGGCGCGGTTGCTTGAGCATGGTCCGCGGGGTGGGCAGCAGCAGGGGCGGGTCCGTGGCGAGGCTGAGGTCGGTGGTCCAGGAGCGGATCCAGGCGAACGGCGCGACCAACAGGAGGAACGCCGAACAGCCCCGAAGTTTGAGGAGGACTTAGGGAACAAGGACGGTAGGGGGGTAGGCATAGGCCACAAGTCCGTCCCAGGGAATGGAGAGCGCATCGACAGCCCAGGCAAGGTGGTCGGGAATCGGGGAGACGAAGAGGGGAAGCTGGTGGTTCCACCTTGTGGCGAACAAGTCGACCTGGGGAGTCTCCCAGCGGGCGCAGATCCTCCGAAAGATGTCCTGTCGCAGGGTCCATTCCGTGTGTAGGAGTTGGCCGCGGCGAGACCGAGAGCCGGCCAAGACATTCAGGCATCCGGGAACGTGCTGGGCTCGAAGGATAATGCTCCGGTCCTCGCACCAACGCATCTTCCTGTAGAGGAGCATACACAGGACAGGGGAAGTGTGTGCCACCTTGCTTCTGGATGTAAGCGACCACCGTCGTGTCGTCCGAAAGCACGAGAAGCTCCTGGTGTCTGAGGAGGTCCTCCCCAGCCTGAAGGGCTCGCCAGATGGCCTACATCTCCAGCCAGTTGATGTGGGTGTGCGCCAAGTGTGAGGGCCAGGGGCCCGACGTCGCGAGGAACCGCGGTAGGAGGTGGGTCCCCCACCCAGAAAGGCTGGCATCGACACAAGAGAGACCTGTGGAGGGGGAGAGGCTAAGGGAACTCCCGACGCTAGCCACGTAGGGTCGGTCCACCGACGAAGGTGCGGACGGAGCATCTGGGACACTGGGAACGCGGTCATCAAGTCTCCGGAAGACGTGAGCCAATGGCGAAGAAGATGCAGTTGAATTGGCCGGGAGTAGAGACGCCCTAGTGGGATAAGATCCGCTGCGGCGTTCATCAAACCCAGCAACTGAAGCCAGACTCTGGCGGGGGCTGCATCCTCCCGAGCTAACTGGTCGGCTAGATCCGCCATCTTCTTGATCCGGGGCGCCGGAAGGCGTACCGTGCTGAGGTTGGTAGCGAATTCCATAACCAGATGCACAACCCGGCGGGAGGGAGAGAGATCCGACTTGCCGTCGTCTACTAGGAAGCCCAGGTGTGCCAGGAGGTGCAGGAGAGCATCTCTGTCCGTGGCTAGCGCGGTCTCCGATTGGTTGCGCAACCGGAGGTCGTCCAGGTAGTTCGACGTGGACTGGAGGAGGACTGTCGGGCTAAGGCGACTACGGCGTCCATCAGCCGAGTGAAGAGCCAGGGGCTGAGGTTGAGTCCGAACGGCAATCCTACCGAAGGCGCTCGAGCGGTGCGCACTAATGTCCTGAACTGAAAGTGGAACGGCAGGAGTCGGGGGCGCGACCGAGTCGCGCAAGCTAGGGCTGACGTCTCTCCTGGCCAGACTCAGTGAGTAGGGCGCTACGCCGGCGTACAGATCCTCCGGAAGGATCAGCGGGCTTAACGGGGAGAGACGGGAGAGGAAGGCCAGTCACGTGGGACGGCACATGGCGGACTGCTGCAGGCCGGGCTCAGTGAGGTGGGCGCTGTGCCGGCAAACAGACCCTCCGGAAGGGTCAGCGGGCGTGGCAGCAGTGGCAGTCCTCTGATCAGCCAGCGAGTGAACTGAAAGTGGAACGGAGGGAGTCGGGGCGCGACCGTGTCGCGCAAGCTAAGGCTGACGCCTCTCTTGGCCAGACTCCGAGCGCAGGGCGCTATGCCGGCGTTCAGATCCTCCGGAAGGATCAGCGGGCTGTGGTGAGAGACGGGTGAGGAAGGGCAGTCAACGTGGGACGGCTCAGGGCAGACTGCTGCAGGCCGGGCTCATTGAGGCGGGCGCTCTGCCGGCAAGACAGACCCTCCGGAAGGGTCAGCGGGCGTGGCAGCAGTGGCGGTCCTCTGGTCAGCCAGCAACACCGAGTCCCAACGAAATCCTTTCCGTGAGGCCAGGGTGGGAAAGGGTGGTCCGCACCGTAAGGGCTGCAGAAGAATCAACCGGAGCCGGAAGTGAGGAAGCGGGCAGGGGCCGCTCTCGTCGGTACAGGCCCCCACGGTCCGACCAAACGTCTCCGACCAGGTCGCACAGACATCCCCAAGAACAAACCGCAGACCCGTAGAGACTGAGTTGCAAATCCAGGGGTCGTCGCCAAAGAGCGTGAGCCACTTTCCGCGGAAATCGGCTAACCGCCCGCCGACCGGCGACCCCGAGGGGGTCGGCGGGGGCAAGGGCGGCAGGGAATGACGTGGGCCGCCCGCGACCCTGTCCCCTGCCGGGACGGGTCCATGCGGGGGGACGGCGTCTGGAGGGACTGGACCGGCCAAGGTGGGAGCCTGCACGGGCGCCGAGGCGGGGGCCGAGGGTCTAGCAGACCGCGAGGCGCAACCCCTAGCCTGGCGGGCGGGGCGAAAGCGGCGTGGAGGGGGGGGGGGGGGCACTGCTGGGCCAGCGGCCAGGGTTGGAATCTCCCACAGCGGACCAGGTGTCGCCGAACAGCAAGGGCCCACCCAAGGGGGCACGGCGAAGCTGCGCTCGCAGGTCCGGCGGCAACGTACTGCAGGGGCGGAGCAGGGCATCTTGACGCATGAGGTCGCAGTTGGCCGAAGCCGCCATCGCGTTGACCGACGAATGGTAGGCGGCGCGGTTGGCAGTCTCCGCGAGGACCAGCAGGTCTCCTAGGAGGGGAGAGATGGAAGGATGCCAGGATTCCTCCACCCGACGGACCAAGGCTTGAGTGAGGAGCTCCATAACACCCGACAGGCTAAGGTGTTCCGGACCCAGGTCGCTGTCTTGTCCAGGCCCCACGGCAGGGACCGCCGCAGCAGTCAGACCGCCGGCTAGCGACACTGCCGAAGGGTCCAGCGTAGGCAGAGGGATGGAGAAGGCCTGGGAGTGTCCAGCATACCAGTCCCGCCGAAACAAGATGTCTAAATCCGCGGGCCAGCGACGGTCGGAGAAGAAGACTGGCTCCTGGGACGTGGCCAGCTGCAGGTGCGACGAAAAGACGTCTCGAAGATCCTTAAAGCCGGGCGGTTGGGGAAGCGACTTAAACTTCTTGACCTGCCTCTCCGCGTCAACGAAGGCGGCGACCGTCCTCTTCAGCGGCGGGGAAGCTGGGCAGGCGTCCGCTGGCAGCGTCGCGGCCACGATCCTAGCGGCTTCATCCAGAGCTAAAAGCGTCTCTGACTGGGAAGAAGACGGGAGCGCCGAGGGGGAAGCATCCTCGAGGGCCGCGTGCGAGGTCGAGCGACCCTCCTCGTCCAACAGAGCCGAGATGGAATCTTCGGGTAGCAGGCTGAGCGCATCGTCCTGCAGGGGGCGTCGAGAATCCCGCTGACGGCGCTCGCGAGGCGAGCGAGAGCGCGGGTGTCCGGAGGAGGAACGGTGAGGATCAGGGTCGCGGCTGCGTCGCGAAGGACGGTACTGACTCTCTCCAGGCCATACTCCGGAAGTAGGCCACTATGCCGGCAAGGCGATCCTCCGGAAGGATCAGCGGGCTTGGTGCGGGGAGAGTGGTGAGGACGGCTCGTCAACGAAGGACGGCTCAAGGCCGACTGCTGCTGGCCACTCTCAGTGAGACGTGCGCTAAGCCGGCAAACAGACCCTCCGGAAGGGTCAGCGGGCGTGGCAGCAGTGGCGGTCCTGTGGTCAGACAAAAACGCGAACCCCGACGAGAGGACCGTTCCGTGCGGGAGTGGTCAGAGGAAACAGCCAGGGCGGCCAACGTGTCAACGGGCGCCGGACGCTCGTTAGCCGGGCGGGAACGCTCTCGGCGGTAAAATGCATTTTTCTTTAAAAGGTATTTTTTCGAAAAATACTTACCGATGACATGACCTTATGGGAGATGTCTACTACTTACGCAATTCTAGCCTAAGAGCTCGTTGTGTTACCACACAACCCGGGAGGCACTCGGGGAACCCCGAGGGGGCCGAGAGTTATCTCCCGATACTTCCCATCTGGGACAGAGTACCCATAGTCCTTCAGTCAGGATACTTAGCTTACCAGCGGCAAGCGGGGCAGGTGGGAGGGTCGTCCGAGTCATGTCATCGGTAAGTATTTTTCGAAAAAATACCTTTTAAAGAAAAATGCATTTGTTTCTTCAAAAACATTACCGATGACATGACCTTATGGGAGAATGGCGAAAAGGAGGAGGGTGCCGCGCTCTAGCACACCTAAGGCCCCAAGGGCCGTCCTCCCAACCGCAAACTCCCGACAACTCTAGGTAGGTATAAACGACGGCGCTGAAGCGCCAGGAGGGAGGAGAGCCCCCCGGGATGTCCCCCACCAGAGCGAGTAACCTCGCTAGGCTGACAGAACTCTGCGATCGAGAGCACCTGCGCGCCAGCCCTCCAATAGCCACGAAGAGGGCAGCCCAGTTCCTGGCGGCTGTGGCGTTCGTGGCCCTGCACGTAGCTAATTGGACGTAATTAGCCTCTAAGCTCCCTGAGGGAGGGATCCTGGAATTCGGATCGTATGGCAGAGCGTAGACAGGGAGATCGACTGCCGTGAGGGGGGGTTTTCGACTGCCCTGAAGCTTCAAAGCTGCCGGGCACGGCCCGGAAGCGTGCGCGTCCGCCCGCACGGCTATGTCGTCGTAGGTATACGTGAGGCAGGCTCAGGCTATCCTGCCTAGTCTTCTGGGGATAAGTCAACCAGCTGGGGTCAGCAGGGTCGGTGGGGGAGAGGTGACGGACGCTGACCAAGAGCACAATGCCTCGCCAACTTCCTCGTAGAGGCGTCAAGTTGGGGAAGCGGGCCATAGCGAGGCTTCGACTGCTGCCCATGCGAAGACTCCAGCGTTGAGGGTCTGTCGCAACCGCCAAGGCTCAGGGGTAGGCGCTCCAGCAAGGCGGAACAGCGACCATCGCGGCGGCATGAGGACCTAATAGAAAGCGGGAAGCAGTAGCGGGGGGTCCGTGGCGAGAGAGAGGTTCAGGACCGGTACCAGGGAAAGGGGTGACCCACAGGACGAGAGGAGGATCCTTCCCAGGCCAGGTCAGAGCGTTGGCATCACGTCCAGGAGGGCTATACCCCACGAAGGCGCGGGGAAAGCCAGAGATCCCACCTTGCGGCGGACAGGTCCACTAGGCCATCTCGCCAGCGCGCCGATCCTCCGAAGGTATCCTGGTGCCTTCGGAGTGAAGCAACTGGTTCCATCGGGGAAAAGGCTGGCTCAGACCTCCCACGAGCAGACCTCCTAGTCCGTGTCAGATCCAAGCCGTTCACGCTCTTGTCCGCGAGGTCCGGAGGCTAGGCTGGACCTCGAGAAGAACCACGGAAGTATGGGGCGTAGCTACGGCAGCCGGGCTGCGAGACGACCGACGGAGAGTAGAGCCGACCTCCGAGCAGGGACTAGGCCCTTCCACCGCGAGCATCGCCGCAGCAGTACCACCTGTCCGAACTCCGGCGTACCCCTGTGCGCCCAATGGGGATACTTACTTACGCCCATCATCCCCCCTGGGGCATAGGCCGCCGACAAGGGCCCTCCAGCCGTCGCTGTCCTGGGCGAGTCTCTCCAGCTGTCCCCAGGTGTGGCCCATTTCCTTGGCATCTGTCTCCAGGTCACGTCGCCAGGTGTTTTGTGGCCGACCTCTCTTCCTTTTCCCTGTGGGTTCCATCTTAGGGCTTGCTTTGTGGTGTTGGTTGCTGGCTTGAGTAGTGTGTGACCTATCCATCTCCAGCGGCGTCGTTGAAGCTCCACTTCTGCAGGCGTCTGCTTTGTCCGCTGCCACAATTCCTCGTTGCTGATTTTGTCCGGCCAGCGTATCCCGAGGAGCCTTCCCAGACTGTGGTTGATGAACGTCTGCATTTCACGGTGGCCGACACTGTGGTCCTCCAGGTCTCTGCTCCCTAGAGGAGTACTGGTGTCCCAAGGGGATGTCGAGTAGGTTAGGCACCAGTATGAGCGACACCAAGGTCCTAGAAGCCTCCTCCGGTCTGCTCCCCCAAAGTGAAGGCCAGGAACTCCGAAGAACCTGGGTCAGCCGAGTCATCAGCACAGGGGGTCCTTCCGCGGCCCGACGACCTGCCAGGGGCCAGGAGCCGTCCACTGGAGAACGAAGAGCAGGGTAAGGCGCTCCCCGATCCCACGCAGTTTAGGGCGTTACGGACGAGAGAGGTCATCTAGTCCAAGAAGAGTCAAGAGCGGATCCACCGCTGGTAGGGACAGGCAACTCCTGAGAACCGGCCCTGCCGAGGGAAGCCAACAGCTGACCACTCCAAGGAGGGCGAAGCAAGAAGCTCCGGGAACCGAGAGAAGAAGTGCAGGGAAGTCGAAACGCCCGTCACGAAGTGTGGCAGCCGCGGCCAACTCCGAGCTGCATCCGAGAGAGCACCAGTGGAGATAGCAGCCGAAGCTCTCGCAGACCTGTTTACCACCCGTGTGAAGTCAGAACCCTTCCAACTGACTAAGTGTAATTTGGATCTCACGTGTAAAGGTCACAAGCTAGTAAGTAGGCAGATCTCCAAAAGTGTATATATTGTAAAACTGTGTAGAAACGTGCACATGGAAGTGTAACCCAAGCAAATATGCGTACTTTAAGCCCCAAGAGTAGGTAAACAGGTCTGTGCTAGGCGAAGTAACGACTGCGTCCTCCCCGAGGATCCACCGGAGGGGGTCGAGCATCCCGAAGTGGAGAGACTGCAGCCAGGCGCCCTAGGACGGAGCACGAAGAAGGGGAAAGGGCTGAGTGAGGGGGAGAGGAAAGGGACGAACGGCAGCCGGACGCGAAGGGGTCGATGAGCGAGATGGGACAGGATCCCTGGAGCGACGTGAAGAACGGCCACTCCTAAGCACGCCCGCAGTGGAGAGATAGCGGAGTGTAGATGTTGAGTGTAGGAAGAGTGACTCCAACGATGGCAAACCGTAGCGGACGAGCATCCCAATCGAGCGGAGCGGTCCCTCCTCGCGTGTATGAGTTCGAGAGAGGAGATCCGATGTTAAATGCCATGAGGATTCCAATCGTGACGTGACAGTGTACGCGAGCGTGAATGTCTCCATGGACCGAACTCTATGGCGAGGTGGGCTCGCTGCCGGCGAGAAGACTCCGCAAAGGAGCCATCGGGCTGTCTGGGAGACGAGTGGGGATCGGCATCGGATCAAGGACGGATTGGCACACGTCCCTCGGCACCGAGCTCCGTGCCGGTGCTGGTTTCCTGTCTGTCATCAGGTCTGTTCTTGGTGCGATCCCTCCTGGGACCGACCGCATCGATCAACCCACTCCGCGTACTGGAACGTTGCGACCGGCGTGGTGATCTCTCCACAAGATCGTCAAGGACTCGAGCGGTAAGCACGGAGACTGGAACCTCAGTCCAGCCAGCTGGTCACCAAGGACTCTGTAACCACTAGCAGCCGGCTCAGGGTGATCCCCGACGAGCAGCGCTGTCCTGGTGGAGCCCCCTCAAGGGAGCGAGGGCGGTGCCAGCATACCCGCTCCGAGCGCGAAACCTGCGCTACGTCGTCGGCTGCCTGGACGGCTTCCCCGCTGACCTTGAGCGGTGTGTGGGTTCCATACTGTGCGCCCAGCGGATTCCATTTGTGCCAAGACGATGCATGCGTGCGAGAATGTCTCCGTGAACCGAGCTCTATGGCGATGTGGCTCGCTGTCGGCTAGGAGACTCTGCGTAGGAGCCAGGGCTTTCTAGGAGACGAGTGGGGATCGGAATGGGATCAAGGACGGATGGCGCACGTCCCTCGGTCACGGAGCTCCGTGCCGGTGCTGGTTTTCCGTCTGTCACAAGGTCTGTTCTTGGTGCGTTCCCTCCTGGGAACGACCGCATCGATCAACCCACTCTGCACGCTAACCTGACGCGTCCGGCCTGGTGATCTCTCCGTCATCTCGTCGGGACTCGATTGATCGCAGTACCGGGAACAGCAGCCGGTCTACCAGTAGGTCTGGAACCAGTCACAGGTGCCGTGCGAACTCGCCAAGTAGCGCCCAGCGTCGTTCAGGTCATGCGGAGCAAACGTCACACCAACGTTCGGAGGTACATCCGGCACCTGGTAGACCTTGTGCGAGTCCGACGGTCACAGGAATCCTCCATGTAGTGTGCAGGTCGTCCAGAGGTCACTGCAACATATACAAGCCGAAGGCACGCGGGCGTGGGCCTGAGGGACCCTGCCCTGGTAAGGTTAACCTTCGCAACAAATCATGCACAACAACTCAAACATGTCATGACAAGTATAGGTCCGAAGCAAGCGGCACGCACAGTAACCTTTGTCGGGGCAGTGCCCTCCGCTGAACACCTGCGCAGTACTATAGCGACAGGCCTCCAGGTGCAGCGTTGATCGTAGTTTTATGTTGCCTAACAGGCCATTAATCTCCTGTCGACCGTAATTTGTAATCACATGCACAAGCCTGAGTCAAGGAGGAATTTAACCAAAGAGCATATATTAAGTGTTCAGGAGACATAGGGCTGTCTTAGCACTCTGTTACCGTCAGGTAGGTTCGGGTTGGGCTGAGGTCACCGGCGCCGGCCCTTAGCTGCCTTGGAGACGGGCTCCACCCGTCCGAAAGCAATGTCCATTTCGTAGCTCTGTTCCTGTAACTTGCGGAACGAGCGCATGCATAAATGTGAGCAGCACCTGTGGTGGCCAGCCAAACTTTTTTTTTTTTTTTTTTTTTTTTTTTTTTTTTACAGCCACAAAAAGGTCATCTTGGACCTTAAAAAACGGCAGCAAGGCGTGGCGACCAGTGGCCCTGCGCTCAAGTAGGCAAACGCCTGACATCCTAGGAACAGAAACATGTGATGCCAAGTATAAAAGTGCCCAAGAATGTTCACCCACCAGCCAAATCGTGTACAGTACCTAATAAGCCCCCGAGTAAGGTAACAGGGCTGCATTACGCAAAACAGGCATACGTGACCGACACAGTACCGAAGTAAGCGTCGGCTCTCGCCACACTCACCAACGCAATGCGTCAAGGAAAGGCTGGAGCATAACACATTCCCCGAACCCCACAAGGTATAAAAAGAGTAGGTAAGGAATAAGTGAGTAGGTAAGCGCCCGAATAAAGTTAGACTTAACTGTCACCGATCTTTCCCACCACTCCCATTCCATTAGAGGTTTTAACCGCGAGGAAAAGGTGCTCTGCATCGCTAGACGCCATCTTGGAAAACGAAGCTGACCACCTGTGGATCTGAGCCGTTTAAGAATGACCGTTCCAGCTAAAAACGTCTCATTCCTTTCCTCACGCGTAAACGCCCTCTCTTGAGAAAGGGAGATTTTGACCCTGTTAAACAATAATGCCACACCAACACGGAAGGGGATAGGGAACGGGCGCGAGGCCCGCCAAGTAAAAGTCAAGGATCTTGGCGCAAAGCAACCGCGCTGAAGAAGACCGCCTTCGAGCCTGCTCAACCAGTGCCCAGCACGGGGACCGGCCGAGGGCCAACCCAACTACCTTACCTTTTCCCGGAACGGGACCGGGGAAGGGGGGAGAAAGTCTCAACCAAGGCACGCGCGGCGAAGTCACAGCGAAGCAGACAGCACAGCCCAGGCCGGAAACAAGCAGCCAATGGCCAGCTGCCAACGAAAAGGGGACACCAGAGCCACGCGAGGCACAGGGAGGACGGACGAAGAAGAATTCAAGCGAAGAACCAAGGCCGTCGACGACCGGCGACCCGGTCGAAAATCCCAAGTCCGTAGGCTAGAGCAAACACGTCTGAACAGCGTAAACCTAAGTAGACTGACTGAAGGACTATGGGTACTCTGTCCCAGATAGGAAGTATCGGGAGATAACTCTCGGCCCCCTCGGGGTTCCCCGAGTGCCTCCCGGGTTGTGTGGTAACACAACGAGCTCTTGGGCTAGAATTGCGTAAGTAGTAGACATCTCCCATAAGGTCTACTGTTTTGCTTATTTATCAATGATTTGCCTCTACATATTACTTGCCAAGATGTACAATGCGACCTTTTTGCTGACGACACCTCAGTTCATACTACTAGTAAAGATATACAGGTAATTTCCGACAACCTACAACAAAGTCTTCATGAAGTATCAGCTTGGTGTATAAACAATTCTATGGTTGTTCATCCAGCCAAAACGAAATCGATGGTAGTCGCCACGCGCCAAAAACAGCAGATAATGCCTCTATTACTTAACCTTTCACTTAAAGGTAGTCAGGTAGAACAGGTAAATGAACGTCGAGTACTGGGGATCACAATCGACAGTCAGCTAAAATGGCAAGCTCATACAGACGCCTTATGCAAAATAGTAGCCAAAAATCTCTTTATGTTATCAAAACTGAAATATTATACTGATTCAGATACCCGTAAACTATTTTATAACGCTCACATACGTTCTTATATCGATTACGCGTCATCGGTATGGGATGGGTGTAGTGAGGTCCATTTAAAGAGACTCAATTCCCTACAGACGAGCGGCCAAAATAATCTGCCCTGATCCACACCTAAGCACTGAAGAAAAGCTCTCAAAAGCAGGTCTCCTGCCACTTCAAGATCATTTTAAATATAACAAAGCAATCTTTATGTTCAAAGTGTGGAAACGCAACACACCTGAGTACATCTCCACTTTGTTCCGTAAGTCTGAGTCAAAGCTTGGAAACATCAGAAAGCTTTTCATAGTCCCAAAACCAAGGATCGATCTATATAAAACTAGCTTATCCTTCTCAGGGGCACTTATCTGGAATGCCCTTCCCGACCATGTAAAATCCGCCTCCTCGCTAGCCTGTTTTAAAAAGGGTATCTGCAAATATTTTGTGGATCACTCGTAGGGATGACTTAACCACTTGTATTATATGTTTC
This sequence comes from Semisulcospira habei, assembly GCA_036245525.1. NCBI lineage: Eukaryota > Metazoa > Mollusca > Gastropoda > Semisulcospiridae > Semisulcospira > Semisulcospira habei. The sequence goes on from BTPG01000007.1 coordinate 39,475,204, forward strand.
TTTTTATGCTGGGTCCAATTTATTCCCAATTAAGTCTGTTATCCTTTTCATTTATCATTTGGACTACTTAGCTCTATGTGTGAAGGGGGGTGGGTGGGGTGGGGGGTGTCTGTGAGTCTATGAATATGTCTGTCTATGTGAATAGTGTTGTCATCTCTTTGCAAGTATTATGTTTACTTATATGTATGTATATTTGTAGTTAGTCTTGTAGTTGTTAGCAACGGCAGGTTTGTAAAATGGCTGTGTCGATGACGATGTCAATGCCTAAACCGTTGTAAAATAAAGTTTCATTGATTCATGTCATCGGTAATGTTTTTGAAGAAACAAAGGACCAAGGTCCGCCCACAGAACCTCAGGCCAGGCCGCACACAGCTTACACCTGCGGTCCGAGGAACAACCCGAACACGGAAGGCAGACCGAGTGAGTGCCCGTCGGCCACCTAAAGTCACCGCACCGGGAGCACAACCACATTATCTAAGCGTAGGCGGGCTCCCGGTGAAAGTGTAATGGGGCACTCTCGGAGGGCTAACGGGCCTTTAAACGGGCTAGCACACACGGAGCCCAAGGCCCACGTGCAAAACGGGCGCGACACGGCAACAGCCGACCGTGAGCTAATCAGGCACTACGCACTGAAACGAAACCACAAAGCAAAAAAGCAGGGAAGCACCCACTGGCAGCCGGCTCTCAGCCCGAGGGACGGCCGAGGGAACTACCGCTACCTTACCTCTGCAACGAAGGGAAGGGGGGAAAGGGCAGTCAAACCGCCGTCCACAGAAACAGAAGAAGCCCCGCAAGCAGCCCAATGAAGCAGGAAGAGAAGGCCAGGTAGAAGGCAGGGTAGAAGCGGGCGCAGAGCACACGAAGTCGGCAACAAGCGTCGGTAGGCAGAAGACCGGTCGAGGCAGCGAGAGCGCGGGCCAGACACGTCTTCTCTCCACGAGCGAAGTAGAAAGACTGAATGGTCTCGTGACCGGATCTGGTAAGGCAGGTATGGGGGGATAACTCTCGGCCCCTCTGGGGGGTTCCCCGAGTGCCTCTCGGGTTGTGTGGGCACACAACGGGCAAGTAGGCTAAAATTGAGCCTAGAAGTAGATATTCCCATGTAGTCATGTCATCGGTAATGTTTTTGAGGAAATAAATGTAGTTGCCGCGTCAGCTCTTGTCTTTATGCAGCAGAAGAGGGAGGGGTGTTTTTCTTTTTTTAATTCAGTTTTCCTAGCTAAAATTTGTAGTGTGCTTTAAACAAGAATAAGTGGTACAGAAATCTACACTATTAACATGGCTCGTACATCGTAAACAGCACATTACCAATGGCTTCCTCGGGTTTCAGGTCCACTGTGTCGGTGTAGAGGTACTGTAGGAACGCACGATATACTGTGTGGGGGTACTGCGTGATCTCTATACAACTGGAATAAAACAGACAGAAAAAGTGAATCCAATATACCCCAACCCATTAGAAAGAGGTACAGATGGTGTGTTTAAAAAAAAAAAAATAACCCTCTGGGTGTTGGCAGCACTTTTTGTGGAATCATCAAGACAAAAAGTGCGGCCGACAGCTGAGCCACCATGTGCGCGCTACCGCATCTAGCTCAATTCAGAATACAAGGGAGAAAACAGACAACAAGCGCAAAATTCTAGCCGAGTCCGGAAGTATCCCAGCATGCACAGACCTCTTTCTCAACGTCTAGAATCCAACGTTAAACCCTTCAGCAGAGTGAAATGAAAGAGGCCAATCTGCATTGCTTTGCAAACGTTGTCTTCTGCCGTGTTTACTCTAAAGTCAAAGTGAATTACTCGAGAAGATGTTGACAGAGTTTTTCGGGTTTTGGGAAATACGTACCTAAAGATTGCAGCATGCACATTCATATCGACAGTAGATGTACTTTAGTTTTCATTTCACTGGATATGCTAATTTACAAAAACCCATGAAAAATGAGCATGAGGCATATTTCCTGACTCCGCTAAAACCTAATAAATGGACGTCTGCTAAAATGATGCTTGACTGTGCAAACAGCCTTGATACTAAACTATCAGTTTTGATCGGTAGACTAGGTTGGTATAGATTTGTGGCAAAATATCTACTGTATTTGTTTAGTTTGGGGTGGATCTCATCCACCATAGTGTGCGACGGGAAATTGTCTCACGGTGACTGGAGCCACCAGCCGTCGGCAAAGAGCTAACAGGCAAAATAACTTACTCTTTTTCATCCTCATTCCAAAATGACTGGAACATGGATCGAAAGTGCTCACACCTGCAAACAAATATGACAGTTCTTGTAGTGACAAACTACTGCAATACAACACATAGAAACTACAATGCATCTCTCTAACTCAGAACTGGGTCAAGCAGAGGAGAACGAAACTGCATCATGGGTGAGATTAATGCATTCAAGACGTGCGGCCTCCGGATACGCGTCTGTAAGCCGCGTATTCAGAGGTTGCACAGCTTGAATGTGTTAACCCCTTGACTATTAATGATGATAACGCTGGACAAAAAAAGACGTGTACTTACACGCCTTTTACGCCGAGCGTATCGCCAGTACCACAGCAGTTAACCTGCTGTGTCCCAAGGTGGGAATCCTGACAGGTTGGAATTGTCCTCTGCAGATCTTATTACAAATTAAGAGACAGATCGACCACAATAGTTCAAGGGTGGTGCCAGAATACGGGCGGCAAGCTATTTGGAAACCACCCTTAAACTATCATGGTCGATATATAATCCTGCTGTGGTGTGTCCGGGCTGAATGAGTCAAGCTGAAGATAAAGGCAAAGAGCAAAAGAAACAGCCACCATGGAGTATAACATAAAAAAGTAAAAAGGGGGTTCCCCTCCTCTTTCCAAGAAGAAGAAAAGCCAATAAGCAGTTGTGTACACGTGCGGCAAGTTGAGCATCAATTGCAACATACCTGATTTTCAGGATGGCCTTGTGGACAAAGATTTCCTGGCTTTCCACGAGGAACCTCAGATCACTTGTTTCCTAAACAAGATAATATTTACAAATTATTATCACACAGGTCACCAATGTGAGTAACATGTAGCATGAATAAAATCTTGTTTATTGGCTGCAGCGACCTAAATGATGGTCTGTAATGACAGGTGGCTCTTTTTGCCCTTCAAGACGTGAGAGAGCACCAGTCTTCTGAGGATGTAATGATTTATTATAACAAGTAAGCTGATATTAAACTGCATAGCAGGTTAACAGACAGATGGACAGAATAATGATGATAATAATAATAAAAGTAAAAATAAAAATAAAGTAATGTATATTTTCAAAAAACATAACCGAAAGCACAGAATTTGTGTCCGTAAAAAAAAATGTATGGTCGATGATCGTGAAAGTGAAGATGGTGAGGTTAGGGGTGGGGTGGTGGGAGGGGACGAGGGGTGTGTGTGCAGGGTTGTGTGGGGGATGTGGAGCCTTAAAATAAAAATCATTAGAAAAGAAGAACACAGTGAGATTGTTCAAGTGGTCCTGCATCAGACAAAAAGCCACCCCTTGCAACCAGGAGGCATCCATTCTCATTCTCCCCTGCAGCTGCTAGCAAGAGGAATAAATTCTCAAGAGCCCCTGCAAGAGGAATAAATTCTCAAGAGCGCCGGCCTGCAGCTGCTAGCAAGAGGAATAAATTCTCAAGAGCGCCGGCCTGCAGCTGCTAGCAAGAGGAATAAATTCTGAAGAGCCCCTGCAGCTGCTAGCAAGAGGAATAAATTTTCAAGAGCCCCTGCAGCTGCTAGCAAGAGGAATAAATTCTCAAGAGCCCCTGCAGCTGCTAGCAAGAGGCATAAATTCTCAAGAGCCCCTGCAGCTGCTAGCAAGAGGCATAAATTCTCAAGAGCCCCTGCAGCTGCTAGCGAGAGGCATACATTCTCAAGAGCCCCTGCAGCTGCTACCAAGAGGCATAAATTCTCAAGAGCCCCTGCAGCTGCTAGCGAGAGGCATACATTCTCAAGAGCCCCTGCAGCTGCTACCAAGAGGCATAAATTCTCAAGAGCCCCTGCAGCTGCTAGCAAGAGGAATAACTGCAGCTGCTAGCAAGAGGCATAAATTCTCAAGAGCCCCTGCAGCTGCTAGCGAGAGGCATACATTCTCAAGAGCCCCTGCAGCTGCTAGCAAGAGGAATAAATTCTCAAGAGCCCCTGCAGCTGCTAGCACGAGGAATAAATTCTCAAGAGCTCCTGCAGCTGCTAGCACGAGGAATAAATTCTCAAGAGCCCCTGCAGCTGCTAGCACGAGGAATAAATTATCAAGAGCTCCTGCAGCTGCTAGCATGAGGAATAAATTCTCAAGAGCCCCTGCAGCTGCTAGCACGAGGAATAAATTCTCAAGAGCTCCTGCAGCTGCTAGCACGAGGAATAAATTCTCAAGAGCCCCTGCAGCTGCTAGCAAGAGGAATAAATTATCAAGAGCTCCTGCAGCTGCTAGCAAGAGGAATAAATTCTCAAGAGCTCCTGCAGCTGCTAGCAAGAGGAATAAATTATCAAGAGCCCCTGCAGCTGCTAGCAAGAGGAATAAATTCTCAAGAGCTCCTGCAGCTGCAGGGGCTCTTGAGAATTTATGCCTCTTGCTAGCAGCTGCAGTGGTTCATGAGAATACAGCTGAAGAGGCTCATGTATTATCATGCAGATGGCCAGTGTACATACCTGGTCATCAAAGGCTTGTGCGATGCTCTCTGCCACTTTGGTCCCCTTCACTTGATCTAGGACAAAAGGAAAGCCTTCAAGACCCGCTTGTTAACCCACACAAGCAAATAAAACAGTAAAGTACATTTAAGCAAATAAAACAGTAAAGTAAAGTACATTTTTTAAATTATGGAAATTTCTACACCCAAGATTTTGGGTTTCCATGTTTTTGTTTGCCAACTTTAAGCACAAAGGGCATGGTCAGGGGAAGCCCTGTTATATCAAACCTACATTATATCCAGTTTTGTTAACCCATTTAGCCCCAGATCCCTACCGCAGGAGATTAACTGACCATGATAATTCAAGGGTAGTGCCAGATTAGCTTGGCGCCTTCAGGCGCCAAAGCTAATCTGGTACTACCCTTGAATTATCATGGTCAATCCATCCCCTGCAACTGGTACATAGTCGTTAGGCAACACCTCCAAAATGTGAGAAATGGGGCCTTGGGGCTAATAGGGTTAAACATGAAGCTGACTTTACATACCAATGCAATATGTGCGCCATGTGACCGGAGGAGCGGAGAATGTGGCAAAAACATCATCCGTGCTGGAGAAGCGTGTCGCAAGTGGGGCTGTTATGGACTGACCGCGACACTGACCCCACATCATCACCTTGCCGGTCCGAGTCATGGCCGCAGACACATGCGAGTAATGTGTGGCTGCTATTTCCATAAACCTAGAAATAAAGTGAAAATAAAAGATAAACAGAAATAAAAAGATAAAACATGGTTGGTTGGTTATTTCAGATTTAACGTCCACGGCACCGAAGTGATAATGGACGGCCCTGACGGGCGGGTTATGGGGGACAGGGAAATTTATTACCTATGGAGTACGAACTGAACACTGATCAACTCAGGCGGACTCCCTGTGCCACTTTGATTTACCAGGACCTTTCAATGGACATGCTATTGAACAAGCCCGTCTTCTCCCCCTGGATTGTGAGTCCTGCTACCGGGGCCGGGATGGGGGTTCGACCCCATGACCCGGCGATTCTCTTCGCTCTCCTGCTCTGACACTATACCGCCTGAGCTATTTCGGACTCTAGATAAAACATTTTAATTTCCTTGAGCTTACAGCTGAAGAGGCACTAACACTGAGCTATCAATAAAATAAAAAGAAATCCACCCTGAACAACATTAATTTAGGGCTAATCCTTCAATCCCATGTTTTTGAAATCTTGCTTAACTGGTTTAGCCTTGCGGCAGGAGATGGACTGATCATGATAATTCAAGGGTAGTGCCAGATGAGCTTGGTGCCTTCCTGAAAGCGCCAAGCTCATCTGGCACTACCCTTGAATTATCATGATAAATCCATCTCCTGCACTGGTACATATGTTACACTATAAGTGTATACGACCAATATCACGGTCGGGTAATTTTATAATTTCCCTTGATATGAAAATAACGAGAATATAATTAGTACCACGGGCAGAGCACGGAGAGGGTTATGACACGGTCCACTTTGGCTACCACGGGCTCACGTGAAGTTGACAAGTGGCCGGCCCTACTAAGCTCGGACTAATGAATGATAATTTCGAGTGGAAATACATCAATCTCACTTTAGCGGTCCCAATGCGGGCAGTAGCGAACTGGGAGCTAGGACTAATGAATAAATAATGGGTTACTGGTCAGCGAGGATCAGAGGACGCCGACCACCATAATAGATGTGGACTAATTAGGAGAGACAGTAATGAGTTCCTTTGATAGCTAGGATCAGAGGACGCTGACCAGCATAATAGATGTGAATAATTAGGAGAGACAGTAATGAGTTCCTGGTCAGCTAAGATCAGAGGACGCTGACCACCATAATAGATGTGGAATAATTATGAGAAACAGTAATGGGTTCCTTTGATAGCTAGGATCAGAGGACGCTGACCAGCATAATAGATGTGGAATAATTATGAGAGACAGTAATGGGTCCCTGGTCAGCTAGGATCAGAGGGCGCTATCCACCAGAGCAGATGGGGGATAGATTATGGGCGACAGTAATAGCTCCTTTGACAGATAGGGTCAGAGGACGCTGGCCACCATGATAGATGTGGAATAATATGGGTGACAGTAATAGCCCCTTTGACTGGTTGAGACAAAGGGGCGATGCCCTTGGCCAAAACGGGTATATATATATAGTGGGGGGAAACACCAGAAGAGGGGAGCTCACAACGAAGGGAACGAGATAGAGGAGAGAGCTCACAACGAAGGGAACGAGATGGAGAGGGAGCTCGCACAATGAAGAGAACGAGATAGATAGAGAGTACACAACGAAGAGAGTGAGATAGATAGAGGGAGCTGAGAAGCGAGAGACCGAGCTCCGGGATTTTCGCCATTTTAGTATGCCATGCTAGTAGGTTGGTTGTGCCCAACCTCTTAGACCCACGATGACCAAGAAATAAAAGACTCTTCTGGAAACACTCTTGTCTGGCTGCGTCTTCCATCTACAACACCTTGCGTGTGGCTGCGGTAGTGTAACACATAGTCGTTCAGTAACACTTTCAAAATGTGGGTAGAGCACCTGTTAATAAGGGTTAATTCCACACCAAAGAGCCCCAGCTGTCAAGTAAACATCGACACAAAGCGATTTCAGCAAAAGGCATAGATTCTCATGAGTCGCCACAGCTGCGGGGGATCATGAAGATCTATGCCTCTTGCAGCTTAATCGTGTTCATGTTTTCGTAAGCCCTAAAGGGGTCAAACAGAAGTCAGATGATTCAGAAAGGGAGTTAATTGGTCCTGTTAGTAACTAAGTTCAAAAGGTGTGTACCAGAGTCCTCTGTTATGGAACAGCTTGACACAAGAAATACGCTACGCGCAGTACATTCGTTTGTTTAAAAGCTCGCTCAAAACATATCTTTTTATGTCTGCCTACTGATGACTTGTTCGTGTTTGTGTGTGATATCGTGTATGTGCACATACATAACCAGTGTTTTTGTGGCTGTTTAGTTTTGTTCTCTTATTTGTTAATATTTATTTGTGTATTTATGTTTGCATTATGTTTAAAAAACAAAGAAACAAACATTGTAAAGCGCCTAGAGCTCCGTCAGGAGATTAGGCACTATATAAATACCCATTATTATTATTTTATTATCAAGAATAAAGCTCATTCTCACCTAGTTTCACAACTTTGGGAGGCATCTATATATAGACTGTGTGAAAGCAGCGGAAGACAGATTGGTCATGACAGGTCACAAGGAGTGCTGGATTTGTTTGACACTTTTCTGGGTACCAAGCTAATCTGAAACTACCTGTGAACTATCAAGTGCTATCTAGCTTCTGCTGTGGTTATTCAGTCAATGAATCTGTTAAAAAGAAAATTTAAAAAAAGATGGAAAGAAAAAAGATGAAAACTGAATCATATATAAACACATACTTTTCATCAGAAGTGCAGACTTTACAAGGGGAGATAAGATTGGCCTTATTGCCTGTGCCCAGCTGGCCATAGGAGTTGGCTCCCCAGGAGTACATGATGCCTTCGTCAGACAGCGCTAAAGTGTGAGCGTAACCGCATACGACTTGGCTGATGATGACTCCTTGTAGCGAGCTAAGTCGACATGGGTTGGGCTGATTCACGTTATTACCCAGCCCCAACTGTCCATTGCCATTGTAGCCCCAGCCGTAAACCTGACAACAAAAGACAAGTTGTTTGTGGACAGGCGCAGGAAGAACCACAAAGGACACAGCACTCACATTTCTCCTACAAAATGTAGGAAAACTGCACAATAATCCAATAATTCCCTCTAAAACCACCGTCTAAACTCTGAAATGGATGGACTCTGGTGTTACAGCAGAATCTGTTTTGAACAAAGTTTCTTTGCAACAACAACAAATTGGTCCAAGACAGGTCCTCTCTCAATGAGAAGTCTTGAAGGACAAAATGAGTGACCTGTAATTAACGACCATCATTTAGGTGGCTGTAGCCACCTAAATGATGGTCTTTAATGACAGGTGATCGCTCAAAACAAGTTCTGCTGCTTTAAGGTAGATACATCTTCTGAGTTCTGCTTAGTACTCACATAGCACATCTTTAAAATGAGAGCCACCCCATTGCGAGACTGAAAAACAAATGAGACGTACGTACCTCTCCATTGTCCAGAAGTGCTATAGAAGATGTCTGGCCGCATGTTATGGACACTGCCATACGAGCACCTAAAAAAAATACAAATAATTCAAACACGATAAAATGCTACGGGACCAACATTTTCTCTTGTTACATAATGCAAAGCCTGTAAATGTGTAATTACTATATGTGGAGTAGTTTTCACTACAAAACATTGTTGAAATTTAACATGTTTTACACAATTATACACTCTGACCTTTGAGGAACGCATTCCAAATGGAATGTTCAAATAGGCTTTGCCGCAATGTATCCATGGGCTGAGTTTCAAGTAGGGGCATAAAAAGGCATAAAAAATAATATCTTAAGTTACCAAAGACAATGGACTGACAGGAAATATGCTTGATGAAAAAAAACCACACTTTACTTTTAACCCTTATCATTTGAAATACACCAGTGTGTGAAATAAGTTTGACTAAAATAGTTCAAGGGTAGTGCCAGAATAGCTTGGCGCCTCTAGGCGCCAAGCTTTTCTGGCACCACCCTTAAACTAAAGCCATTGGTCTAGATATCCTTATCTGCAAGTACTAAAATGTAGCTTGCATATGGCAGTGTACAAATTTGAAGAGTTTAGCCTCAGTATGATATGGGTTAAATAAGAATCCTGAGTGACAGAAAATGTCTCACCTATACCAGTAGATATTTTGCGTGGTGTGGGCTGGTTTGCCGTGGTGCCTGTTCCCACCTGTCCACAGTTGTTCTGACCCCATGCGTAGATCTGTTGGAATGAATGAATGAGATGTTTAACCCTTAGACTGCTGGAACAATACCCAACTGCAAGGGGCATGGATCCTCATGAGGATCTATGCCTCTTGCTGGTTTCATTCATACCCATGTTCCTCGGGCAAATGTGGTTACCGGCATCTACCTGGCAGTGATCTGTGATGGTTTTGCTAGCTGAAAGAACTAACATTAAAAATAAAACTGGATTGGCTGTCGCTGTTTCTGTGGCAACATGCCTTCCTCAGGAAAGGTGGCCCAAAGTTCCAAATGTGGGTCAATAAAAGGATATTTTATTATGCACGTTAAAATGAAAGGTGTACTGTTACCTCCCCCTCCTGCGTGAGTGCCAGAGAGTGGTGACTGCCACACGCCACTTTGATGACGTGTCGGCCGCTGATGTACTGACTGACGGACACGGGCAGGACGCCCTGATTGGACGAGCCATTACCCAGCTGACAGTAGCCGTTGTGTCCCCAGCTGTACACTTCCCCATCTGAAAAGCAAAACCAAATAAACGTGGGTCAAATCAAATGTACGAAATAATGAATGATCATCAATATATAAAAGCATGCTGAAAGTAAAATAAGAACAAAAGTGACTACAGGTGGATAATTAATAGGAAACGTGAGTTTTGTGAGTGCAAAGTACAAGATTATTGCTTCAAAGTCCTCTGTTTGTTGTCACTAAACAAACTATAAAACATTGAAAGATGCTGGGTGGGGGAGGGTAGGGGGGAGATGTTCTGAACAAAGACGTAAATGATCCCCAAAGCCCGCAATGAAAGCAAAATATAAAAATTAATTTTTCTCTAAAATGTATTTTTTCGAAAAATACTTACCGATGACATGACTGTCCGGAAATAGTCTACATGCTTACCAATTTCAGCCTAAGACCCAAAGGGTCCCACCCAGGAGGCTCTCGGGGATCCCTAACAGGGACGAGAGTAGCCTCCCTTGCCCATCCGGTCACGTGCCAGGTGGAGCCTCCTTTAGCCAGTTGTCTACGGAGTTACCAGCGGCAAGCGGGGAGGGGGAAGGGACCTCCGAGTCATGTCATCGGTAAGTATTTTTCAAAAAAATACATTTTAGAGAAAAATTAATTTGTTTCCTCAAAACACATTACCGATGACATGACTGTCCGGAAGAATGGCAAAGAGGAGGAGGGTGCCGCAGAATCCCCTTCAGAAATCTCTTAGGGACGAGGGCGGCCCGTCGCTCCTGATCACACACTCCCGACAATTTCAGCGAAGTGCATACCTAAGGCGCCGGGGGCGCCCGGAGGGAGTGTTGAGCCGCAGAGATGTCGCCCACGAGTGAGAGGTTGACGCGCTGGAACGTCAGGTCGCGGAGGTAGAAGCGGGCAAAGGTGGATTCGGCCCGCCATCCCACTGCAGCCACAATGTCCTTAACGGCGCAGTTGCGGTCCAAGGCCAGACTAGCGGCCATAGCGCGAACTTCGTGGGCTCGTATCCTGAGGGCCTCTGCTCTCTGTGGGGAAAGGTCGCAATAGGCGGACCGAATAACCCAGCGGAGCCAAGAGGAGATCGTTTGGGCTGAGATGTCAGTTCTGCCGGCGGAGAGAGGCAAAAAGAGGCGAGTCCGTCCCCTCCGTACGGACTTGGAGCGCCGCAGGTAGATACGGAGTGCCCGCACCGGATCTTGCTGCCGAGTCTCCCGCGGAAGGTCGGGACCTTTAAGCGGGCGAATAGCGATGACCTGAGGCGCCGTCAAGGGAGATCTAGTTTTGGCGAGAAAGGAAGGATCCGGGAGGAGCTGAACGGAGCCGTCCACTCGGAACTGCAGGCAGGACGGGCGAGACGAGAGCGCGTGGAGCTCACCGACGCGGGCTGCCGTGGCGAGGGCCACCAGGAAGCAGGTCTTTCGAGTGACGTCCGCGAAGCTGGCCAGATGGAGCGGTTCAAAGCGGTCCGAATTCAGCCAGGTGAGGACCCAGGGCAGGTCCCAGCGTGGAACGAGGGAGCGGGAAACCGGACGCTGCAAGCCGAAATGTGCCATAAGGTCGGCCAGGTCCTTGCAGGTCCCCGGGTCGGGACGGCCGAGGTGACGGTAGGTGTCGGCAATCATGGAGAGATAGCCACGGATCGTGATGGGAGCCAAACCTTGGTCTTGGAAGAGCCAGAGGAAGAAGTCCGCGAGCTGAGGGGTCGTCAGGTCGACGGGGGAGAGACGACGGACGGAGCACCAGGCACGAAGCACTCGCCACTTTCCCTCGTAGACACGTCTGGTGGAAGGTCTGCGGGCTGAAGCGATAGCGTCCACTGCCGCACTCGAGAAGCCTCTAGCGGAGAGGGCGTGCCGCACAATCTCCAGGCGTGTAGGAGAAGTCTCTCGGGGCAGGGGTGGAAGAGTGGCTGGCGGGGTTGCTCGAGCATCGAGCGAGGGGTGGGAAGTGGGAGGGGCGGATCCGTGGCGAGACTGAGCAGGTCGGTGGTCCACGATCTGTCCCAGGAGAACGGGGCCACCAGGAGAAGGACTGCGTTGCACCCCCGGAGCTTGAGCAGGACTTTGGGGACCAGGACCGTCGGAGGGTAGGCGTAGGCAACGAGACCGTCCCAAGGGATCGAGAGCGCATCGACCGCCCAGGCCAGCGGGTCGGGAATCCGGGAGACGAAGAGGGGAAGCTGGTGGTTCCACCTGGTGGCGAAGAGGTCAACAAGAGGAGTCTCCCAATGCTCGCAGATCAGGCGGAAGATGTCCCGGCGCAGGGTCCATTCTGTGTGAAGAAGCTGGCCCCGCCGTGAGAGTGAGTCTGCCAGAACGTTCAGGTGACCTGGAATGTGACGGGCTCGGAGGGAAATGCCGCGGTCCTCGCACCAGCGAAGGAGTCGGTAGAGGAGGATGCAGAGATCGGGGGAGCGGGTCCCCCCCTGCTTCTGTATGTAAGCGACGACCGTGGAGTTGTCGGAGAGGACGAGGAGGTCCTGGGTCCGAAGATCGGATTCCCACGCGCGGAGGGCCTGCCAAACTGCATTCAGCTCCAGCCAGTTGATGTGCCGCGACGCTAGGTCCTCGTTCCAGCGGCCGGCCGCGTAGCGAAAACTCGGGAGAAGGTGAGCGCCCCAACCGGAGAGGCTGGCGTCGACGCAGAGAGAGAGACGGGGCAGAGGTGAGGACAGGGGAATCCCGGAGCCGAGCCAAGAAACGTCCGTCCAGCGAAGCAGATGGGGCCGCAGCACAGGAGAAACCGGCACCAGGGTGGAGAGATCGCCGGAGGACGGTCTCCAGTGGAGGAGAAGGTGTAATTGAAGAGGACGAGAGTACAGACGACCGAGGGGAAGGAGATCCGCCGCCGCACTCATCAGGCCAAGGAGCTGGAGCCACACCCTGGCGGGGACAGCTGCTTCCTGGGCTACCAACCGGGTGAGATCGGCGAGTTTCTGGATCCGAGGCTCGGGTAGACGCACTAGGTTGCGGTCGGTCAGAAACTGCATCCCCAGGTGCACGAAGTGGCGAGAGGGAGTGAGGTCGGACTTGCCCGCGTTGACCAGGAAGCCGAGGCAAGACAACAGGAGGAGAAGAGAATCTCTGTCCAGGCGGAGAGAGGTCACCGACTGGTTCCGCAGAAGGAGGTCGTCCAAGTAGTTGGAGATCGGGCTGGAGGAAGAACGTCGGGCTCTGGCTACCACCGCGTTCATGATCCGCGTGAAGACCCACGGGCTGAGGTTGAGGCCGAAGGGGAGGGCCCGAAACTGGAAGACAGTCCCGTCGATGGCAAAGCGGAGGTACCGGCGCGAGGCTGGATGGATCGGAACGTGCAGATAGGCATCGGACAGGTCCAGGCTGACGGCAAAGTCCATGGGCTGAACGGAGGCGCGAAGGGACCGGGCTGTTTCCATCCGGAAGGCCGGGGCGGCGATGAACCGGTTCAGGGCGGAGAGATCGATGATCGGCCTCCACTTGCCTCCAGGCTTGGGGACTACGAACAGTCGGCTGTAGAAGGCGGGAGTGTCCGGGAGAGCGACGACCTCTGTAGCAGCTTTCCCGAGAAGTGCAGCGACTTCTCCGCGAAGGGCATCGGCTTTGGGCGGATCCGCCGGGATCTCGGTCCACAGAGGAGAGCGCCGAAGCGGAGGCGGGGAACGGAAGGAGATGAGAAGACCTTCGGAGATGACAGAGGATCCACGGGTCGTCCGGGAACAGGGAGCGCCAGACGTCTCCGTGCAGGGCGAGCCTCCCGCCGACGGGGGACCTGGAAGCGGACGGCGGGGGCGGCGGCGGGCGGTAGTCAGGGGGCCCTCCCACGCCCAGGGCGGCGGGCGGGCTTGGGCCAGGCCGGAACGGCTGGGCGGGCAGGACGGGCGGGGCGGGCGCGGCCAGGCCCTGGCGCACGAGGGGAGGGGCGAGAACGGGAGGCCGAGGCGGAAGCTGGGGCCGTGGAGGTGGGTCTGACGAACCGCAGGGCTCGACCCAAGGCCTTGCGGGCTTGCGGAAAGCGAGACGAGGGAGCGCTGGGCCAACGGTCCTTGTTGGCTTCCTTCAGGGCCTGCCAGGAAGGGACGAAGAGGAGAGGAGCGCCGACTGGAGCCCGGCGGAGCTGCGATCTCACATCAGGGGGAAGACCCGGGCAGGACTGGAGCACCGCATCACGCCGCATCAGATCGCAGTTGGCGGCGGCTGTCATGGCGTTGACGGAAGAGTGGTAGGCCGCTCGATTGGCTGCAACTGCCAAGGAGTGCAGTTCCGACAGCAGTGGAGGAGCGGAAGGAAGCCAGGCCGCTTCGATACGGTTGATGAAGGCTTGCGTAAGCAGCTCCAGGAAACCGGAACAAGCGAGAGCGTTGCGGACGAGGCAGGCAGTACGGCCCAATCCTCGAGGCAGAACGCGCTTGAGCTGGGAAGCGCCGCCGGCGAGCACTAGGGCAGGCGGATCCACGGGAGGCAGAGGGCATGAGAAGGACTGCGAGTGGCCGGCGTACCAGGCCTGCCGAAAGGCGATGTCAACACCTGAAGGCCAGCGACGGTCGGTGAAGTCCGAGGCCGGCGCGGCGTCTCGCTGGAGATGCGCAGAAAGGGCGTCTGACAGGTCGCGGAAGGAAGGCGGCTGGGGAAGCGACTTGAATTTCTTCACCTGACGCGCAGCGTCCACAAAGGCGGCCGCTTTCCTCTTCAGTGGCGGGGAAGGAGGGCACGCATCCGCGGGCAGGCAGGCCGCTATGAGCCGGGCGGCGTCGTCCAAGGCACGGAGAGTCTCGCCACGAGGGGAGGCCAGGGTAGCTGGAGACGCCGGGTCCTCCCCGAGCGAGGGGGAAGGACTGCCAGACCCCAGGAAGGCCGAAACAGAGTCCTCCGGCAGCAGGCTTAATGTCTCTCCATCGCTGGCAGGAGGGGGGTGGGGAGGCGCCCGAAGCACAGGGGGCAGAGCGGCGCACACAGGGGGCGGAGGGAGAGCCGAAGGGCTAGGCTGCCGACGCCGAGAGGAAGAGGAAGGCGAAGGGTGCGAAGAGCGAAGCGAGCGCCGGTCCCGATGGGAGCGACTACGCCTAGAACGAGGTGGCGCCCTGACGTCTCTATGACACCTACGAGGGGAGCGCGGGGAGCGGCGCCGAGAGGACCAGCGGTGTGGCGAACGACTGCGCCGACGGTAAGTATAGGAAGAAGCCGAACGTGACGACGAAGGATGCCGGGGGCTACGAATCCTATCGCCGCGACGGGGGCTAAGCCGACGATCCCAAGAGCGGCGCGTGGAAGAACGGGAGCGGTCTGTCCTGTCGCGCGCCGGCGGACGAGGAGACGAGTGACGCGGCGCCCGGGGCTCACGGGGAGCACGTAACGGGCTATGCGACTGGTCATAGAAGTTTTCGGCTGTAGAAGGGGGGGGGGGCCATACGGCCCACACGTCTAGGAACCGGCGACAGGGGTCGCAGTGCACGGGGCTCCTTCACAAGGAGCGGGGCACGACTAGACGGAGAGTCCGAAAGGCCGATGCGTCTGCGAAGAGGCGACAGCGGTCGCGGTGCTCGGGGCTCCTTCTCGAGGAGCGGGGCACGAATAGACGAAGAGGCCGCGCCTGTACCCACAGGCGACAGCGGACGCCGTGCACGGAGCTCCTTCACACGGAGCGGGGCACGAGTGGATGGAGAGGCCAAAGGATCCAAGGGTGTACTCACAGGCGACAGCGGTCGAGGTGCACGGGGCTCCTTCACGAGGAGCGGGGCACGCAAAGACGAAGGGGCCGAACGGCCAACGCTTGACCTCACAGGCGACAGCGGAAGCAGTGCACGGAACTCCTTCTCAAGGAGCGGGGCACCAGTAGACGGAGAGGCCGAAGGACCCACGTGAGTACTCACAGGCGGCAGCGGTCGAGGTGCACGGGGCTCTATCGCAAGGAGCGGGGCACCATTCTCATGGAGGGGGGCACTAAGCCGGCTAGGCGACTTGCCAGGGGTGTCAGCGGGCAAGGGCGGTGCGGACACCGTAGCAGCAATAGTCTTACCGAGATGATGAGGCGTGCGTATCTCCACGTCCGAGGGGGGGGGGGGGGGGGGAGCTGGACCGGGTCCCGGCGAGCTGTGACAGGTCGGTCCCGCCGGTAGAACCTCCAAAGCTCCGACCAACGAACCTCCGGCCACGAAGCGCAGACAGAGCAGGGGAGGTCCGAGGAGCAGCCGGAACACGGGAGACAGTACTTATGCCGGTCACTCGGCCACTGAAAGTCGCCGCACAGGGGACAGGTGCGCACAAGATCACTGCAACACAAACCAAAAGGTGAGAGGCGACCGGTGGCGGGAACTAACCCGCCAAATACTTTCTCCAAACGAGAGTAACGACCGAAGCACACGCCGAAACGCGGAAGAAACAAAACAGGTCGAGACGAGACCGCCGTCCAGCCCAGCCGGGCGAGACGAAGGACACGGCCGAGACGTTACCTTTCCATGGCGGCGCCGAAGCGCAAACCACCGTGAACGACGAGAAGACGCAGTAAGGCCCCAGGCCCGGCAACAGCACGAGGCGCAGACGAGGGCTGGTAGCAGGAAGGCCACGCTAGAAGAGGAAGCCGAGAAGCTAGGCGAAGGCAGAGCGAACGGCCGGTCGAAGTGTACAAGTCTACGAAGGGTCAGAGGCTGTGAAAACGCGTGCGAACGCTAGCAGCGAAGTAGACAACTGGCTAAAGGAGGCTCCACCTGGCACGTGACCGGATGGGCAAGGGAGGCTACTCTCGTCCCTGTTAGGGATCCCCGAGAGCCTCCTGGGTGGGACCCTTTGGGTCTTAGGCTGAAATTGGTAAGCATGTAGACTATTTCCGGACAGTCATGTCATCGGTAATGTGTTTTGAGGAAACAAATATAAAAATAAAATAATGTGCAGAATAGCAATGTTAAAATCTTCTGTCCTAATTTAGGAGCTAAAAGCAATCACATAATACTGCTGCACAAATACATTTTCCCCAGGTACATGGCATTTGAATGGAGCCAGCAAGAGGCACAGATCCGCATGAATCACCGCAGATTCAGGCACTCATGAGGATCTTCGATGCCTGCAATTGTACTATGTGCCCTATGCTCTGGCAGTTTAAAAGTTAATCAGTTTCACACCATTACAGAGCAGACCATCAGTCATAGTTATCCCATATCATACTGAGGCTAAATGCTTTAAATATGTACTCTGCCATATGCAAGCTACATTATAGTACTTACAGATAAGGATATAGACCAATGGCTTTAGTTCAAGGGTGGTGCCAGAATAGCTTGGCACCTAGAGGTGCCAAGCTATTCTGGCACTACTCTTGAACTATTTTAGTCAAACTTATTTCATACACTGGTGTATTCCCAATGATAAGGTTTAATGGAAAATCCAGACCAAAAAAGGTGACTGCCAAGCCTGTAAACTGCAGAGAAGAACACAATGGAGAAAGAAACATGCTTAGATATGACAGTTACAACACGATAGTGTTGTAACTGTCATTTCTAAGTGTGTTTCTTTCTCCTTTGGTTTATTACTTCCATAGTTAACTGTTATGGCATGTCCCCAGCCAGTGACATGATTCTCATACCTGCCGTCACAACAAGAACATGGGGCCCACTTCCAAAAGCAATGTCTGAGATGCCTTTTTTGCACAGCACTTCGATTTTGCGAGGCTCGAAACTGCTGTGTGTGTCCCCTGTACGAAAAAATCAGGTGAGTATTTTCAAGCAATATCCGGTAGTTTTATTTTGTTTGTTTCTTTCTTGTAGTTTTGAGTTTTGGATGTTTTATTTCCCGTACACAGGAAAGAGATACATTTTAATTATTTTAATATCATCAATATAATCAAACATCACAAATATATTTGCATATTCAGTGAAGAAACCAGCTGTTTGATGAAAGCGAATATTTGAAATACATGTACACAAATAAATGTACAGTAATCAAATCTTAAATCCTTGTGTAAAAATGAGAAACGCACCTCTGAAATTTTTCAAATATAAAAATTACAGTGGCATCAAATAATTTTGGGAGAAAAAAGATTCAAACCACGTTCACAGCTCTTTCATTTTAACTGCTGAAATAACAAATACTTTGGAATCTGCAACACTGCATCTGCAAGATGGACTCACATGATAGCTCAAGGGTAGCACATGACTAGCTTCCTGCTGCTGCTTCAGTCACAAAGTTAATCAAGAAATAGCTTTGAACCATCAGGGCAAGTTGAGGCATCTCTTTTATTCTGAATACTGGAACAGTGGAAGTTCTTGTAAACTTTTTTTTAACCCATAAAATCACGAAGAAGATTTTTTTCAGATCTGCGAGTTGTCTTACGAAAAAAACCATTACTGATCAGGAGACAGATTGACCATGATAGTTCAAGGATGGTGCCAGGACAGCCTGGCGCCTACAAATGCCATGCTATTTTGGCACCACCCTTGAACTATCATGGTCAAATTAATCTCATGTTAGGGTAATCAGGACTTAAAGGGCTATGGTACAGTGTGCACTAGCATATGATTTTGGACTGTACGTTCTTCAGCCATAAGGTCCAAAATCACAGACCAGCATGTGCATTCTCACCTAAACCCAGGCAACTGCTACAGTTGGAACCAAAGGCATACACCTCATCAGAGGTCGTCACAAAAATGGCCTCGTTTCCAGAACTGCCGAAGACACAGACTTTTCGAACACTGTTGACGAGGTCTTCTGGCACAATGCTGAATATCGGCCAGCGACTCAGGTCTGTCAGGTGCCGGGACAACAGGTCTGGCAAACGCACGCTGAGTCGTGACATCGACTTGCATGGCTCAGAGTTCAACTCTGACAAGGATGCAGCCATTCTGATGAAAACAAAATTGAACAAATTCAACATCAAAAGATAAGAACTACGAGTAATAAAACTATCGCAGTGACCTTCCCCAAGGCATACTATGAGTGGATCTGGACCTGGCTGTGTACATTGCAGGAACTAACATTGGTGTATAAACGAGGTGGAGAGAGAGCAAGGATGTTAGGTTTTTAACTATCAAAGCACCATCAGTGGACATCTTGGGCTAATGCCCAAGACATCCACTGATGATACTTTGACGGTGGTTTCTAGTAGCTAGTTACCCTCTACTGTGGTTTTGATAAAGAAAGAGTTCTTGAACTGATCAGATTTAGGTCTTGTCCTGACCGATCAGTTTTAGCTCTCGTCATGATGAATGGTTTACTGTTTAGCGATTCTTGGTTGTAGAGGATTTGTGGTTTTAAGTATTTATTTTGTTTTGACTTCAGAGCTCTCTTGTCTGGCTGTAAAATTTTTATGATATATATTTGTTGGAAGTCTTATAGAGAAATGAAGAATAATCTGGTTTGGGTGCAGCTCCTGCAGGGCAGAACTCTTCAATTTTTTTGGAGCATCTCTGTATCACAACCCATTTCTCTGGAGTTACACACGATTCGCCAAAAAAAAACGGCCAAGGCAAAAAGCTAATTTGGGGATTCGGTCCTGGGCTAGAATGTGTAAAGTACATTTCATGAGACTGTGAAATATTAACCTTTTATTGCCTGGAAAAGTTCAGTAAAATTGTGTTGGCTTCCAAGAAATGCTTGGACATTTCCCCCCTCGCCAACGTGAGGTACAACTAATCCAACCCTGCATCAGCTTTACAATCAACGGAGCTAATAAAAGGCGCGTATAAAATATAGTTAGCTCATTCGAGACGTGCAGCGTATCCATAGCCGGCGCATCTCGAATGAGTAAGTAAGGATCATGTTCACCTATTTTGTGGCGTACAGACTGATGTACGCAACAATAAATATACGTAACACTAACACTAACAGACACAACAGAAAGATATGCACAGTCGAGTAGTGAAGAAACGCTAGGAAGCAAAAGATGCAAACCTGGTTCAAAACTGGATGCAGTTCTGATTTCAACTCGGTCTTCTACACTCCGATTTGACAGATTTTGGCCAGCTTTCATTCACGGAAGGTGAATGAAAACACAATGCCTTTTCTGTTTACAGACGCAGAAACACCGGATAAGAATTATCTCTCCTTAGCCGGTAGGAGTGATCTCCCTTAGTACTTTCGTTTTCCAGTCTATATCACAATTTTATATAAAATAAAGTATGTAGTAGACAGATTAACTCATTGCACTGATTAACTTTTATGTATTGTGTACTCTGTTACTAAGTAATTTTTGGTAAAGTTCATTTCTGTGTCCGGTGTGCATGCCAAGTAATGGCTTCACAATTTTTAAAAAAAACAACACATTCAGCACTAAAAATAGCCAGCACATGCACTGCAAGTGGACCCTTGGCTGGGTAGACTTCGCTGCCGCAAGTGTTCTAGGGGTAGTAATCTCGTGGCGGCTAAAGTCGCCATCTGTAGGCAAAGAGTTAAAATCTGGACCCTTTTGTAAATTGCAAATGCATAATTCCTCCTCTATGCTGGTTGGGTGCTTTGAGAAGTTTTCATCTTTGTAATAAAAATTAATGGCCGCAGTGCCAGTCCAAATGGTTAACTCATTTTGCCCACGATACACAACAGCAAGATATGGCTCGACCATGATAGTTCAAGGGTGGTAGCAGAATAGCTTGGCGCCTATAGGCACCAAGCTATTCTGCTACCACCCTTGAACTATCATGGTCGATCCATCTCCTGAATTGTAATGCAGTCCTCAGAGGATAACTACAGAATGTGGGTATTTCGTACCTGGGGCACAATGATTTAAAGTAAACTGACATTTGTCACACTGGTCATCTCTTTCAATTCGTTACCGCCATGGATACTATATAAAATCCCTGCCATCGCTGAATGGTGAAAGCAGATAAAAGGGGACAACCTGTGTGGTTAACCCCTTCAATGCTGAAATAAAGTGAACATGATCCAACTGCAAGAGACATATCCTCATGAGCCCGCATGACCACAGGGGCTCATGAGGATCTATGCCTCTTGCCGAGACCAATTTGCATCTACGTTCCTTGGACGGTGTTGGCTCTTCGTTGTTGAACCAAGATTTCAGAAACAAATATGTACGTACTGTGGCTGGGAAGCAGTTAATACTATATTTTCTGAACTTCACATATGCACACACTGGCCCATGCACACACACACTCAAAGTCACTTGAAAGTGGAGAACAGGTCAGGGACAACAACAATAATTAAATGCAGGAGCACATTGTAATGAAAACAAAGTTTTATTTGATTTGCCGACACTTTACAAAATTCATGGTCACGCAATTTTGTTTATCTAAATGACAGCAATTTTGAGATTATGCCATGTAAGCAACAAGTGATTTGCCGAAATGTCTACATTGTTTCTAAATTTGTCCCTGAAAGGTCTAACCATAAGAAACCAAAATAATTATGCACAGCAACACAAGGAATGCCATCGAAAGACTGTTTTAAGTTAACAAAATACAGGCCCTGAAAAAAACCGGCTCAGCATATTAAACAAATGACATTTAACAAGTCAACAGTTTGAGCAGCGAAACAGGTTTTGTGAATTTAAGATTTCACTCAACAAGGGAAAGAAAACTTCAGTCACGAAGACACATTTCTGTGTGTTGTCTGTGACTTCAGACTTACAGCACTAGGTTGCAAGGTCCAAACTTACAGACCAGCACACGCTCACATTATAAATCAAAGGCATTGACTGGAATAAGATAAATAATAACATCACAACATATGTAATGAACGCTGGCTACATGCACTGAGTAAATGCGCATGTTTTCAGTCCGAGGCAGTACTTTCACATCCAGCGCCAACCACAAGATGTGGAATCAACCATGATAGCCAAAGAATGGTGTCTGATCAAACTGGCACCAACCACAACTAGGCTACTGCTGGATTTGCTTGGTACCTTAACCCATAAAGCCCTGAAAGACTTCGAAAGGATGTGCATCGACCACAATATTTATTTCAAGGTTGGTGTCAGAATAGCTTGGCGCCCCTAGGCGCCAAGCTATTCTGACACCAACCTTGAAATATCATGGTCGATCTGTCTCCACAACTGTGATGTAGACCTCAGAAGATATCTACAAAAATCTGATAATTTTGTCCTCAAGGCCTAAGGAGTTAACAGGTGCCGAACAAATCCAGCAGTAGAGCTTCACAGGTCCACAGTTCATTTGCACTGCTTACTGTTGCTTATATGAATGATTATGCACTACATGGCAGAAATAAGTTTTTAAAAATTATAATCACTGCTCCTTTACAGGAAAATTTTAGTACAGTGCACATGCCAACAATACCTCTGTACGCAATATACAGTACATATATTCATGCAATCAACAAAACTGAAATACATCTCTGTGAAAAATAATACTGAAGTATTGTAGCAATAGTACATGAGCAGATGTAGATAAACTGGTTGACTGAGACAGCGTAAGGCAAAAATGAAATTAAAATTGTATTTAAAATACTACAGTATGCAAATACTATGCGAATATTTATGTGAAAATCACTAGATAAATTGTCAGACGCATACAGCAACAAAACCGACAACGGAGAGAGGTTGACATGTTAACAACATCATTTACAAAAATTGTGGTTTTACAAGCATGAACACAAATACACATCTATGCGCTGGTCTATGATTCTGGACCTTACAGCCTGGAACTGTAAGGCGCAAGCTCATAAAGCAGCGCACATTCTACTTGCATGCACACAAACAAAAATAGTTCAAATGTAATTTGCAACTAAATACATAATATAGAAGTTTAACCCTGTGGCTGGCCATAGTGCTTTTTGTTGAGGTGATTCCTGCAGGAATCACCTCAACAAAAAACACTATGGACAGCCAAAGGGTTAAGGACATGTCGAGTAACAGTTAACAGTTACAGTTACACTTACAGTTCTAGCCATAACCTCAGTTGTCCCCGTGTTGGCTTTCTTTTTTCAATCACTAGATTTTAGTACCATTCACAACAGTTAATTCTCGTGTGAATGCAGGCACCGGTAATGTTAACAATACCAGTGGCTGGACAACAAGAGGGTTAAATTATCACAGGTAATGTTTTAAGTAGAAAATCAACCAGTAAATGCAGTCAACAGATCATATTAAAAAATTAATCAGTCATGCATGGGGTACTTACTGTGACAATATTATCAACTCTTAAACTCCCAGAATGAAATGACTTCCATTCTATACAATGGGAGTCATTTAGTTCTGGGAGTTAAGAGTTAAATACAGCAGAACCTGTTTTGAAAAAACATCTTTTAGCAATAAAAAGTGGTCTTAGCAGACAGGTCACTCAAGAGAAGTCTTGAACGGCAAACGGTATCACCTGTCATTGGACATCATCATTCAGGTGGTTATAGCCAGCTAAATGAGGATCTTTAAATTGACAGGGGAAAAGGGTGGTTCCCTGTAAGCAAAGGGCATCAGGCCAAAGTCAGCCTCAGTGGGCCCGCACACTATCGTGCGCAGGTCCACTGTGGCTGACTTTGGCACGATGGCCTTTTGCGTGTTTGGTCACTAAAAACTGGTTCTGCTGTACACATGTCTGCAAAAAAAGTTTAAAAGGAATGCAACAGGAGAGGCAGGTGACATCGTGTGAAAGAAAATCCCAAATAAAATCGGTTGTATACCCTTGAGGTATTGTGAGTGTTATTATCATTTTGTCTTTTCTGTACAGACAGTGCATACTCTGTTCGACCAGAAGAACAGCAAAGTGCCACCTTAACAGCAACAAATGCAAGTCTGACAAGCCACCTACTAGGTCCAACATGTATGTAAGAAGGCACAGTTACACAAAAAATGCACTTTAACAAAGGCAATCTGTGAATCCATTTCCACCGAAATGCCATTCATTCGCAATTTTTCCTACTTTGCGACTGCACTAATCCCCATCTCTAAACCCCAACTTGCACTAAAACCTATTGCTCCAAGTTGTGCTTCATATGGTGGCCATGTTGAACTTTTTGCTGACATATTACCCCTTTAACACTTTCCTAGCATGTTAAAGATCATTGGATGGACATCGGCCATGGTTGGTCATGCAGTGTGTGGAATGACAGCAAACGATGTCAGCCCGATGACATTTTGCATACTGTAGTCACCACAGCATGAGATGGATCAGCCATGAAAATTTAAGGGTAGTGCCAGATCAGTTTTCCAGTAAGCAAAAGACACTCAGGTTGATGTTGGCTTCAGTGGGTCTGTGCACAGCCATGTGTGGGCCCACTGTTGCCAACATCAGCCAGAGGACCTTTTGCTGGGTCGGTACATGTAATACGCCAAGCTAATTTGACGCTGCCCTTTCTTCCAATGGTGAAGTGCCTCTTTCTTTTAGCGACATCTACCTGCATGTAGTACTCTTCCTCCTCCCCCCTCCCCCGCTCACCCCCCACATTCAGTTCATATCATAACGCATAACGCTAATCATTAGGCTGTCTCTTCCTCTTTCTGTTGTGTTGTCTCCTCATTCTGCTGAGTTGTTTCCTCTTCCTGCTGGGTTGCCTTCTCTTGCTCCTGCTTCTCAGCTTCCTTTGGCTTTGGTTTCTCTTTCTTGTGTTCCTTCTTCTGATGCTCTTCATTTTCCTCTACGCGTTCCTGCTGCTTCTGTTTCCTGGCGCTGTCCCGGTTGCTGTCCCTGGCGCTCTTGCTGCGGTTATTCTGAAAACAGTCAAACATATACTGATGAGCAAAAGAACTGCAACATTTTTGGAATCATCGGAAACACTGACTGATGAGCAAAAGAAATGTGACATTTATAGAGTCATCGGAAACACTGACTGACGAGCAAAAGAAATGTGACATTTATAGAATCATCGGAAACACTGACTGACAAGCAAAAGAAATGTGACATTTATAGCATCATTAGAAACATTGACTGATGATCAAAAGAAATGTGACATGTATAGAATCATCGGAAACACTGACTGACGAGCAAAAGAAATGTGACATTAGAATCATTGGAAACTCTGACTGACGAGCAAAAGAAATGTGACATTTATAGAATCATTGGAAACACTGACTGACGAGCAAAAGAAATGTGACATTTTTGGAATCATGGAAACACTGACATGTTTCTGATGATTCCAAAAATGTTGCATTAATTTAATAAATAATAATGTTTAGCGCTTAATCTTAATCAAAAGCTCTAAGCGCTTTACAACCTGTACACAAAAATAAAAATACAATGACATATGCACATAACAAACAAAACACAATACCTAAACACACCACTTTTACAATGAACTAAACAACAATGCATACATAATATGTTCTAATTAACATTCAGTCTAAAACAAGGAGGATTACAGAACTACAACTAAGGCATAAAACACTGGCAGTTATTTAAAGTAAAGCTTGAAGAGGTGAGTTTTCAACAACCTCTTGAAGTCAGAGAAGACCTTTGAAGTTTATTTTGCCCATCAGTATGGCACCTGCAGCAGTGTGTTTCAGGGGAAGGTGAAAACGCAACATTTTTGCTTCATGTAAAATTTGACATGCTATCATAAGAGATTAGCTGAACTTCCATCCTCAGTCCTTCAGGTTTGTCCACACCTGAAATGTTAACCCTTTGGCTGTCAGCAGTAGTTTTTGTTGCATAGATTCCTACATGGCATCAACGTGACAAAACTGCTACTGACATCCACAGCAAATTTTAGAAATACAAGATGCTTGAACCAAACAGCCATTTTCTATGCCCCTCCTCCCACCACCAAAAAAAAAAAAAAAAAAAAGAAATTTGTAAAAAGCGAAAAAAATAAAATAATGATAATAAAAGATTCTATTAAATGAAAAAAGCAAGCAAACAAAAAAAAAAAAAACCAACCGCACATGAACCACAAACAAATCTGAATGTTGTAAACACAGATAAAAAAGGATCTGAAATAATATCCATCTCCAAAACTTAGGATATATGTCAGGCATGAAAATAAGTGTCTAATTAGGCTCTTGGGAAGGAGTATTGTTTTAGCTACCCTCCCCCCCCCCCCCTCTTCCAATTCCCCCCCCCCCCCCCCCAAAAAAAAAAAAAAAAAAAAAAGAAGAAAAAAAAAAAAGAAGAAAAAAAAAAGGTATTCTATACCTCCTGCTGCTCCCACCAGTCCTGCGGGAATGCGGAGATGTTGTCCATGAATTTTTGGTTTTCCTCCCAGTCCCTCTGCCATTTCTGGACACTGTACTCAGGCTGACGCATGTTGATACGCATCAAGATAGCTTGGTTCTCTTTGGTCACACGCAGCAGTTCTCGCTGGCGTTTCTCACGGTTCAAACTGCAAGCAAAAGTTGAGATGAGGAATATGATCGTGAGTGGCTAGCCAGCATATAAATCATGTGTAACAGAGCGAACCGAATGTTCTTTTGTGTACATAGGCCGATAGCGCTTATGACCATTTCTTTCTGGATTTCACTCTTGTCGACAGCCAGCTATGGCGTGCACCGCTCGCGGTGCCTGCCAAATGCAGCATTAGGAGTTGTGTACACGATAGCGCAGTGTATGTGTTGTGTTTTCCTTTATATTTTTGACCTTGTATTGTAGCCAAACTACAACACCATTTGCTTAGTATTTAGCATGGTTAGATTTGGTCTATAGATTTGATGTATAGGTCTTTTGGTTAACTGTAACCTATCAGGGCGATATTTGTGATTTAGTAGCATTTTCAATTTTCTGTCGCCATTCTGAGATCAATTTAAAAGTAAGAATGAATATAAATGTTTCGCTAACAGCCCGTAACCCCAAACTGAATCCAGAGTAAAGCTGGTAAAAAAATCCTAACTTTTCTATTCAAAGTTTAGATTTCTGCATTATGCAGTTCAGAAGTTATTCTAGCTCTTAGGGCTGGCAAGAAACACAGATTTGCCGTTTTTACCATCCCAGAACCCCACTTAGGCGATTGCCAGACCAGTTGGCATTAGCCATTTTGTGAGGCTATAGCTTGATTTCATTTGTCTTCTGCTAGACAATTATCTACTCGGTAGTAAATTTCCATGTAATGCTGGCTGCAGTGTGGACTTTTGTAATAATGTTGATGTGGAAGAGATGAGGTATGTATTTTGCCTTAGAAAACTTAATGTGTCAAAATGATGCAGCGCTTAGCGTGCATGACCGCATGTGGTAGGTTGTGACTAGGCGATAGTTTTGCTTTGGCGCACAACCACGGGAGTAAAAGGGAGTGCACTTATGCCTCTAAAATGATTCATTACATTGTTTGCATTGTGGGTGCACCATAATGCACACACTTTCTTTTGTTCATTAAGTAATGCTATTCATTACTTGTTGATTGTTTAGTTGTTTTTTCTTGCATAACCTTACGTTTTGCCCCACTGTTTTTGTTGTTGTTGTTGCTGTGGTAGAGGTCTAAAGTTTATTTCATGGTTAGGATGGTCTTTACTTTATTTAGTTCTATGTTCTGTTGATTTTTCCCTTGCCTATCACTTAGCTAGGGAAGGCAGTCTTTGTGCGATGTTCCCGCGCTGGTGACCTCACTCACGGCTGAATCTCTCAGCCACCATGTTTGTTTTGATTTTGGACTTCCGCTTAAGTTGTTTACACGTTGCTATGTCTTATTGTATGCCATGCCTAACCACGGATTGAGTGACTGGTTGATGGATTGATTGATTGATTCATTTATTCAGTCATTCATTTATTCATTGTTTTTTTTTGGGTTATTTTGTTTTTATTCATTATTTGCTTCCTATTTTATGACTAGATATTTCACTTGACATAGTACTTAGGCTTGGTTCACCTCACTGACCGGCATGAGCCTGTGTGATGGCAAGCAATACAGGTCATCTCTGTTATGCGTCCCCAAGGGTCATTGTTTACTACTATGTGTAATAAGTAGCCTTTGAGTGACTGCAAGATATACAGGACATCTCTGTTATGCGACCTCAAGGGTCATTGTTCACTACTATTATGTGTAATAAGCAGCTTTTTGAACTTAAAGGTACTTTGTAGTCATATTAAGTGGATCATGTATTTATTTATTTCATGGTGACATTCATTTGGTTGCATTTTAGTAGATGTGCTTTATTCTAGGCTATCTTATGCTACTTGCACAGAATTCTCCTTCATGTACACATTTTCTCTGTCTGTCTTTCCTCTTCATCATGAATGACTGCAGAGCGTGCAGATGTTTGCGTTCTTCGTTGACGTTCAATGTTTGCGCTTGTGTCTGCGATGCGAATGTAATAAAGACAGAGTGGATGATGAGGTTGTGTGTATGTCCTTATTCATTTTATGGTAAATTGGTTGTATTCTCCTTTACACTAGTTCTCTTCCATTTTACATTTACTATTCATTAGTGCTTTGTCACATAGTTACTTTACTGCTGGCATGGCATCTCATTTAATTTTGTATTTTACTTTTGCTATGTTACTTTTAGTACTTATACATTCATTTCTATGTGGTCTGACCTGTTAGGGAGGCCCCGGTCGGAGTGACTACCCGTTTGTTAGTCATTTGCGTGTTCGCCTTACCAGGTCTGACTGTATAGCGGATTTGTGTATTGGTGCTCTGCTTTATTCTTTGACTTGTTCTTTGCCTGTCTTTGTAGTTCATATTGTGACTTACTTATTTCATTTTATTTGCTGTCAGGTATTTTACTACACATTCTATATGTTACATGACCATCACTTTGATTTTATCGGAGTGTTTTTAAATTCACTGCATAATGATATATGCCCTAGTTTGTTTATGTGCCTTGTTCATTGTATTCTTGGCACCATTACTGATTACCTGTTTGTTTATTCCACAGGTACTGCTTTCTGGTGGTAATACAATTAAAGAAAACTTAACATGAACACGTCTATGAGTTTTTAAGTCCAACCATCATTTCAATTCTGAATCGTCACCCCATCACACTTGCAAGACTACTTTCTCTTTAAAAAAGTAGTTGCTCAAAACAGGTTCCACGCTACAGGTCAGCTTCAGTATAATACTGGGAACCGCAAAGGAGATGGATTGACCTTAACCCTGTTAGCCCCGGATCCCTACAGCAGGAGACGGCTTGACCATGATAATTCAAGGGTAGTGCCAGATTAGCTTGGCGCCTTTAGGCGCCAAACTAATCTGGCACTACCCTTGAATTATCATGGTCAGGCCATCTCCTGCAACTGGTACATAGTCATTAGGCAACACCTCCAAAATTTAAGAAATGGGACCTTGGGGGCTAAAAGGGTGAACAATTCCAGGGTAGGATCTGATTAGCTTGCCGCCTGAAGGCCCCAAGCTAATCTGGCACTATCCTTGAATTATCATGGGTGATCCATCCCCTGCTGCTAGACAGACACACTTGCGAAGAAAAAACACACCGACAGCAAAGTCATTGAGCCAGTGCTGGCCAGAGCTGGCCCGATACGCACTACCTTGGCAACAGTCCATGAAGTGTTGAAAATACCTTTTGTATTCGTAGTTATTGCGGTTATCCACTCGGCCACGAGTCCTCATGATGTATGACATCTTCTCCAGGAGAATTCTGTTGTCACGCTCTATCGTCGCCAGTCGCTCCTCTTCCAACTGAAAAAAAAGAAGAAGATTAAATGTAAATTCTGATTTGTTCACAAAAAGGGAGTCTGGAGTGGGATGACAAGTCATTAATTGTTTCATTTTAACCCTCTTTACTGACATTACAAGATGTATAGAAAGGATGCATATATCCAAAACTTTGATACACGCTCAAACAAAAAGTACACTGTTTTTGCTCACACAGTCCACCTTGGGTTTTTTGGGGTCAAAAAGGAAAAAATAAAACCACCAAGGTATTGAGCATCAAAGGACATCGCTCGTGTCAAAATGGCAAAACTGAAATGGACAACAATTTATTTGCCCTTGGCTCTTGTGCTTCAGAACAGATAAGCTGACTTATCTACCCTTTTAATAGTTGCAAAATCGGAATCTGAGTATGTTTTTGTTGTTGTCTTTTATTAAATTTGTGTCATTTTTGTTAGCACTGCATGAAAGTACTGTAGTTGTGTTTCCACATAATAATCATGAATGTTGAGTTCAGTTCGCTTTAATCTGCTTTGCAAATGTTCAGAATGCCCTAACTCCTGTATTATTATTATTATTGTAACTGACATTACAAGATATATAAATAAAACAAAACAACTTTGACATGTTTATAAGCTTTCAAAGTCTGGATAAGTGTGACTGATCATTAAACTGTACCACAGATAACACTTCTGACATCACAATACAGTCATAAACATGAACCATCATGAACTTTTTCAAATATTTAAAATCCTGTTAAGCATGTACACACCACCTGATTTCATGCAGATCCTATTCTCCTCTCATAGGTAAGACTCTATTGATAGGCAAGTGTCCTACAAGTAAGGGCCTAACCCCTATTCAAAACAGGCCCAGTAAAAAGCAGTCAACCACTTGACAGCAGAGTACATAGACAGTCCCCAAGCCAAACATTCAACCTGCTAGAGGTATTGATTCTCATGACCTCCTGCAGTCGCAGGAGGTCATGAGATTATATGCCTCTTGCTGGCACTTTTTGGTCTCATTTATATCTGTTCTGAAGCAGCGGTGGTCCTCCACTTGACAGTTGCAAATGCTGCCTGTCAGGTAAGGGATATTTTACAACATTGTTGGTTACAGGGCTAGAACTAAGGGCCTTTTGTTGAAAGTCATTGAACACCACATAGATCACACCTCAGGGGGCAGGTCTTTATTCTGGTGAGACATGAAAGGTAGGCTTGCCAATGCAAAAGCTGTAATGCTATACCCTTCTTTTTGGTAGAGCAAAGGCTTTCTGCCCCCCTTTAACTGTATTTCCAAAAGTTGGAGACGTCATCAAATGACTATGCACCAGTTGCAGGAGATGGATCAACCATAATTCAAGGGCAGTGCCAGATTAACTTGGCGCCAAACTAATCTGGCACTACCCTTGAATTATCAAGGTTAACCTCTCTCCTGCTGTAGTGCATCAGGGCTGAATGGGTTAACCTGAAAGAGGCATAGACTCAAACAAGTCCCTGTAGCCACAAGGAATTAATGAAATCTATGACCTTTGCTGACTGTGATTCCTCAAATTACATGTAAAGGTTTTAACGGAGGTTAAGCATTTGAATTCATTAATGTGTGTATGCCAATATGCACAGCAAATAAATTTGTTATCTAAATCGCTATTATCATCCCTGTATGGCAGAGACATTAATATTGAGGTGACACGAGTTACTTACTATCATCCCTGTGTGGCAGAGTCATTAATATTGAGGCGACACGAGTTACTTACTATGCGAGATTATCTGAACCAGAGAATTTAATTTTACTTGGGAAAATGAGTGCGATATGAACTCAAAAGCACTGTCATAGGTGTGTGCACACCAACTCTGTACAGTGAAGGCTAAAGTTAATTTAGTGTACAGAATTCACCTCTTCACTGCTGATAAAAATTGAACATGAGCCAACTGCAAGAGGCATAGATCCCAATGAGCCCCCGCAAAGGTGGGGGCTCATGATGATCTATGCCTCTTGCTGAAACCAATTTGCGATCTGTTTTCTGATGGCGAAAACCACAAAGTTGCACCTATGTTCCTTTGTTCATTGACAGTGGAGGGGTTAATGTTTGGTACACTAGCACAATCCATGTATCCTAGCATACATATTGAAAAAGTCAGCAATCTCAATTTAATTTTATCATAACTGCACTTCCTGTAATTTGATAAGATCATGAGTGCCTTTGCCTGTTGGATCATTGATCTGCTAACCACTGAGTATCCAGGTAACCATGCACACACACACACATCTGCATGCACACACCTGCCACTTACCTGTAGTTTTTTAAGTTTGAGATGGAGGTGCATGTAGGTGGGAGGGGCTTTTGTGTTGACCATGGGCACTGCATCTTTGACCTGCACAACAAATGAACAACATGAACAACTGAGCCATTGTGAACAACATTTGTCTGCTGGTCTTTGATTTGGACCTTATGTGTCCAAAAACACAGATCAGCACACTGATATCATCTTCATACTAAACAGTATTCATTGCACATCTGACCTGTGCAGATAAACAGTGGTTCACAAAATACACAGAGAGATCCGAATATGTGCATACATGTACAATCCTATACAACACTTGCATGTACAGTGGTCCTTATATTTCAGACCTTAACCCAATTAGCCATGATGCACTACAACAGGGGAAGGATTGCCCATGAAAATTCAAGGGTAGTGTCAGATTAGCTTGACACCATCAGGTGCCAACCTAATCTGGCACTACTCTTGAATTTTTATGGTTGATCTATCTCCTGCAACTGGTACATAGTCACTAAATGATACCTAAAAAATGTGGGAAATGTGGGTGTGGGGTTTAAGTGGGTTAATTATGGCCTGCAGCCACACCTTCATGACTTCACAACTTTGGTAGGTGAATGTCTATAAAACGACTGCTTACAAGCTATGGGAGACCTATCAGTCATAAATTTAAGGGTGGTGTCAGAACAGCTCAGCACCTACAGTTGCAAAGTTCTTCTGGCACTACCCTTGATCCAGTATGGCCAACGCACCTAGATGGTATCTTCATGTGTAAATGTGTTTTAAACCCTTATCAATCAGAAATACACCAGTGTGTGAAATAAGTTTGACTAAAATAGTTCAAGGATAGTGCCAGAATAGCTTGGTGCCTCTAGGCGCCCAGCTATTCTGGCACCACCCCTTGAACTAAAGCCACTAGTCTATATCCTTTCTGTAAGTACTATAATGTAGCTTGCATATATATGGGCAGTGCACAAAATTGAAGCTTTTAGCCTCAGTATGATATGGGTCAAACAAGGTATTTAATTACTCACAGATTTTCCTTACAAGTGTCTTCCTCCAGGGCATTTTGGTGTCTTAGGTACTCAGTACCACATTTAAAATGCATATGTCTGTATCTACCCTGAATCACCACTAGCAACAAGTCTTCTTTAACTCATTCCATCCTGCGGCTGATTTTGTAAAATTTGCTTAAATTGTCACGTGTAGGCTACATTACAGATTAGGAGATAGCTCAACTGTTTTAGTTTAAGGATGGTGCCAGAATAGCTTGGCGCCTTGAACTATTAGTCAAATTTATTTCATGCACTGATGGGTATATCAGGATGAAAAGGGTTTAAGTAATTACAATCCACATAAAACTAAAAAAAAAAAAAACATACAATAAAAGCCTGGGTGCTTTTGACATGCCGCAATGAACTGACTAGCCACCGAATCGAATCGAGGTATTGAATGCTCGGTGCCACGAAATTTCGTGGAACCGAGCAGTCAATACCCTGATTTCCACACCCCGCTGTAGTGTATTCAGGGAGTTAATTAGAGTTTTAGCCTTACCTTTCTCCGGTGCTCGTTGTAGTAAGTGGTATCCCATCGCTGCTGTAGCAGTTTATTGTGTGTGGGGAGAATGGACTGGTAAGAGCGATGCATTTTGAAGAAAACACAGCTGGTCTACACAACACGGGTGACTGCTACTGTACCACTGTTGACCCAAGCAATGGCAGTATGGTTGCTACCACGTGATCGCGCCTTGACAACGGAAGTAAAGTCTGATCTCTGGCGCGAAACATTTAGTTACACGCGGAGCCCGTCAGCGGATCGATAATGCTCGATGGTGTGCTGGCAGCATTATTTTTCCCCCGATCATCGGCATACTTGTGTTTATGATTTTTTTCTATCTTGCTAGATTTGGATTTTAAATCAGCCAGTGCATGAACTGGTACGTTCGGCTCGGCGACCCGGCAAGGCCGCCGCTCGGCCGGTCACTATCGAGTCGGTCAATCGTCGTCAGTCGTGGTAGCGCACCAGCAGCGAGTGTACGGTTATAAAACAAATGCTGAATTTTGGTTAGTACTGTATACCTGAAATATTGTCTCAAACCCGTTCTGCTTATCGTGGTACTGATCATCGACTAAAAGGCCGTGGTTGCCGGTCAACTCGCTCATGTGCCATCTCGCATACGTGCCATCTCGCCAAAGACATGAGTCGACTCGGCAAAATAAGGCGTCAAGTCGCCCACGATAAGAGTCAAGTCGCCACGGTAAGGGGTCAAGGCAAGAGTCAACTGGCCAAAGACCGTTTTCTTGCTTGTACCTATACTGCTCGTGTGTTTTATGTGGCCCGGTGTGTGTGTGTGTGTGTGTGTGTGTGTGTGTGTGTGTGTGTGTGTGTGTGTGTGACGTTTTCAATATGTTGATCAGTTCCTGATCCTCATTTCTTTACAGCAGTCAAGTTTACTTTGAGATGGGTTGCCGACCACCCAGTGTTTCGCATAATCTACAGCAGTTCAACTCAGCACAGACACTGACGTACTTTCACAGTGGCAGAGTTTGATATCTGAGGCTTAGTCCGAGAGCTGATGTTTCAGCGTGAAAATCTGCCATAAGCCGATGTAGTCCATAGCTTCGAAAGTAAACACCTTCTTTAAAAATCATTACTTCACAACATGGCATTTTATTCAAGATGACGTGTCGTGACCGTGAATTTTGAGAATGGTCCGCTGAATTAAAGTAGTGTGGGTCCAGGGTGTATATAGATTGGTCTAAACTCCTTGCTTACAGGAACATACTCACAAAATTACAAATGTATGGCTATTGTGAAGCTATATTGTGCCAAGTGTCGAAGTATACAAATGTATGGCTATTGTGAAGCTATATTGTGCCAAGTGTCGAAGTATACAAATGTATGGCTATTGTGAAGCTATATTGTACCAAGTGTCGAAGTATACAAATGTATGGCTATTGTGAAGCTATATTGTGCCAAGTGTCGAAGTATACAAATGTATGGCTATTGTGAAGCTATATTGTGCCAAGTGTCGAAGTATCCCAGTGCGCAATGGCCATCGGGCCGACTTTGACGGCCAATGAACCGTGACCCGACGTCGGCCCGATGGTCTTTGGCGCATTGGGATGTGGCTTGCTTGAATTTCAAACTTTAACTTATATAACACTTGTCGTCTCCCTCGCTGGTCAGCGAGGAGACAGCCAGTGTGCGTTTATCAATGTCGAACGGACGTCAAACGGATGGACGATGGTTGGCTGGTCATTAAGAAGATTCACTTTGCTATTTAATGTCATACAGTGATTTTTTACTGTCCCGAAATCTGTTTCATTTTCTTCTTTTTGTTAAGAAAAAAAAATGCTACTTAACCCTTTCAGCCCCACAGGTGCATTTTCCAAATTTTGGAAGTGTTACTTAACGTCTATGTACCAGTTACAGGAGATTGATTGACCATGATAATTCGAGGGTAGTGCCAGATTAGTTTGGCGCCTGAAGGCGCCAAGCTAATCTGGCACTATCCTTGAATTATCATGGTCAATCATTCTCCTGCTGTAGGGTAAAAGGGTTAAAGATGTGCAAAAACGCGCTAGCAAAAAACGAAATTTGACTGTAAAATGCGACATCTGGAATATAACAGATATACACTTCCGAAATGCAAAGACAAAGACGTTCTACGCTTGATATTCCGAAGGGTGTGTTTGTTGTTGCTGTATCTCAAGATATCTACGAAGCAAACACGTACGTACAAACACGCACTCACACCACTTTATTGACCATGCATTCACGCAAATTGCCTGGAGTCTGTCCTTGTCGCTTTCATCTCGACCATTCAGACGAAACAATCAATCAGTCAGTCAGTCAGTCTGTCAGTGAGCAATGAAAACAAATACCTTATTGGTAGCAGGTGCTTGCTGCACGGACCCTTGTAGGCCTTCGGGAGGTCAAAGGAACCACTGTACCCCTCAGTCCTTCGGGGTATAATGGTTTCTTTGACCTCACTCAGGCATACAAAAGTCCGTGTAGCAAACCCCTGCTGCTAAAAACTAATAATATACATCAACCAGTTCTGCCCAGTTGTTGACCGATGCAGCGTCATTAACCTCGGTGGGTAATCATTGAAATTGCTGTGTTTAACCCCTTCACTGCCGAGAAAAACGCGAACACAATCCAAGTGCAAGAGATATAGATCTTCATGAGCCCTCGCGATTGCGTCGGCTCATGAGGAGCTATGCCTCTTTCTGAGACCAATTTATATCCATGTTTCTTGGACGCTTGGCCGTCGAGTGAACCACGATTACAGAAACAAAACTGATGTACGTACAGTGGCAGAGAAGCGTGTAAGCGTAAGCTTTATGCCAAGTCAATAGTGTGTGTTTCAAAGTGCAAAGACAGCTACATTCCCCCCCCCCCCCCAAAAAAAAAAAAAAAAAAAAAGTGTCCATTTGTACAGGAGTATTGACCTTTCATGGTCTCAGTAGTTTCTCTTTCCATTTCACGACGCATTCTTGCGCGATGGGTCTCTGTCTGTCTGTCTGTCTGTCTGTCTGTCTCTCTCTCTCTCTCTCTCTGTCTGTCTCTGTCTGTCTGTCTGTCTGTCTGTCTGTCTGTCTGTCTGTCTGTCTGTCTGTCTGTCTCTCTCTCTCTCTCTCTCTCTCTCTCTCTCTCTCTCTCTCTCTCTCTCTCTCTCTCTCTCTCTCTCTCTCTCTCTCTCTCTGAGAGATATGTTGTTCTTGTTCTCTCAGTACGCAACAAAGTCCAAACTGACAGACCGACAGCACTGATTTGTGACTGGGAATACGAAATCCAGACAAACAGGTGATATGAAAAAAAAAAAAAAAAAGAAACAACCAGCAATACACACACAAAAGATCACTAAATGTTCAGGTAAACTGACTTGGACAACTACTTTTTCATTTCAGCGGACAAACACACCGACACATTCTGATGGGTGGAGTGGAACGCATATGGGCCTTTCCGAGCACACAGAGAAACCATCTTTACTGAACTGAGCAGCCGGAACTGAACTGAACTATTAGTGGTCGCTTTACTGAGTCTGTATTTCGTCGTTCGCTCCTTTGTAGGGTCATATGCCGAGACTTGTATAACTACAAGGCTGAGCCAGACACCAGCATCCTCCAAAACAACCAGGCTGGGGCCAGGAAGGCTGAAGACCTGCCAGTGTTAGCTGAAGAGGTGGAAGCAGCCGTACGCGGCCTGAAGGGAGGAAAGTCTCCAGGTGTAGACAACGTACCTGCTGAACTGTTGAAACATGGAGGAGAAGTAACAACGAAGGTCCTCACTACACTCTGTCAAAAGATCTGGGAGCAAAAGAAATGGCCAGTAGAATGGACACAGTCTCTAGTGATCCCGCTCCCCAAGAAAGGAAACCTGAAACAGTGCCAGAACTACAGAACTATCAGTCTGATAAGTCACCCTAGCAAAGTAATGCTTAGAATCATTCTCAACCGCCTCAAAACTTTCGCCGAGGAACTGCTGGCAGAAGAACAGGCTGGCTTCAGAGTTGGAAGAAGCACTGTAGAGCAGATTTTCAACTGCCGCGTCCTGATCGAGAAACATCTGCAGCATCAGCGCGAACTCTACCACAACTTCATTGATTTCAGGAAAGCATTTGATCGCGTCTGGCACGACGGACTCTGGCAAGTCATGAGATCGTTCAACATAGAGGAGGGACTGATCCAAATGATAGAAGCGCTTTACAAGAACGCCTGCAGCGTGGTTCTACTTAACAATCAGTCGGGCGAGTTCTTCAGGACGACGATCGGTGTCCGTCAAGGATGCCTGCTCTCTCCTGTCCTTTTCAACATATTCCTGGAGAAGATCATGCAGGAAACCCTCCACGACCACCATACTTCAATCTCTATTGGTGGCAGATCCCTGTGCAATCTTCGATTCGCAGACGACATTGACCTCATGGCAGGCAGCAATAGTGAGCTCCAAAACCTGACAGACAAACTTTCAAGTAGCGCAGGGTCTTATGGCATGGAGATCAGTACGGATAAAAGCAAAGTGATGATCAACACCACAAGCGACAGCAGCAGCAACATTCACATGAATGGCCAAAAGCTAGAAGAGGTCAATAGCTTCAAGTACTTGGGAGCCACCCTGTCCAAAGACGGTAGTTGCATAGCAGAGATCTGTATCAGGATAGGTACAGCAACATCCGCAATGGCCAGGCTGGACAGGATATGGCGAAGTAACTCCATCAGCTTCACCATCAAGTACAGGCTTTACAAGTCCCTCATAGTGTCTATTCTACTCTACGGCTGTGAGACTTGGAC
Organism: Semisulcospira habei; assembly: GCA_036245525.1. Taxonomy (NCBI): domain Eukaryota; kingdom Metazoa; phylum Mollusca; class Gastropoda; family Semisulcospiridae; genus Semisulcospira; species Semisulcospira habei. Next base: position 39,513,145 of record BTPG01000007.1, read on the forward strand.
ACTGCTTGCAGACTCAGAAAAGAAAATCCAGGCCTTTGAGAACAAGTGCCTGAGGAAGTTGCTCCGCATCTTGTACCGCGAGCACAAGACCAACGAATATGTACGGAGCATCGTCACTTCCCTGGTGGGCCCACATGAACCCCTTCTGGCAACCGTGAAACGGCGCAAGCTTGCTTGGTTTGGCCACGTGACTCGACACAACACCTTGTCCAAGACTATCCTCCAAGGCACTCTCGAAGGAAGTCGTCGGCGAGGTCGTCAGAGAAAGAGTTGGGTCGCAAACATAAAAGAATGGACCGAACTCGAGATGTCAGACTTGCTTGCCACCGCCCAAAATAGAACTCAGTGGAGAGCACTGTCTGTTGCTGCTGCCTTTCAGTCCCCCCAACGCCCAGTTCGGGCAAGGGACTGATGATGATGATGCATCATTGACGGCTGCCGAATGGAAGGCATGTCAAAACAAATATACTTATAAGAAACAGCACGACTGGGCGCTTGCCAACGGCGGCCGACGTCGGCCCGATGGCCTTTTGCGCATCTGAAGCTGGCCAGTCTCGTCAGAGGCTCATGTAAATCCACATCAGCTGCGAGTAGAAAAGGCTGGCCGAGAGATTGCATGGTCGATGTCTGTGTATGCGTGTGTATTGCACCACGGTATTCAGCAAAAGGCTGCCGAGCCGGCACGTGCGAATCTACTGGATCAATGGGAATGAGGGATGAGGGAATTAAACTCTGACATGCAGCACACAGGACATATATACTATATAGTTAGCCTAAGGTCTTCTCTTCCTTCCTCCCAAACCAACACACACACACTCACACACACGCACACACACACACACACACACACACACACACACACACACACACACACACACACACACACACACACACACACACACACACACACACACGAGACTAAGCTAAAACTGCTTGGGCGAGTTGAGTCGAGTCATGGGCGAGTTGACTCGAATCGTGGGTGAGTTGACTCGGGTCTTGGGCGAGTTGGCGCTACTTTCGGCGAGATGACTGATACCTTGGTCGAGTTGACCATTGGACCCTTGACTGGGCGAGATGACATATGTTCGAAGTGAACGGCATCCTAAGGCCGCGTATAATTTGTCTGCCACTTTGAAGTAACCGTGCCTCCGACCCTCTCCGCCTCCACATCCCCCGCACCAAACTCAGCACTTTCGGACCCCGCTCCTTTTCCGTCTACGACCCATCCACCTGGAACACTCTCCCACTCCCTCTTCGTCAGAAACACTGACTCTACTGGCCTTCCAGTCCGCCGCCCTCAAAACGGCTCACCTCTTCCATCATCATCATCATGGCTTGACTTCGCGAACGAAGATTCTCAGATAGGGCTTGCCCACGTCGTCTGCAGGCATTTTCGTGACTGCGGAGGCCAATCCGGGACAGGCAGGTTCGACCGCAGTGGCTGCAGGTGAAGGTCTGGTCAGGGTTCTGAGTTACTCTGTTTTATCTCCTGAGCCGCTTGTCCTTGAGGTTAGCTCTGCGAGAGTCCTCAAATGAGACGGCTGCCTTGTGAATGGTGGAGCGCCAGGTGTCACGGTCCGCAGCAAGCGAAGACCACTGGCGGTGGTCGATTTGGCAGGCACTAAGTGACTTCTTGAGACCGTCTTTGTATCTCTTCTTTGGTGCCCCTTTGTCAGTCTCGGTGTCCAGTGGCGAGCTCGCCGAACAGAGTGATCTTGGGTAGGCGATGATCCTCCATCCTGGAGACGTGCCCCGCCCAGCGAAGCTGTGTCCGCAGCAGCAAAGCCTCGATGCTCACAGTTTCCGCCTGTTCAAGGACCTCGACGTTGGTGACATAGTCACTCCAGTGAATGCTGAGGATGGTACGCAGGCAGCGCTGGTGAAAGCGTTCGAGGAGTCGTAGTTGGCTGCGGTAGAGGGCCCAGGACTCGGAACCGTACAGCAGGGTGGTGAGGACGACAGCTCTGTACACGCTGATCTTGGTGCCTTTTTTCAGCTGTTGATTGTGCCACACCCGCTTGAATAGTCGCCCGAAAGCACTGTTCGCTTTTGCCAGCCTGTTGTCCAGCTCCTTGTCCAGCTTGGCGTCTGACGTGATGATGCAGCCGACTTAGGTAAACTGGTGTACAGACTTCAGTTCGGACTCGCCGATGGTGATGTGGGGAGGGCGATGCTCTTCCTTGGGTGCTGGCTGATGAAGGACCTCTGTCTTTTTCAGACTGACCTCAAGTCCAAAGAGCTGGGCGGCATCTGCGAAGCAGGACGTAATGCGCTGCAAGGCTCTCTCTGTGTGTGCAACGAGGGCAGCGTCATCAGCAAAGAGCAGCTCACGAATCAGTTGGTCTAGGGTTTTCGTGTGGGCCTGCAGTCGTCTGAGGTTGAACAGGCTGCCATCGAGACGATACCTGATGTACACTGCGTCGTCATCGTCGAGGTCCACTGTGGCCTGCTTCAACATCATGCTGAAGAAGATGGTGAAGAAGGTCGGGCCCAGCACGCAGCCTTGCTTCACGCCGTTGCGAATGGGGAATGGTTCTGAGAGGTCACTTTTTAGTCTGACCTGGCCTTGCTGGTCCTCGTGGAGCTGGACGATCATGTTGAGGAACTTTGGGGGACAGCCTAGTCGCTCCAGGATCTGCCACATGCCTTGCCTGCTCACAGTGTCAAACGCTTTTGTTAGGTCGACAAACGTTACGTACAGCCCTTTGTTCTGCTCGCGGCACTTCTCCTGAAGCTGTCTCAGCACAAAGACCATGTCGGTGGTACTCCTGTTGGCTCTGAAGCCACACTGGCCCTCTGGGAGGTGGTCTTCAGCGATGGCAGATACCAGCCGATTCAGGAGCAACCTTGCGAGAATTTTCCCGGCAATGGACAGCAGGGTAATTCCACGATAATTAGAGCAGGCAGACTTCTCTCCTTTATTCTTGTACAGGGTGATGATGACTGCATCACGGAGATCCTTTGTTAGTGTTCCTTTTTCCCAGCAGCAGAGAAAGAGGTCGTGGAGCTTGTTGTGCAGTTCTGGGCCTCCATGTTTCCATATCTCTGGCGGGATTCCGTCAGTGCCTGCTGCTTTGCCACTCTTGAGCTGGTGGATGGCTGTGAGGGTCTCTTCGGCGGTGGGCGGTTCGTCCAATTCAACCTTTAGTGGAAGGTGTGGGATTTGAAGGATCACTGTTTCTTGAACAGTGCGCTCAGCACCGAAGAGGTCCTGAAAGTATTCCGACCAGCGGTTCAAGATGGAGGTATTATCTGTGAGGAGTGCCTGTCAATCAGCGCTTCGCAGGGGACTTTGTACCAGGTGCCTAGGGCCATACACTGCTTTCAGTGCTTCGTAGAAGCCCCTGTAGTCACCGTTCTCAGCGCAGAGCTGGGTCCTCTGTGCGATTCTGGACCACCACTCGTTCACCTCTTTCAACTAACACTATAACGCTACCACACTCCCCACCCTAAGCCAACTGTTGTAATGTATTTGTGGTACGTGATTCATTGTCAAAAGCGTGTGCATGCGTGCGCGAGTTGTGAGTGCGCCCGTAGAGTTATAATTATTATTATCATTTCTCAGCTTACTTATAGACCTTGAAATGACTTCGGTGGCCCGGAAGTTAACCTTTCATATGACATCCTCCTCCCCGTACCCCCCCCCCCCCCCCACTATCCCCATCTCCTCCCCTCCCCTCAACAGGCAGAAAAATCATTGCCGTAAGATCCATCATTACAACTTTGATGTAACTTTATTGTTACTCGACTCCGTCAGTGATGTTCTCAATAAATCCATGCGTACCAACTTTGATTGCAACTTACAATAACTTAAAACTCATTCTACCCCTGACACACCACAGCAAGATAAGGATCGACCATGATAGTTCAAGGGTGATGCCAGAATAGCTTGGCGCCTATGGGCGCCAAGCTATTCTGGCATCACCCTTGAACTATCATGGTCGATCTGTGTCCTGCACTGCAATGCAGTCTTCAGAGAACAACGGCAAAATTTAGGGATTTCGGTGTTGGGGTAGAATGAGTTATCAAGTTCCGTGCCAAGAAAATTTAAACGCTACCGAACTCCAAGAGGTATAGATCCTCATGAGCCCACGCAGCTGCGGGGGCTCATGCGGATCTATGCCTCTTGCTGACATGATATTGAGTCCGTGTTCCTTGGACATCTAAGGTTTTATTTTTTCTTGAATTCACATTAACGGAGATTGCAGTGAGAAACACAGTGTGCGGCAGATGGCACTGTACGAGTCTATAAACAGTTTGACCGGCTGGGACATGCGTCCCACACCGCTAGACTTTAGGCCACGGTACACAGTCTGAGGCAGATGGCACTGTACGAGTCTATAAACAGTTTGACCGGCTGGGACATGCGTCCCACACCGCTAGACTTTAGGCCACGGTACACAGTCTGAGGCAGATGGCACTGTACGAGTCTATAAACAGTTTGACCGGCTGGGACATGCGTCCCACACCGCTAGACTTTAGGCCACGGTACACAGTCTGAGGCAGATGGCACTGTACGAGTCTATAAACAGTTTGACCGGCTGGGACATGCGTCCCACACCGCTAGACTTTAGGCCACGGTACACAGTCTGAGGCAGACGGCACTGTACGAGTCTATAAACAGTTTGACCGGCTGGGACATGCGTCCCACACCGCTAGACTTTAGGCCACGGTACACAGTCTGAGGCAGACGGCACTGTACGAGTCTATAAACAGTTTGACTGGCTGGGACATGCGTCCCACACCGCTAGACTTTAGGCCACGGTACACAGTCTGAGGCAGATGGCACTGTACGAGTCTATAAACAGTTTGACCGGCTGGGACATGCGTCCCACACCGCTAGATTGGACACTCATCACCAAGGCAAGGCCGCCATCACGCACTGTCAAATGACGACCGTGACTGATGATGAGTGAAACACAACAACAACAGCACCTGAATCGCCCATTCATTGAAAAGTATTCTCTAAATAGGATAGATTCTCACGATGAGTCCCCGCAATTGCGGGGGGCTCTTGAGGATCTATGCTTTTTGCTAGTTTAGCCTTTAAAAAAAAAACTGAACTTGAATAAATACATGGTACTGTCCCAAATATATATGCAAGATGAGTTCAGTCACAGGATGGTTCATTGTTTTCCCTGCAAGTTTAACCCTTTGCGTGTCGGTAGCGGTTTTTGTCGCGCTGACTCCTACAGAAATCACCGCGACAAAAAAGCTAACGACGCGCAAAGGCTTTATGGAACGGCGTAGACTGTCCTCAGATGTCAACGAGGGTGGTGTTCGCTGCGGCGGAGTTCGTATCCTTGCAGCCCGAGTTGAACTGCAGCACGACGACAGCGTACGTGATGATGGTTCCCGCAATCTGCGACGCGACGGAAACAAATGATATATACTGATCAACAAAAGAAACGCGAATTTGTCACCATAACGCTTTTCTTCGTAAGTTGAATATGCTTTAATCCGGGTTATTTTGAACTCTTAAATTAAAATAGAAAATGTTATGAAGAGTGTGTTATATCGTGTGCAAATAGAATTATGACGTCATCAGTGACACTATCATCACAGCATATTGAAAGTGAAACGGAGAGCATCTGCAGAGGACACGGCTTAAAGCCAACCAATGTGCAGTGTCAATAGGGTGCGTGTGCATGAAAATCCGGCCAGTTTGGTCTTGACCTACTTTTCGTTTGTCAAAGGCACCTAAATAATCAACATAACCTACAAACATAAAAAATCAAAAAGTTCTATATTTTTAGGTTAGCTGCCATATTTACCTGAAAAAAAAAAAAGAATATGGGTGTGTTCTTTATTTGTCAGTCACTTGAGCATAACAAATGGTTTGAAAGTAATTCACATTAAATCAAATAAGATTTATTAAGAAAATGATATGCACCGGAAGCTCTGGTTCTCTAATAAATTTTTCCAGTCAAATTTCGTTTGAGGCAGTTAATAATGTCAAAAGCAATCCACACAACTTGTGTGTTAAAAAATATCACAGGAAACTTTCTTCAAAGCGCTTTCCAGTTTTGCTTATTTTCACCACTAATGAAACCCTGTGTCCTCTAAGGTAGCCATTGGCGATAACTCATCCAATTTTTGTGTGACGGTAGCTCAGACAGTAGGCTGAACATCTGAAGTAAGCAACAAATAAAATGTTCTTGTTTTGCTGTTAGGTACACTTTCAGACACTTTTCACTCACTCACTCACTCACTCACTCACTCACTCACTCACTCACTCACTCACTCACTCACTCACTCACTCACTCACTCACTCACTCACTCACTCACTCACTCACTCACTCACTCAATTAATCAATCAATCAATTCATCCATCCACTCATCCATCCATCCATCCATGGAACTATAATCAATCAATCAATCAATCCATGGAACCATAATCAATCAATCAATCAATCAATCAATCAATCAATCAATCAATCAATCAATCAAAAAACCCTCGTTACTTGCAATCTCCCTATTCTTCTCTCTTCTGCTTTGTTTCCGCGTACATTTAGTTGTTCAATATTGTTCTTAATTAATAAGTACTTTGTAGCACTTTGCATTTTTTTATATACATTAACACATTCCAACCCAGGACCGAAATCCCCAAATTTTGAAGTTGCCCTCTGAAGGACTGTAATACAATTCTAGAGACAGATCGAGCATGATAGTTCAAGGGTGGTGCCAGAATAGCTTGGCGCCTATGGGCGCCAAGCTATTCTGGCACTACCCTTGAACTATCATGCTCAATCCATGTCTTGTTGTGATGTGTCGGGGCTGAACGCGTTAAGTTACAGTGACCTTTACAGTGACTTTTACAGTGACTTTTACAGTGACTTTTACAGTGACTTTTACAGTGACTTTTCATAGTATATTATAGTGTACAAGGGACAGTTAGTTTGGAAGAAAGGCATTTCAACGCCCAAAATCTTATAATAAACGATTCATCATCATCCTCCTCCTCCTCCTCCTCATCATCATCATCAACATGTTCTCTCAAATTCATGCTGCGCCGTCTCTTCTTTACAAAATCTCTCCCCACAAAGCGCTTTGAGCATTCATTGCTGGTTGGTTAAACACACTCCACAAATCATATCACCATCATTATCATATCATCATCGTCGTCATCATCATCATGACATGGAAATCAAAACTGTTTCCGTATATACGACTCGACAAAGGCGCGATTGCAGCGAGGCAGTAAACAGCGGTGCGGCAAAGTTTTCTCGCCCTATGTATCAACGGCAATGCCGCTGCGAAGAGAGCGTGGCTTGCAGTACACCACAGTACACACACCAAGGGGAATTACTCAGCGCTGGACATAAACAGTTCAATCCCCTGACCCCTCTTATCAGGTACCCAATCAGCCCACGGAAAATACGCAGGTTGAAAAAGACTAACATATACATCCCAAAAAAAATGTGTCAGGTCAAGCCTTTAACCCATGTTTTTTTTTTCTTCTGGAACTTAGGAAGTAGGCTGGAGAAACACACATACACAAACGAGTGTATGCACTACTAAATATGGTCGGGTAAATACCCTCAAAACCCACATCAGATGCACAAGACAATACGCAACAATGTCAGGATTCACATTTTGCCTCGAGTTATAGAATACTCACAAACCAAATAGGTGAGGCTAGCGTTGGTAGAACAGTACACATATCAAGGAAAATTACTCAGCGCTGGATCAAACAGTTAGATCCCCTGCCCCTCTTATCAGGGATAGCCCACAGAAAATTCAATACGCAGGTAAAGAACAAGACGATCATTTTAAACACCGCAACAAATCTCAGCAATTCTAAACAGCTTAACTGAACAGGGGCGTGATGCCGCCGCTCGCACGGCTATAATTATGGAAACACAAAAATCGATTTTCCGCCTCCTGCTCAGCAACATTTTTGTTGTGTCGCCAAGCGATCCGCTGTCGCGTATCTATACTGACGAGCAAAAGAAATGCGACATTTTTGGAATCATCGGAAACACTAAAGTATTTTCGATGATTTAAAAAATGTCGCATTTCTTTTGCTTGTCCGTGTGTATAGAAACACAGCCTTAAGCTGTGTTTTCATATAGCCAGACGATGGCTGTGCGATAGTGAACACGACTTTGGTCGTGTCGCCTAGCGATCCGCTGTCGCGTAGCTATACTGACAAGCAAAAAAATGCGACATTTTTGGAATCATCGGAAAGACGATATCGTGTTTCCGATGATTCCAAAAATGTCGCATTTCTTTTGCTTGTCAGTATATATAGAAACACATCCTTAAGCTGTGTTTCCATATAGAGAGACGACGGTTATGCAGTAGTGGACACGACAACAAAATAGGCGAGCCGCAAGCAGAAAAATACTGTGCTGTGTGTCCACATACCGATTTAACCCATATAACCCCACGACCGTGTTTTCCCAAATTTTAGAGGTGTTAGCTAACGACTATGTACCAGCTGTAGGAGATGGACCGATCATGATAATTGAAGAGTAGTGCCTGACATTATCACGATCAACCCATCTCCTGCTGCAGGGCGTTGGGGGCTAAATGGGATTGTTGAAATATTTGTCACCTACTGAAAGCCACATTCTCTTCACAGCGCAATCATGGCGGGTTTGCTGTTGAATCACTCTGTGGGGCGGTACAATTGTGTTGCGATGCTGTCCTCAGTTGCACAGCTTATTCATAGCTGTCACGTTACGCGTATAGAAAGACTCACTCTTTATTTTCGCGTTCTCGATTTTTTTTCATCATCGCTTTCGCACAGGTTTACGCGTCGCTATATGGAAACATCACTTTATTGTAAACACTCCATTACCGTAAGGTAGGATTCACGGTTGACAGGCAGGAGACCCAGAGCTGTGATCCCGATATGCGAGCGTGCACTGATTTGCGACAGGAAAATGTGCATCTGAAAATCAGATAGTCCAGCCAGTTATCTAAACGAAAATGGTGGTGGTGGTGGTGGTGTCTGTGTGTGTGTGTGTGTGTGTGTGTGTGTGTGTGTGTGTGTGTGTGTGTGTGTGTGCGTCAATGTGTTTGTGTGTGAGCGAGAGTGTGTATGTGTTCGTTTGTGTGTTTGCGTCAGTGTGTGAGTGTGTGTATGTGTGTTAGTGTGTGAGTGTGTGTGTGTGTATGTGTGTGTGCGTGTGTATGTGCGTGCGTGTGTGTGTGTGTGTGTGTGCGATGGTGTGTGTGTGTGTGTATGAGATGGTGTGTGTGTGTGTGTGTGTGTGTGTGTGTGTGTGTGTGTGTGTGTGTGTGTTACAGGGATGAGTTTAGGCGGGAGCTGATTTAGTGACGTGGGTTCCCAATGCGCAAAAGGCCATCGGGCCGACGTCGACCGCCGTTGGTCCGCGCAAGGTCGTGCAAGGTCGCGCAAGGTCGTGCGCAAGGTCGTGCAAGGTCGCGCAAGGTCGTGCGCAAGGTCGTGCAAGGTCGCGCAAGGTCGTGCGCAAGGTCGTGCAAGGTCGCGCAAGGTCGTGCGCGGGCCAACGGCAGTTGACGTCGGCCCGATGGCCTTTTGTGAATTGGGTTGTAGTCGGGGTTTGTGACGGAAGGGATTCAAGGTGGGGCTAACTAGATAAAGGGACAATACACTCGGATACGTTCATCTCTGGCGGACACAACGCTCTGGTGTCATTTGTGACAGGGATTTAACAGGCATGGCAAAAACAGGCTCTGCTAAAATGTAATAAAGTAAAATGGTAGTTATTGGCTAGCACCTGCCCAACCCAAACAAACTTAACCCATCGTTTCTCTTGCTAAGAGTTCCTCCACTGGAAATCTTCCTAAATCGCTGTGTTCCGCATCTTAAAGTTATTGCCGGAACAGGACCTGTCTAAATCATTATCGGCTTTTACACCCTTTCGACACATTGTTTTCATGTAGTCATGTGATTGTGCGTGCATCAGTAAATGGTTAACTCTTTGCGTGTCGGTAGCGGTTTTAGTCGCGATGATTCCTGCAGGAATCATTGCGACTAAAACCGATACCGTCACGCAAAGGGTTCAATTAGAGTGTTTTGCGCCTACAGTTTGCTCAGACGTCCACTAATCAATCGGTGACAACTCACACTTCTGTATTCCTTGTCCGACAGCCGGTTCACATCCAGACGTAGAAGACCAGTTTCCGGTTCGTGAGCCTGAAACGAGAAACCATGCGCCAGAGGCATCGGGATTTATACCTCTCGCTGACACAACTTTGCTTTTCATGTTCTTTGGATGGGTTCGTGAGCTTGAAACGAGAAACCAAATGCCGCAAGAGGTATAGATCCTCATGAGCCCCCGCAGTTGCGGGGGCTCATGAGGATCTATGCCTCTTGCTGGCACCACTTTTGTTTTCATGTTATTTGGATGCGTGCAGTTCCTATACAAGCGTACGGAATATACTACGAATTTTACCGGAGAAAAAAAAAAAAAAACCACTTTCGGTGAACCCAACCTTCCCTTTCCAGCCGGATATAAACAGGAGCCACCGCGGCAACTAAATGCTTTGGACATTAGCGATGATGAGTTTTATCTCTTAGGAAAAATGGCGGGTTTATGTCACCAGAGTACAGTTCATATATTAAATTTCATAGTAAGTTCCGCGCGCTAAAGATTTCAGAAACACAATCTGCTCTCACCGACAAGGACGGGGTTAAACAGTGGCACCACTCCTTCGTATGACACAACATTAAAGTGGTTAATAAAGAACGCCTTTAAAAAAACACCCCCCAAAAAAACACCCTAAAACAAAAAAAAAGCAAAACAAAACAACAACAACCAACACATAACAACAAAAAACAAACAACACCAAAATAAAATAAAATTAATTATAATAAATAAAATACAATAAATACAATAAATACAACATGAAACATAATTCAATAATAACAACAACAAAAATAACAACAACATAAACAACAAGAAACCAGCGTGACCGTTTTGAACCCAAAGGCGCCCGTTACGCGTCCTTTAAAAGTAATGCAATACTACATTTTTTTCTTTCCCGGGTGAACCCTCGCGCGTCCAGTACAAGCCTACTGAGCTCCAAGCGACCGCGCAAGGGCTCGCGCAAAGAAACCACGCAGCAACGATCCGCCCTATGACTCCAAAAGAAATTAAGGCCATTGTTTGAGAAACAAGATTCTCACAATATTACTCACAATAAAAACCTCGATTTTCACAAAAATGGACTAACTGTTCTTTCGAATTCCTCGAGCAGAACTGTAGTGCTTCAACATGACGGATACTTTAATTTATTAACTGCTGGGGCAGAGCCGGAGAACGCTACCCAGCTGCAAGAGACATAAACCTCATGAGCCCCCGCTGTCGCGGGGGCTCATGAGGGTTTATGTCTCTTGCCAGTCATTTGTGCTTCATGCCTATTTTTGCGGTCACATTTTGGGTCACATTTGCATCTGCCATCTTCACGCGAGTGTCGGACAGCGTGAAGTCACATCAGACGAGCAATTCGTAATCTTTTGCAGCGAATGCGGTTAACCCTTTTAGCCCCGGATCCCTAGAGCAGGAGATGGCTTGGCCATGACAATTCAAGGGTAGTGCCAGATTAGCTCCGCGGCTGAAGGCGCCAAGCTAATCTGGCACTACCCTTGAATTATCATGGTCAAGCCATTTGCTGCAACTGGTGCATAGTCGTTAAGGCAACACCTCCAAAATTTGAGGAATGGGACCTTGGAGTTAAAAGGGGTAAAGCAACACAGACTATCACAAACTATCACAAACTATCACAAACTAACACAAACTATCACAAACTATCACAAACTAACACAAACTAACACAAACTATCACAAACTATACAAACTAACACACAAACTATCACAAACTAACACAAACTATCACAAACTATCACAAACTAACACAAACTATCACAAACTATCACAAACTAACACAAACTAACACAAACTATCACAAACTAACACAAACTATCACAAACTATCACAAACTATCACAAACTAACACAAACTAACACAAACTATCACAAACTATCACAAACTAACACAAACTATCACAAACTATCACAAACTATCACAAACTAACACAAACCGCCCCTGTCCGTAATTAATTGTCAAACGCTCTCCTCATTCAAATCACTTCTCAAAAGCTTACCTCTACAACGCTGCCTTTTACTAGTTCATTTCGGCCCAGCCATGCACAATTCATCACCACGGTCACGTGTGTGTGTGTGTGTGTGTGTGTGTGTGTGTGTGTGTGTGTGTGTGTGTGTGTGTGTGTGTGTGCGTGTGTGTGTATGTATGTGTGTGTGTCTGTGTGTGTGTGTGTGTGTGTGTGTGTTTGTGTGTGTGTGTGTGTGTGTGTGTGTGTGTGTGTGTGCGCGTGTTAGCTGTTAGCCTTTTCATTGTATCCGCGCTTAAAGCTACTTTTAGAATTTTAGAATAAGCGCTGAACAAATCTCCATTATTATTTATTATTATTTATTATTATTATTATTATTATTATTATTATTATTATTATTATTATAATTATTATTATTATCAGAACCTACTTTCTCGTTGAGCCAGACACCAGCGGAAGTGCATCCCATGATCTGCAAGGCGACAGCCACCAGACAGATGACCAGGGTGAAGTACTCAGACGGGGGAAAAGCGCCAACCATCAGTGCGTAGACGGAGAAACATGCCATCAGGATGCCCTCCCAGTAGACGGTGAACACTACCGTGCTAATGATCTTGTCCGCCAGCTCCACACTCTCCATCAGGCTGAGGTGGTACTGACGCAAGTCCTCCAGCGAGGAATCCCCCTCCTGGCGACTTTCCGCACTTCTGCAGAGGCCATGCCCAGTTAACAAAGATCCTTTGGGCCCACGACGGCTGCATTGGGCCCGCGCACGCCTGTGCGCGGGCCCACTGCGGCCGTCGTGGGCCCGAAGATATACGACTGATATGATTGTGATTATTAATATTTTGACCGACACCAGAACACTCGAATATATTGTGTAGTACATAAACTAAAGAAAAAAATGATGACAATAAAAGTGTTTTTTTCTTCTGCAAGCAATTTCGTTGTCAGATTTGTAACCCTTCACTGCCGAGAAAATGTCAACAAGATTCAGCTACAAGACACAAAGATCCTCATAAGCTCCCGCGATTGCGGTACCTCAAGAGGATCTATGCCTCTAGCTGAGACCAATTTGGACCGTTGCGGCTTTTGGTCGTCGCATGAACTAAGATTTCAGAAGCAAAATATGCGTCCAGTGACAGGAAAGGGGTTAAAAGCACGAAAATTCAAGAGACGGATATCTCCAAGAGCTCCAGATGTTGTATTCAAGCGCCCACAAAGCCCCTGGCTCCACTACCCAACACCCAACACCCCGCCCACTCTATCACATTTGTATCTGTTACTCATGTTGACCTAATTCATGTTCTCGCGCCTCAGGCGGACAAGGTAACACGCGGCCGTGAATAATATACAGTCTATTTCACTTATAACGAGGCCGGGTATAACGAAAGTCGGATATTACAACACTTTTTCAGACGTCCAGACAGACTCTTTCTATGTAAATTACTTCGCTTATAACAAACTTCGGCTATAACAACATTGGGTCCTCTGGTGATTTGTTATATCCGGGGATTACTGTACCATTTGAAAGACATCAGTTCTAGAGGCTGGCAATACACGTGTTAAAGCAAGCCCCGCATGAAGGGCTGCGGAAGTGTCGTATAGCGTTGCCGGTGGCAACGCTATACGCCACTTCCGCAGCTATGCACGCGGGGCGCCTTGAACGTGTTAAGCTAAACTGACCTTCTCAGGACTGGGCCGTTTCCTCCGTCAAGATTCGGCCCTCCAGCACTGGCCCTTTTCATCAGGTGGTCATTTGTATCTGTGTCTATGATCGTTGGCGAAGCTCGGAAAAGCGAGGTCCTGTCTTTCTGCGGCTGGGTTCTGAGTGCGGAGCTGTCAGAGTCTGTATCACCTACAGTCGTGATCTCCGTCGCGTTAGACGACTCATTGCGTGAACTCTCCTCTTCATTCAAGGAGTTGAAGTCCGAGTACGTAAAATCTGCCCTTTTCACTGTACTCTTCGGGTTAGCTTTCCTATTGGAAAAGGTAGTAGTGACAGATTTGGTGTTCAACCCCCTCTTCAATTTGTCCTTGACACGTCCGTCCTTGACACGGCTGTCCTTGACACTTCTGTCCTTGACATTCTTGCTGGCCGGGTTGCTGTGGTGATGATGCAGATGAAAGATCTCAAGGTCGAGATCGTCTGACGTACCCAGCAGGACTTTTTCGGAGCTCAATGCGTTCTCCTGAAGAAAATGCTTGCCTGGGTTTGCGATACCAAGATCCATTTCCTGGCATCGGGACAGGTCTGCATTGCCACTGAGCACAACTTCTGTGTCTGTGTTGACCATTGATATGAATCTGCTGTCTCCCTCAGAGTAGAACTTGGCAGGATCGCTATCTCCTTCAGTTGTAACCCCCATGTGCACGCAGCCACCGGTACTGTGCACATTACCTGTGGCCGCATTCTCAGGGGGGGTTAGTTTCTCAGCCATATCACTCAAACGCTGTGCGATTTCTCCGAAGGCGTGTCCAATGATATAGCAAAAGAATATGATGAATGCAATCAGCGTGAAGAAGCCTAGATACATGAAGATGTTGAGGTATGTGTACACGTAAAGCACCATAAAATACTCGGTGGTGTTGGGCTGGGCCGGTAACAGACGCGCACTCTTCAAGCCATGGCCGTCGGCTGGCGGATTGAACGTGTTGAGATAGAGGGGCACAGTGGAGACGGCGCACGTAGAGAAACCAGCCGCCATGTACACGACTATGATGGTCTTGAGGTTGGTCACTTGTGGCAGGGTGTTCATCTGCTGGAACACTCTCGCCACACCCTCGGCCAGTCGCACGGTGTACCTGCACACGGAAATGAACACAGGCGCCCGTCACGATAAGGTAAAGTGCATTGCTATGGTATACTCAGAGGCAATAAAACCGTGAACAGTGACGGTAAATGTACCTGCAAACAAAGAGACATCACAACAAAACAAGAAAGATTAAAAAAAAATAATTAATTAATTAATTAATGTATTATTATTATTATTATTTTTATTATTATTATTATTTTATTTATTTATTTATTTATTTTATTTTTTATTTTTATTTATTTATTTATTTTTATTTTTGTTTATTTATTTATTTATTTTTTCTTTGGTGTGTGGGGGGGGGGGGGGGGGGTTCAAATGTTGAGCTTACTGTCTGAGCTACATTCACACACAGGATTTCAATAGTGGTGAAAATAAGCAAAACCGGGCACTATATTACGTCCACGTGACGGGCGTCTTTGGGTTAACATAGGCAACGTTAGGTAGATAAACTATGACGACATGAATGAACGAATGAATGACTGAATGAATGAGGGAGGGAATGAATGAATGAGGGAAAGAATGAATGAGGGAATGAATGAATGAGGGAATGAATGAATGAGGGAATGAATGAATGAACGGTCGAACGAACGAACAATTCAGTTGAACGATTTGAACGAATGCATCATATGCATACAAATACAAAATTATTAACCTTTGGATGTTGGAAGCGGTTTGGGTCGAGGTGATTCACACAGGAATCAGTATGACCAAAATCGATACCAACACCCAAAGGGTTAATTTAATACACAGTTGAATAGACGTCTCGATAAACAGATAAATGTACACACACACAAAGTTCTATCCCCAGTAGCGAAATGGCTTCGGGCCCACGACGGCCGCAGTGGGCCCGCGCACAGCCGTGCGCGGGCCCACTGCGGCCGTCGTGAGCCCGAGGACCTTTGCTTGCTGGGGTTACAGGCTGACCTGGATGACATCCAGACGTGGGTGGTGTAATACCAGACGCCACTGCTGTAGACGATCATGAAAATGAAATGAAATTTACAAACCAAATATGCGAGGGAAGAGCCGGTAGTTATACACATACCAATGAAAATTATTCAGTTGTGGAAAGAGAAACAGTTGCCTTCCCAGACCCCTTTCTTATGGCACCCAGTGACTGGCGGTACGTGCGCTGAAAATAAAACTGTTCTGGTCTTTCTTTTACCTACCAATCTATGGTAGACATCCCCAGAAGCAAAACGTCTTCGGACCCACGATGGCCGCAGTGGGCCCGCGGACAGCCGTTCGCGGGCCCGAGGACCATTGCTTACTGGGGTTACAGGCTGACCTGGATGACATCCAGAAGTGGGTGGTGTAATACCACACCCCACTGCTGTAGACGATCATGAAGAGGAATATCAGCGCCATGTCCGTCGTCAGCCCGCTGAACCTCAGGACCTGAGGCCCGTAGCGCAGACAGTTGACGTAGGAGAAGAGCATCAGGACGACGTTGTGAAAACTGCTCACCACCTTCAAGAGGCGACCGGCTCTAAGGGACGACCGCTGACCTTTGCGCCAAGGCCAGTCAAAATGAAGTCCGCAAAACCTGTAGGTCAGTTCCCACGACCAGAAGAGGCTGAGCGTTTTGTCTGCGGGTGACATGGGTTTTGCGTCGAGAGGAGCCACTTGGGATAGCTTTGGCGTTTTCATGTCGACAACTTTATGACGTACGAAACTGTCTTACACCTGTATGGCGTATGAAACTGTTTTACACCTGTATGGCGTATGAAACTGTTTTACATCTGTATGGCGTATGAAACTGTTTTACATCCGTGTGACGTAAGAAATTGTTTTACACCTGTACGTAAATGAAACTGTTTTACACCTGTAGGACGTATGGAACTGTTTCACACCTGTAGGATATATGAAATTGTTTACGCCTTTATGGCGTATGAAACTGTTTTACGCCTGTAGGACGTATGCAACTGTTTTACGCCTTTATGACGCATGAAACTGTTTTACACTTGCATGACGCTTGAAATGTTTTGCACCTTTGCGACGCATGAAACTGTTTCACATCTTTATGTTGCGTGAAACTGAAAACTAAAAAGAGAGATTGAAAACCTTTAAGTACGCGGAAATGAAAGACGACGTTTCGGATCAGAGATCCTTCTTCACAGTGACGTGGAAACAACGTAAGACAGAAAAGAGCACACGAGAGAAAGAAAAGACGTCATCCTGAAACTGTTTTACACTTTTACGCTGTATGAAACAGTTTTATCCACACGACCCAACTTCTAGTGTGTGGGGTGAAGACCAGGAGTCAGTTGCATGAGCGAGCTTAGAAGCTGGGTGCACGCTACCACAAACACCTATTGCCGGGCGCAATTTTGTGGCGTCAATGTTGCTGCTACATTGCGGGGCGCCTACAATATTTCCGCCAGAAATTGCCACCCGATACAATCCGAGTCTATTTATATGTGGTAGCCCGCAAGGCTGGAGCAATGTTGCCGCCTCTCAGCCAATCAGCGGTGTCCTTGCGCCACTTCCCGTTTCCTCACTCCTCCGAGTCGGAAAAAAATGGCGGAGAAGTTGAACGACGGTTTTGAGACTGTTAACTCATTGGAGACAAGCCGCATGCGGAAACGCTGCGAATAGCCGCGTATCCGTATGCGGCACGTCTCCAGTGAGTTAATTGATCAACCTTGTCCGAGAGTTCCCATGCATATGGGACTCCCGCAGCTCCGAATAGTTCAACCGCGCGCGTGAGAGCTGTTCCATATATGGTAATGGCAGGTCAGTCAGTACAAACACATTGCGCGCACATTGAAACGTGTGCCACGAAGCCCATGTGGCAGGTGGCAAATTGTTGCTTACCACACATTGCCAGTCGCAAATTCTGGTATCTACAGCGGCGCACCTTGCTTAGTGGCTGGTGCAGGACTAAGCTCGCTTGTGCACTCCAGCAACTGGTTTCAGCCGTTACTTGTTTGATGAGTCCAGGCAAATTATACCCTTCACCGTATGCGTCCAACGTGTGCTGCCTCTGAGAGACGCGGTGCATGTGATGCGATTCCTTTAGCGAGAAGCGGGCCACTCGAGTGTTGATCCTGTCTGCTGCATAAAGGTCACCGATGTTTACTGTATTTGCGGAGCAGTAATTTAACCCCCTCACTGCCGAGAAAACCCGATCTCGGCCGAACTGCAAGAGGCATAGATCCTCATGAGCCCCCCGCGAATGCGAGGGCTCATGAGGATCTATGCCTCTTGCAGAGGCCACTTTGTGTCCAATGTTGTTTGAACAGCTGTGGCTTTGGGTCGCTTAGTGAGCACATGTTTCTAGAAAGAAAATGTACGTACGTTGACAGGGAAACGGTTAACACACGTCGCCACGAACCCCTGGCCGAGCTGTCCATCAAAGTTTATGAGGGGGAAATAATTGATCAAAACGTGCGCTGGTTTTCCGTCACTGGCCAGCAAAAAAAAAAAAAAAAAAAAAGTACATTTAAAATCCCCTCACATATACCCAACTGCAAGAGACATAAATCTTCATGAGCCCCCGCAGTCGCGGGGGCTCATGAGGATTCATGTCTCTTGTCATTCCAACGTTATTTGTGCCTGTATCTGGTCCCATTTACATATGTATTCTTCACGCAAACGTTGGACACCTGCATTCGTTTCAGACGCGCACGTCTTGATCAATGGCATCGAAGGGTTTAATGAAGTTAGTGTTTCGTCATAAGACGCCTGTTCCACACTTTTTAACACAGCATATCAACCGCATATTTTCTTTCATGGAACATAATTATTCTTATCATGCTGATACAATGGTGATCAGCGTTTGTTTATACTTGAAGACCCTCTGAATTATGAAACAAAATATTGCTTACTTTCTTCCTACAAGACTGAGATCAAAATACAAATAAAGCTTAAAAACTTGAGCCTGCGCAGGGGCGGATCAGTTACCTGGGCTGGGGGTGGGGGGGTTCAACATTTTCTTTGGGACCTTCAACCTGATACAAAAGGCCTCCCTGACGCTAGACCTTGCTTCCAGGGGTAAAAATAGAAAAGCGAGAGAGGGAAGGGGGGAGGCGGGGTGGCGGTGGGGGCGAGGGGTTGGGGGGGGGGGGCTGAGACAGGTGCGTGCGTGTGTTAAGACTTTCACCACTCTCCAAATATCAAACAAGGAGGGGGGGGGGGGTGGTCCAAACACCACAAAAGGGACTTTCTTATAACATTTTAAAGAATTTTAGGTCGGAGAGGGGGGGGGGGGACCCCTGGAACCCCCCCCCCCCACCCCCAGATCTGCCCCTGCTGCGGTTCGCAGGCCGCAATCACGAGTGATTTTATTGTTCTTACTAAACCTGCGGACTAAATCCGATACCTGTTTCCTTCCACTTTCTCCGTTTTTACGTTGGCGTTGTCAGGAAATAATTATGTAGTTCAAGGACTCTTTAGTATTTAGTGCAAGCGTTCCTAACATCGTTAGTACAAATAGTTTAGTATGACACAAAGTCGATCAAACAAGTGGGGCAGGCACAAATTAGATATCAACCAATCGAATGTTAGCAGCCCTTGAACTACCCAGTGCGCAAAGGTCGTCGGGCCGATGTCGGCCGCCGTCGGCCCGACAGCCTTATGCGCATTGGGTAAATACTAAAGAGTCTTTGAATTCTCTCTTGGCTTGACTTCGCGAACGAAGATTTTATAGGAGTTGACCCACGACGTCTGCAGGCTTGTTCGTGGCTGCGGAGGCCAATCCGAGACAGGCAGGTTCGACCGCAGTGGCTGCAGGGGAAGGTATGGCCAGGGTTCTGAGCTGCGGCATCTCTGTTTTTTCTCCTGAGCCGCTTGTCCTTAAGGCTAGCTCTGTGAGAGTCCTCAAAGGAGACAGCTGCCTTGTAAATGGTGGAGCGCCAGGTGTCACGGTCCGCAGCAAGCGAAGACCACTGGTGGTGGTCGATTTGGCAGGCACTAAGTGACTTCTTGAGACAGTCTTTGTATCTCTTCTTTGGTGCCCCTCTGTCACGGTGTCCAGTAGCAAGCTCGCCGAACAGGGTGATCTTTGGTAGGCGATGATCCTCCATCCTGGAGACATGCCCCGCCCAGCGGAGCTGTGTCCGCAGCAGCAAAGCCTCGATGCTCACAGTTTCAGCCTGTTCAAGGACCTCGACGTTGGTGACATAGTCACTCCAGTGAATGCCCAGGATGGTACGCAGGCAGCGCTGGTGGAAGCGTTCGAGGAGTCGTAGTTGGCTGCGGTAGAGGGCCCAGGACTCGGAACCATACAGCAGGGTGGTGAGGACCACAGCTCTGTACACGCTGATCTTGGTGCCTGTTTTCAGCTGTTGATTGTGCCACACCCGCTTGAAAAGTCGCCCGAAAGCGCTGTTCGCTTTTGCCAGCCTGCTGTCAAGCTCCTTGTCCAGCTTGGCGTCCGACGTGATAATGCAGCCAAGGTAAGTAAACTGGTGCACTGACTTTAGTTCAGACTCGCCAATGGTGATGTGAGGAGGGCGATACACTGTCTTGGGTGCCGGCTGATGGAGGACAGCATCTGCGAAGCAAGACGTGATGCGCTGCAGGGCTCTCTCTGTGTGTGCAACGAGGGCAGCATCATCAGCAAAAGGCAGCTCACGAATCAGTTGGTCTAGGGTTTTCGTGTGGGCCTGCAGTCGTCTGAGGTTGAACAGGCTGCCATCGAGACGATACCTGATGTACACTGCATCGTCATCATCGAGGTCCACTGTGGCCTGCTTCAACATCATGCTAAAAAAGATGGTGAAGAGGGTCGGTGCCAGCACGCAGCCCTGCTTTACGCCGTTGAGAATAGGGAATGGTTCTGAGAGGTCATTGTTGAGTCTGACCTGGCCTTGCTGGTCCTCGTGTAGCTGGACAATCATGTTGAGGAACTTTGGGGGACAGCCAAGTCGCTCCAGGATCTGCCACATGCCTTGCCTGCTCACAGTGTCGAACGCTTTTGTTAGGTCGACAAATGTTACGTACAGCCCTTTGTTCTGAAAAGAAAAGGGGAGACTGCCAGTGCTAATATTTTAGGAAGGTTACAAAGTAAAGTAGATTATAGCACTGTCAGGGGAGAGAAATGTGCATGATCGACCAGTGATCATAGATCTACTGTGGCCAAAGCACACAAAAAAAAAGATAGGAAAGAGAGGGGGCGCTAAAAAAGTGACTGAAAGCAATGCATATGGAAGCCCCCCCGAAGGGGGGCGTATCACATATCCCACTGTTCCAGCCACTCAGTGCATGGAAATTTAAATATAGGTCCCCCCGAGGGGGGTCCAGATATTTAGCCGGTGTGGACAGCTGTTTCGGTCTTGGCGACCTCCTCAGCACACCATCGGCGATACTGGAGGAGGCAGGAATTTCTGCCTACCTGCAAAGACAACCACATTTTACTGTGGTGTCTGCAAGGGCATACATTCCATGCCACCACCTAGAGCCAAATTTCCATGCACCCTAAAAGAGAACCTACCAAAAGGGGGGAAGGGGTTGCAGTCGATATTGTAGTAGTAAATGAAAAGAAAAGGGGAGACTGCCAGTGCTAATATTTTAGGAAGGTTACAAAGTAAAGTAGATTATAGCACTGTCAGGGGAGAGAAATGTGCATGATCGACCAGTGATCATAGATCTACTGTGGCCAAAGCACAAAAATCTACTTTACTTTGTAACCTTCCTAAAACAGCCCTTTGTTCTGCTCGCGGCACTTCTCCTGTAGCTGTCTCAGCACAAAGACCATATCGGTGGTGCTCCTGTTTGCTCTGAAGCCACACTGGCCCTCTGGGAGTTGGTCTTCAGCGATGGCAGGTACCAGCCGGTTCAGGAGCAGCCTTGCAAGGATTTTCCCAGCAATGGACAGCAGGGTAATTCCCCGATAGTTGGAACAGTCAGACTTCTCGCCTTTGTTCTTGTACAGGGTGATAACGACTGCATCACGGAGATCTTTTGGTAGTGTTCCTTCCTCCCAGCAGCAGAGAAAGAGGTCATGGAGCTTGTTGTGCAGTGCTGTGCCTCCATGTTTCCAGATTTCTGGCGGTATTCCATCAATGCCTGCTGCTTTGCCACTCTTGAGCTGGTGGATGGCTGTGAGGGTCTCTTCAGCGGTAGGCGGTTCGTCCAATTCAACTTTACTGGGAGGTGTGGGATTTGTAGGACGACTGCTTCTTGAACAGTGCGCTCAGCGCTGAAGAGGCTCTGAAAGTATTCCGACCAGCGGTTCAAGATGGAGGTATTATCTGTGAGGAGTGCCTGGCCATTCGCGCTTCGCAGAGGACTTTGTACCAGGTGCCTGGGGCCATACACTGCTTTCAGTGCTTCGTAGAAGCCCCTGTAGTCACCATTGTCAGCGCAAAGCTGGGTCCTCTGTGCAAGTCTGGTCCACCACTCATTCTGGAGATCTCTGAGCTTGCGCTGGAGACTGCTGCAGACGAGGCGGAAGGCAGACTTCTTCACATGGCAGGAAGGCTTTGAATTACATATTTCGCAATAATGCCAAAGTAAAAACGAAGAAAGTACCAGTAGTTTGATATGACACAAGGTCGACAAAACCACCACTTTTCACGAACATGCATTGAGATTGCTGCGATGACGCCTAATTTGTGCATGGATGGACAGTAATGATATGTGGCAGCATCATCACCACCCTGCAAGCTCCGGCATACGCCTGCCTTTACCCCCACCGCTGAGCTAACCTCCCCCGCTGGTGTGTGATGTGTATGCCGGGGGTGAGTGGGGGTGTGTGCATCTGAGCACGTGCGAGTGTGCATGTGTGTGTGTTTGTATTTGTTTGTGTGTGTGTATGTGTGTGTGTGTGTGTGTGTGTGTGTGTGTGTGTGTGTGTGTGTGTGTGTGTGTGTGCATGAACTGAATTGAATTGAAACTTTATTTTCTAAGGATGAAGACAGTAGGCACGCAGGTCTTTTTACATGTCGGTCCTTAATAAATATAACAGCAGAAAAGGTAACAAGACAAATAAAATAAAATAAAATAAAAAGAAGAGATAAACAGAAATATTTTGCAGAGAGAGAGAGAGAGAGAGAGAGAGAGAGAGAGAGAGAGAGAGAGAGAGAGAGAGAGAGAGAGAGAGAGAGAGAGAGAGAGAGAGAGAGAATGCATGTCTCAATCGTTCTGCTACCTTTTTTTACAATTATTTTTGTTTCAGTATTACTTTTACTTCAAACCCTTATTTGTACGTTATTCTTCTTGTTGTAATGTATTATATTTTGGATAGTTGATGTAGCAATGACATGATCTGTACCTACATCATATATCCTTGAAAAATAGAATGTCGTTATCGTATCGTTATCATTAACCCCACGTTTAACTGCAGCTCCCTACAGCCAATGCATGCAGTCGGGATTTTTTTTGTCAGACAGAAACGTATCATCACATGACCTTTCAAAAGAAATACATCGCAGAAATGATAATGATCACGCGTTTCTCAGGCTATTCATCATGAAGTGATGATCGATGCATTAACCCTATTAGCGCCTTTGGCGCATGTCCCCAATTTGGAAAGTGTTACTTAACGATTATGTATCACTTGCAGGAGGTGGATTGACCATGATAATTCAAGGGTAGTGATAGATTAGCTTGGCGCCTGAATGCGCCAAGCTAATCTGGCACTATAAATAAATAAATCAGCGCATTAAATATGCGCTTTATCCCAATCGAAAATTGGCTCAAAGCGCCGCCGCGAACTGAACCCAACAAGCACGCTCACGTGAATCACGCGCATTCACTCACACACTGTACATAAACACAGAACATTCACGTGGTGCTAAAGGCAAGCTCAAGCGACTGAGCTACTGAAGTTTTGGAAGTTCAAATCATTTATATTTGAAATTTGATTAAGTTGGCTGAAATTGATACCAAAGTCGTGGGGGAGGAAGAGCCGGAGTACCCGGAGAAAGAACCCCCGACGGTCCGCCCGAATTAACGGTGACACTTACTAGAGGAGAAAAGTCCGACGCCGGAACCGGTATCGACCCTCCCACCTCTAGCATTGGTAGCAGGCGCTTTTACCGCTGCGCCACGGACCTATCCTTGAATTATCATGTTCAGTCATCTCCTGCTGTAGAGTGTTGGCGCTGAAAGGGTTAAAGTGTTTTGTTCCTATAACGGTTCGTCGTCATGGCGCTTCACAAATTGCGTTCAGTATGTCAAATGATCATCGACTTTTCCTTCCCATGGGCAGGAAACTATTTATATCAACCTGTATAGTGCCGAAAAAAACTGAACACCACCCAACCGCAAGAGGTATAGATTCTCATGAGCCCCCGCAGTCGCGGGGGCTCATGAGGATCTATGACTCTTGCTGACATCACTTTGAATCTGTGTCCCTTGGACAGCTAGGTGTTTTTTATTTTTGGTGATGAATTTACGAAGATTGCAGAAACTATCTGCCTCAGCTGGCGCCGGGATACAGAAGGTTTAATTCGGGTCGCTTCTAGGCGATCGTCAAAGTATTGAACACCTGATGCTGTGCTCCAGAAAATCCTATAGAAATAACTGTATTGCAGCGGTAGTCAGCTATTACCTTCACACGACGAGCGTATTTGAATCGAACCACAGGCTGCTGTGCGTTGAGAAACCGTGTTTTACGAGCTTGAATGAATGAATGAATGAATGAATGAATGAATGAATGAATGAATGAATGAATGAATGCGTAACGTAAATATGTTAATAGTAATACACAGATGTATAGACGGCTGGACAAACAGATGATTATGTTAAACCATGAACGGTTTGTCGACACTTACTTATGACACACAAGTTCTGGCCCGAATGAATGAATGAATGAATGAATGAATGAAGGCATGCGTGCATAAATATGTTAATAGCACAACACAGATAAATAGACGGCTGGATATAAAGATGACTATGTTAAACCCTTAAGTGGCGATGATTTACAAGTCGAGACATGTCGACACTTACTTATGACACAAGTTCTGGCCCGAATGAATGAATGAATGAATGAATGAATGAATGAATGAATGAAGGCATGCGTGCATAAATATGTTAATAGTACAGCACAGATAAATAGACGGCTGGATATAAAGATGACTATGTTAAACTCTTAAGTGGCGATGATTTACAAGTCGAGATGACACACACGTTCTGGCTCCGAGGCTGTGCCCTCGAAGCCAGAACGTGTGTGTCAAAAGCAAGTGGAGGCTAGTAAAACCTCAGCAGCCATGCTTTGGCGTATTATTCCACTGTCGTTTGATAGCTGTTCCGTGTCGTGCTGGTTTGAATCGACTGAGCCTACAGAAGCGTTTTTCTTACTTCTGTTTTGCTTATAATAACACAGAAATAACCTCCACAACTCCAAGTGCTGCAGTTACGTCGTCAACAAATCTTTATCGAGCTCAACAGTGACGTCAACAACGCTTTACTGCGTTCAGCTGCAATCTTGTGCCTGAATTTACGACCAACGTGGTCCTGATCCGTCTGAGTGTAGGCCATCCCGGAATGTAGGGCATGGTCGCGGAACACGATTTAGAAAAGACACGCGTAAAGATAGTAGAAAATCTCGCCGAAAGTGAGATAAACAGTGTGTTTTCATTCCTACGTCACACGACCAAGCCCTTTACAGCAAACCTTACCATGTGACCTCGAACGACTAATTTCGGACTTCTTGTAGCCCTCTTTGTGACGCGTCTTGGATTCTAGTTTTGTTCCTCACAAACCAGATAGGTGAGGCTAGCGCTGGCAGAATTGTATACAACCCAAGGGGAATCACAGCGCTGGACAGACAAACAGTTAGATCCCCCGCCTCCGCCTATCAGGCACCCAAACGCCAGCCCACAGAGAAATACGCAGGTATAGAATTAGAGGATGGAAATGATCGTCTTGTTGAAACCTAATGGTATCCGTGTCTTTTTAGACGACTTGGGCAATTTGGGCGTGGATTCCCTCCCCCCCCCCCCCCCCCCCCCAAAAAAAAAAAAAAAAAAAATAGAACTATAATCTGGGTCCAGTGGCAGTGAAGGGGTTAATTCCTTCACTGCAAAAACACACAAATCAAATTGACACAGTATCTAATGAGTCTCCACAGGTACAACAGCCAATGCGGGTATGTGCTCGTGGCTAGCCTGAGTCATATCCACGACACCATAATTATTATCCAGCTGTCTGTCTGCGAGCAAGGGTTTTCCCGCGGTGAATCGACGATAGTGTTAGAGACGCCATTTCTAGCCGCTGGCAGTGAATGTGTTAATTGTTCCTGTCATCGAAAGAACGTAAACTATATTTCCTGAATTTAACCCTTTGCCTGTCGGTAGCGGTTTTTGTGACGACCATTCCTGCAGGAATCATTGCGACAAAAACTGCTACATATAGCCATGGGGTAACGTGGTAAATGTATACTAGCGAGCAAAAGAAATGCGACAAAAACTGCTACCTACAGCCATGGGGTAACGTGGTAAATGTATACTAACGAGCAAAAGAAATGCGACAAAAACTGCTACCTACAGCCATGGGGTAACGTGGTAAATTTATACTATCGAGCAAAAGAAATGCGACAAAAACTGCTACCCACAGCCATGGGGTAACGTGGTAAATTTATACTAACGAGCAAAAGAAATGCGACATTTTCGGCACCATCGGAAATACTAAAGTGTTTCCGATGGTTTCAAAAACGTCACATTTCTTTTCCTTGTCAGTATATACTTCATGAAGTGTAGACCCAGGACAGCGGCTGTTGGAAGCTGTTTTTGTCGCGATGATTCCTGCAGGAATCATCGCGACAAAAACCGCTACCGACAGCTAACGGGTTAACTATAAACACAGTACCCTTGCACGTTTCGAACATGCGTCGCATCAGAGAGATACGATGTAGATGCTGCAATTTCTTCTTAAAGAAATCTTGTTCAGCTTTTCATAAGTAGCATTTGATCATAGCGTCCGCTCACAAGATCATTCAAGTGTTGATCCTGTCTGCTGGGCAAAGTTTACTGATGTTTACTGTATACGCGGAGCATGATCCTGTGGTAATTTAGCACTCTTCTTCTGACGATCCACTGGCCAAACTGTCAATCAAATTATGAATGAACATTTGATCAAAGTCTGTGCACAGGGCCTTGGGCCGACGTCGGCCGCAGTTAGTCCTGGCGCACAATTCTACGGGGGGTGGGGGAAAGGGGGGGGGGATTCTATTGTAAAAGTGACATGAAGGTTATTTCTTTGAAAATCGCTTCAATTTTCTTTTGGTTTGTCCTGTGATAATCATGGCACGTGTGCAGTTAATTAAACTGGTCGTCATTTGTCATATGATTAGGCAGCACAGGGGTGGGGGGTGGGAGGTGGGGTGAGGGGGGGAATGTGGGGGTGGGTGGGTGGGATGTGGGATGGGGTTGGTGGGGGTTGGGGGGGGGGGTTAAGGCGTGTCTATGTCAAAATTTGCTAAAATATAGAACGGGGAGAGGGTCCAAACATCCCAGAAAGGGACTTCGTTATAGCATTTTAAAAAATTTTGGTTGGGGGAGGGGGGGGGGAGGGACCCCTGGAATCTCCTGTCCCAGATCCGCCCCTGAACGAAGCGTGAACTTCCTTGCTGTCTGAAGAACGAGTGCTGGTAACAGATGTCTCGTTAAAGGCAGTGGATGATGTTTTCTAGCAAGTCGGCTTTGTTTCAGAAGTGGCCAATGACTGGTTAACCCTTTCAGTCCCGAGTCCCTTACAGCAGGAGGTTATGTTATTTAACCCATTTAGCCCCGAATCCTTGCAGCAGGAGATGGATTGACCATGATGATTCAAGGGTAGTGCCAGATTAGCTTGGCCTAATCTGGCACTGCCCTTGATTTATCATGGTCACTCCATCTCCTGCAACTGGTACATAGTCAGTAGGCAAACCTCCAAAATTTGAGAAATGGGACTTTGGGGGTAAAAGGATTAATTTGATTTCTTTTTCATGCGCATTTCCGACGTCAGTCTAAAATGATGATCAGTTGTCTGAAAACTGCTGCCTGATTATTTTGACAAAGGACAATCCGTTTTGATAGCGGTACCCGTGACTGCGACAAAAGAAACCAAGACGATTTTAACAGAAATAACATGCGTGTGACTCATTCCATGCAACCCCCACGCCATATTCACGGCTCCCAATCTGATCACGTGACTCGAACAATAAAAAACCCATGTTGTGAAAAAGTAGGCCAGCGACGGGGTTAATCGATGGTTAACACATCATTTTGCCGATTTTTAAAATTCTCAAGGTGAAATCTCTGTGTCCTACTTTTTTTTTTTTCAAAGTGTAGAAACGTCTGACCTCATGACCTTCAATAAGGAAGTACATTAGTTCATTCGGCCCCCGACACACCACAACAAGACATGGATCGAGCATGATAGTTCAAGGGTGGTGCCAGAATAGCTTGGCACCACCCTTGAACTGTCGTGCTCGATCCGTCTCTAGAATTGTAATACAGGCCTTCAGAGGGCCACTTCAAAATTGGGGGATTTCGGTCCTGGGGTAGAATGTGCTAAAATAATCATAGTGATCGCGTTCTTCATAGAATATAAAACATGAAGTGATAATCGATGGCCTAAAGTGTTTTTGTTCCCGAAAACGTCTTCGGGCCCACGACAGGCCCCAGTGGGCCCGCGCACAGCCCACTGAGTTTCTCTGTCTGTGCGTGCGTCATCGCGGTTTATCACAAATTTCAAATGAAGGATTATTTTTGTCCGTCGGGTAGACTTTAACCGCTGCACTGTATAAAAGAAAAATGAAAACGATCCATCTGCAAGAGGCATAGATCCTCGTGAGTCCCCCCCCTACCCCCCGCACTTGTGGGGTGCTCATGAGGATCTATGCCTCCTGCTGACACCACTCTCAAGGTTGTCTACCATCCTTGGAGTTCTTAGGCAGGAACAGTTTACTTTATAATTTTATCAGTTCAGTTCGGTTCGATTAAGATGGAATTTCTGCGCTCGAAAGGCCCATACGTGCTCCACCCCACCCATCAGAGTCCCTTTCGATATCTTACCAATACTGGTCTGAGAATACAGTTGTAAGCGCTAACCTCCTCCTACCCCCTCTCCCTCACATCTCGCCCAAAAATAATGTTGAAGGAAATTTGGGGGGGGGGGACAAGAAAACATTAAAATTATATATTTCTGTTTGTTATTATGTAGAGAACACAGTATTTTTGAAGAAGAAAATGTGACAAGATTGTGTTTGTTAGGTTTTAGTTTTAAGCTGTTAACTCATTCGAGACGTGCCGCATCCGGATACGCGGCTATAAGCCGCGTATCCGGATGCGGCACGTCTCGAATGTGTTCAACTGTCGCTTGCCTTTCCTACTCCTGTTGCTTGATGCTTTGGAGGCTGGAAAGTAACGTTAGGCACGCTAGGGCTCCCCTCCCCGCCCTCCCCCCTCCTCCCACCCGTCTCCCCTCCAAAGTAGCATGACCCCCCCCCCCACCTCCTCCCCAACCCCCAATGCATAACACTCTCCTACACCAATAAGAGGGAACAAATGATATGGTACATGATACTTTGGTTGTACAGCAAACTGTTCATATGAGTGAAGGGCTGTTCAAGAAAATAGAACACGGGTTGCTTCAATACAATCATCAATATATTGAACACCTATTGCCCGACTGAGTCCTAGCAGCAGAGAGGTAAATGACCAATGCCAGAGGCGTGTAAGAGGCAGAGATCATGCCAGTAATGAAATTGTTATCTCATTGAGGGCGCCCCGCATCGATAGCTGCGAAAATGTCGTATAGCTTTGCCGGCGGCAACGCTATACGACACTTTCGCAGCTATCGATGCGGGGCGCTTGAATGAGTCAAAAGCGATTTGCTTCATGGCAGGCTGTATTTGACTGCTCAAATTCGCCGGTACTACGAGGTTATCAATGTGTTCTTGCCTCAACTGATTGTTTTACCCTTCTTTTCACAACCCGTGCGACTAGGCACGCGTACCAGAGGCTTTTCGCGCCTTTTGAATCAGTGTAACGGACGGAACTCTCGTGCGCAAAAAGGAGAAGAAGAACAGCAGAAAGTTTCATTTTCCGACATTCACACTTTATAATTTAAGTGTCCGACATTATTGTAAGACATACTTAAGTTAGCCCTTGTGTCCAACATTATTGTAAGACATACTTAAGTTAGCCCTTGTGTCCAACATTATTGTAAGACATACTTAAGTTAGCCCTTGTGTCCAACATTATTGTAAGACATACTTAAGTTAGCCCTTGTGTCCAACCGTTATTGTAAGACATACTTAAGTTAGCCCTTGTGTCCAAAATTATTGTAAGACATACTTAAGTTAGCCCTTGTGTCCAACATTATTGTAAGACATACTTAAGTTAGCCCTTGTGTCCAACATTATTGTAAGACATACTTTAAAACATTAATATTTTATAATGAAAAATTGCGAAGTATTATCCCTTTACTGTCTAGAGTATGTCGCTTTAAAAATTGCCGGAAAATGTCGCGTCCAAGGAAGTTCAAGTCTGTCGTCAACTGAAGCTAATAACCGTAAAGGAATCATCTATCAGCCTGACCTCTTCTGCCTATATCTCTGACTTACTCCATCTGTCATACTCCATCTCGCACCGTCCGCTCTTCTCTGACACACGCAAATTTCGCCTTCCCAATTTCAAATGTACAACACGTGGCGGTCGTGCCTTTCCCATCTTTTCCCCGCCACTTGGAACAGCCTCCCCGCCCCAGTCCGTAACTGTCAAATGCTCTCCTCCCTCAAATCACTTCTCAAAACTACAACGCTGCCTTTTACTAGTTAATTTCCCTAACCATGCACAATTCATCACCACTGTGTGTGTGTGTGTGTGTGTGTGTGTGTGTGTGTGTGTGTGTGTGTGTGTGTGTGCGCGCGTATGATGTGTGTGTGTGCGTGTTAGCTGTTAGACTTTTCATTGTATCAGCGCTTAGAGCTACTTTTTAGAATAAGCGCTTAACCGAAATCTCCTTTATTGTTATTATTATTATTATTATTAATATTCGCGACATAAACCCTTTACTGACAGCCAAAAGGTTAATGTATCTGTCTGCGGTGCGCGAAGGTTAACTTCAACAAACTAATGTTTTACTCATGAATCATCGCGACTAAAAACGCTGCCGACACGCAAAGGATTAAGTTACAAGCGCCCAGAGCCACAAAACGTCTTGGAACGAATTGATCCAGTGTCATAATATGAAGTGGACAAATTACACATTCTCAATCTCTGTGTGGTTCAAGTTCTTGTTACCTGAAATCTGAAAATGGTCGCTCAATCTTAAGAACCACTACAGCTACGTTGTACAAAAGGTAATGATAGTTGTGCCGTAGAACCGAATAGACCCGTTGCGAGTTCCCGAGCAGCGCGAGAACGCTCGCTAGATTGCGGGACTTTGAGCCGAGACTAGACTTAGCAAGCCACAAAATGTGGGCAACTCGGCCAGCTGATACACTTGGCCGATACTATTTTGCTGTAAATCACATGTAACTTGCGGGAAAATTTAAGCTCAGGTTGACAAAAAAAATAAAAATAAAAAAAAAAATAAACCCAAACTGTCGACGATTGCTTCCTGATCATACAGTTGTTACAATGCAACCTGTTTCAGATTTTTGCGAAAATAATACTAAACAAGACGACCTCGCAACATTCATTAACTCATTCAGCCCGACGCACGTATTTCCCAAATTTTGGAGGCGTCATCTAACGACTATGCAACTGTTGCAGGAGATGGATCCGATAATTCAAGGGTAGTGCCAGATTAGCATGGCGCCCACAGGCGCCATGCTAATCTGGCACTACCCTTGAATTATCATGGTCGGCCCATCTCCTGCTGTAGTGCGTCAGTGCTGAATGGGTTAAAACGGCCTAAGTCGATGAAGCCCGGCCCCGCAACCATTTCCCCGCGCCAAGCTTAGTCAAGAAACCGGAAGTCTCGTTTCCGCGGCTTGCAAATGGCCGCAGCTGTGAGCTGTTTGATTGGGTGAATGCTTAGACAGCTCAAAGTGTTTCTCTTTTGTGAAAAGCAAAGGACAGTCGAGCCGAGTTTTTAACACGTGCAGAAAACGACTAGCAGTGAATATTTTAGAGACTGAAACTATTTTGTACCGAAGATTGTGGCTTGGAAATCAGTGGTTCGGGGTCTAAAGCTACCCACTCCTGATTGCACTGTTTGTTAGGGATACTGTTAACCATTTTAGCCCCCACACCATACAACAGGAGATTGATTGGCCATGATAATTCAAGGGTAGTCACGCCAGATTAGATTGGCGCCTTCAGGCGCCAAAGCTAGTCTGGCACTACCCTTGAATTATCATAGTCAGTCCACCTCCTGCAACTGGTACATAGTCGTTAAGTAACACTTCCAAAATTTGGGAAATGCACCCGTGGGGCTGAAAGGGTTAAAGGGAAAGCAAACGTTATCTGCAGTGATGACATCACTTCGGAGATGTTCAAGCACCGCACAAGGGACACAACCACACAAACACGCACTATGTAGAGTGCCCATGCTGGCGGCTGTTGTCTCCCTTGCTCTATAATGCTGATGAACTCGAACTGATAATGTCCCGCTATTAGTGCATGAGTTTGGCCACGGCAATATCAACCCAATATTTCACCCTTTCCCTGCCACTGGCCGTATAGTTTCTGAAATAATTTTATGTGTTCATTCAACGACCAAAAGCCACAAACGTCCCCCCCAAAAAATGGATACAAACTGGCCGAAGCAAGAGACATAGATTCTCATGAGCCCCCGCGACTGCGGGGGCTCATGAGTATCTATGTCTCTTTGCGGTTGGATAGTGTCATCGGTAGAGAAGGTGTTAATGTACGTCTTGATAATTCGTTTATATAAGCGAATGGGGTACTGCACTGGGACTGGCTGATTTGATGCGTGATTGGCTGATTTGATGAAAGATTGGCTGATTTTATACACGTATTAAAGCGACCTTGTCTAGTCAAACAAAAGGGTGAACGGTTTGGCAATATCACCTTTTCTTGGCATGTCTTACAATAATGCTGAAACAAAGGGCCAGCTTAACCTGTTCAGCGCCGGGGAAATCTAAATACCACCCATCTGCAAAAGGTATAGATCCTCATGAGCCCACCCTCCTGCTGTTGCGGGGGCTCATGAGCATCTATGCCTCTTGCTGACACCACTTTGAATCCATGTTTCCTGTGGCAGCTAGAATAAAAAAAATAATTGAACTAACTCATCGTGCCCCAAGACCGAAATCCCCAAATGTTGCCGTCGTCATCTGAAGACTGCTGTGCATTGCAGGACACAGATCGACCATGATAGTTCAAGGGTGATGCCACAATAGCTTGGCGCCCATAGGCATCACCCTTGAACTATCATGGTCGATCCATATCTTGCTGTGGTGTGTCTGGGATAGAATGAGTTAACAAAGATTGCAAAGACACAGTCAGCATTAACTGGGACTGTACGAGTGAACGTAACCCATTGTGCCCGAGGTACGAAATACCCACATTTTGGCGATATCCTCTCAGTACTGCATTGTAATTCAGGGACTGTACGAGTGAACGTAACCCATTGTGCCCGAGGTACGAAATACCCACATTTTGGCGATATCCTCTCAGCACTGCATTGTAATTCAGGGACTGTACGAGTGAACGTAACCCATTGTGCCCGAGGTACAAAACACCCACATTTTGGCGATATCCTCTCAGTACTGCATTGTAATTCAGGGACTGTACGAGTGAACGTAACCCATTGTGCCCGAGGTAAGAAACACCCACATTTTGGCGATATCCTCTCAGCACTGCATTGTAATTCAGGAGACAGATCGACCATGATAGTTCAAGGGTGGTGGCAGAATAGCTTGGCGCCTATATGCGCCAAGCTATTCTGCCACCACCCATGAACTATCATGGTCGAGCCATATCTTGCGGTGGGGTGTCGCGGGGCAGAATGAGTTAAGAAATTCGAATGACGTCAGAGGTCAGACGTCAGATGAAGGACTAGTCTGCTCTTCTGCTTTGTGCGTAAGGGAGTTCCACCGACTCGTGCTATGGGCAGTAGAAAACGTATGCTACGTGTGCCTACTCCCATGGGCTGTGAAAAGAAGGATAGGAAAGTCTTAGTTGAGACAAGACAACATTGAGAACACGTATACACACATTTTAGTTTGTATTAAATCTGCAAAGTCCGTCAGAATCTGTCTGGACTTTTGACAGCACTGAACAAATTCACAAATTTAAATCATTGAATATTAAAAATGTGAATAATTGAACAAGCAGTAAGTCAGTCTAGCACAAAAATGCTAACACACCAAAATAATGTTTGTTTGTTTGAAATCATCGCGACGCTCCCTGTAGGAATCATCGCGACGCTCCCTGTAGGAATCATCGCGACGCTCCCTGGAGGAATCATCGCGACACAAAACGCTAGCTACAGCCAAAGGGTTAAACGTGTTAAAGTCTTTGAAAGCTCGCGTACAACTGCGACAGCTTCTTGTGTAAGTCCTTCTGTATTTCTTACTAGACAAACCAGCTTCTTGTGTATTTCGTCCTTCTGTATTTCTTACTAGACAAACCAGCTTCTTGTGTATTTCGTCCTTCTGTATTTCTTACTAGACAAACCAGCTTCTTGTGTATTTCGTCCTTCTGTATTTCTTACTAGACAAACCAGCTTCTTGTGTATTTCGTCCTTCTGTATTTCTT
>BTPG01000007.1:39548135-39593746 GCA_036245525.1 Semisulcospira habei
ATCTCAGATAGATTTGCATATTTACTTGGATTTTATACTGATGAAGATTGGTGGAGATCAGATGATTTAGGTGAATTTAAGTTTGGTATTATAACAATGAAGACCAAAAAACTAAAAATAACTGGAAAACGTCCTGTCAATTTGACAGTACACACAGTGCTAAATGTTTATTTGAAAGAACTAAACACATCTGAGAATGTTCACAATGGAAAGCCTTCAACTTTGTTGAGATGTTTACCAACTGGAACTGCTCCGTATTGTGAAAGTGTAGTTGTTAGATTTCCTAATTTGCAGTTTAAGAAATTAGGTTCTAGTTTCTTTGAGTCACTGAGTATATCTGTAACTAATCAGGATGACAAACCAGTTCTTATGCATGATTTTAGTGTAGTGTTGGAAATTAAATAATTTTATTTTTGTTTATAAAAAATGAGTGGTGGTCCAAAGTTGAGAATCATACCAGTTGCATGTCCAGTAACAGAATTGAAAGATTTGGCAGACGTACAGGATTTTGAGAAGGAAGGGGATGTTGGAGAAATATATGGTTTTGAACTTGATTCAAATGGCATGTACAAGAGGAAAGTAATTGTTGACATGAAAGACGGTGAAAAACAGATTCCTAAACTTGGTCAGCTACGTGATGTTACTGTACCTACTCCACCTGTAAATAATTCGCCCTACAACTTAATACATGTGGGAAATAAGTGGGTGGTTTCACCTGTGCCTGTTCCACCACCCACAATTGACTGGGACATAAAGTTGGAATTTATTAGTCCTTATGTATACACTGATGACGAAGGTGCCTTAGTGTTTAGGAAGGTTGTTAATTCTGGGCCGCTTATTGTAAGTCTTGTTCCAAGCTTTGCCCCAGACAACAATAGCAGAGAAAAACTGAAAGTTGAAAATTATGAGAGACGGCGGTATCTTCTTACAACTAGAAAGGGTAGATCAGATACTTCTGTTGTGTTTATGCCAGCAAGCTTAGTCGTGGCTAGAGAAGCGACAATAGTATTTGAAATTATCATGAAATCTGTTGCTACTGCTAAAGAGGCTCAAATTGCACAGGGGATTAAACTTACATGGGATGAAACAGTAACAGAATCATCAAAGGTCTTTATTGCTATTACAAAAAATAATGATGTTATTAATGTTTCGAGCAGTGTTCCAGCTGTCAAGGTGGTGGTCGACAAAACAACTTTTGTTCGTCTAACTTACATAAACCTTGAACACATTGATCTTGTTGCATTTTATTATGCCAGCAAATTGTATACTTTTGAAGAGTTGCAAAATGTAATTGCTGATTAAATAAAAAAAATATTTGTCAATAAAAAAATGGTAAACTTCTATCCGCAACTACCAACGCTTGATCCGACTGAAACAAATGTGACGACTAAAACAACACTTGCGCCTGATCCACATATGCCAATTGCTTCAGATAAAACATTACAGG
The DNA here is from genome assembly GCA_036245525.1 of Semisulcospira habei. Classification (NCBI taxonomy): domain Eukaryota; kingdom Metazoa; phylum Mollusca; class Gastropoda; family Semisulcospiridae; genus Semisulcospira; species Semisulcospira habei. The sequence goes on from BTPG01000007.1 coordinate 39,549,583, forward strand.
CAGATGCATTCAGATTAAATAATATTACAGAAGCTTTGAAATATTTGGAGAGTGAGGAGGCTAAGTACTCACGGTGCAAAAGGAGGTATAAGTCAGTATTTAATTCTGTTCAAAACACTTCTATGGCTATTGGTGCAGTTTCAGCTTCATGTTCTGTAGGGGGTATTGTTCTGTTTGCCACAGGAATTGGAAGTTTGGCTGGAATAGCAGTTGAGGGTGTTAGCGTTGCTACATGCCTGGCTTGCTTTGGTTTGGAAGCTTTGAACAAGAGGTTTCACACAAAATTACAGAAACATGAAGCATTGAGTACGCTTGCTGGTGCAAAGCTGAGCAGTATGAAACTTATTATCAGTAAGGCATTGAATGATAATTTTATTCATGATGAAGAATTTAAGCGGGTCCAGGATGATTTAAATAATTACAAAAAACAGAAGTCAGAAATACAAAATAAAATGCGTAGTCAATCTCCAGTGAATGTTAAAGAACTAAAGGCTAGTTTTTTAGCAGAGGGAAAAAGGATAGGGGTACAGGAAACCACAGAAAAACTACACAATCTTTTAAACAAATAAAAATCAGATTTGGTAATCAATCAATATTTTTGTCATATGCTTCGCAGAGAGATGACATGTCATTTACACCACTTGTGCCTGATTATTTAACCCCATCAGCACCACCACCTGAGTATTACTGAGAAAAAAAAGTTTTTTTATTGTCCTTGTATCTTGATAAATCTGTCTCAGTGTCTTGGGACTTGAGTCAAGTTGTTGTAAGAACTTAGGGTAAGTACTTGTAAGAACTTAGGGTAAGTACTTGTAAGAACTTATGGTAAGTAATTAATAAGTTCTTATGGCAACACACTTAAAGGTTACCTCTGCAGGTTCCTAAAAGTTAGTTGCAACTTGTTAATAAGTATTAAGTTTCACTTGGCATCACTTTATCAGGTAAATGATTGGGTATTGACAGAGACAATAGTTATAGAGAGAGAACAATAGAGTCCCGATAGATAATCAGATCAATAAGGCCGCATCAGTCATGCTTGTCAGTTTTTAAAAATCAAAGGGTTGATTCAGAATTAACGGGGGTAAAATTGGGGTCAAAATATGATATTAAAAAATGATGTAAATTAATGACTGATGCGGCTCTATTGAATTCATTGTCTATCGGGACTCTATTGTTCTCTCTCTCACCCCCACACCCCTCGATTACTTGGGTTATCAATCTCAAATCACAAATTTTTAAAACTTCATCACCTGAACTTGATATTTGTTGCTGAGGTTATTGTTGTTGTTAAGTGTTTGTTTGTTTGCTGATTGGTCGGTGGGTGGGTGGGTGAGTGGGCTGGTTGGATGATTGGCTTTTCGAATGACGGCTGTGTTCTAATTATTATCACATTTAGCCCCGATGCCCTACAGCAGGAGTTGGATTGATAATGATAATTCAAGGGCAGTGCCTAAAGGCGCCAAGCTAATCTGGCACTACCCTTGAATTATCATGGTCAATCCATCTCCTGCAACTGGTAATTAGTCATTAAGTAACACCTCCAAATTTTGGGAAATGTGGGCCACGGGGTTAAATGGGTTAAAGCCGATCGCAGTCAGTGAAGAGGAAAAACTTGTAATCGCGAATTTAACCTCTTCGCTGCCAGCGGCTATATATGATTCTTCAAAACAGTCGCATATTGTTGCTGTAACAGGCCTGTCTGCACGAGGCACGTTGATGCTGGAAATAAAACCAGTAAAAGGTATACCGTATGAAGCTCCTCGATCGACCAGACGCTGGTTGGTTATTTCGGGGTTTAAAGTCCACGTCACCGAAGTGATAATGGACGGCCCTGCCGGTCGGGTTTATGGGGGACAGAGAAATCTATTTCCTATGGAGTACGACCTGAACACTGATCAATTCAGGCGGCACTGCAACTGTGGCACTTTGATTTACCAGGACCTTTCAACGGACATGCTATGGAACAAGCCCGCAGTCCTTTACCCCTGGATTCGATCAGAGGCGGAGGCTCATGAGGAGTTATACCTTTTGCATGTGGGCTTAGTTCGAATGAGCTCCGATTTCTGTCCTCTTTCCTCACCGAATGCTGGCAGGTTCCATGAAGACCCTGATGCCGATCCTCCAGTGCCCTAATGGAGGAAGAGAAGGAAGCAGCTTTGCGGTTTATCGGCCGAGCTGGCGATGGATCGGCCAAACCGCTGACGCTCAGGTGTTGCAGCTGAGTTTGTTAATTTATATGAGAGGTTTGTTTGTTTGGTTGCTTAGTTGGTTGGCTGGTTGGTTGGTTGGTTGGTTGGTTGGTTGGTTGGTTGGTTGGTTGGTTGGTTAGTTGGTTGGTTGGTTGGTTGGTTTTGTCAAGTTAAGTGAAGTTGTGTGAGCAAATTGTGTCATAAGTTAAAAAAAAAAAATTCTTCTACTTCCAGTGCCTTATATTAATCCCTTCAGTGCCGAGAGAAAAATGGATACCACACTACTGCAAGAGGCATAGATCCTCATGAGCCCCCGCAATTGCGGGGGCTCATGAGGATCTATGTCTCTTGCTGAAATCACTTTACATCCATTGTTCATGGGACGCCTGGATCTCTTTCGCGTTGAACGTACAGATTTCAGACTACAATGTGAGTACAGCGGCAAAGAAGAGGTTAAACAAAATAATAAAAACGACAATCTTTATTTTACATTTGTTATTTCACCTAATGTAGGATTTTTTAAAAAATCGTCATTTCCATCTTCCTTCTCAGAGAGACAGCGACTTGGTGAAAAATATGGAGAGACTCCGAGACAGTCACGGTAATTACTTCGAGTGATAATTATTACGTGTGTGTATGTTTGTGTGCGTGTGTGTGTGTGTGTGTGTGTGTGTGTGTGTGTGTGTGTGTGTGTGTGCGTACACCAAATGACTGAACTGGGTTACTTTCTTTACCATCCTTATGCAATCTGGGTCGGTGTAAAATTTTGGGTGGCCAGATCAGAAACCCATTTTTTCTGAGGGTTGTTTCTGTATTATCTTTCATTCAAAATTCAGAAAAAAATATCAAAATACGATGTGCCCATTTTAACAGATTTACTTCATCGTTGTGTTTCAGGGATGCCCTGGGCCTGTGTGTGGACACGGAAGCGGCCGGAGTGTTTTCAGATCAATTTGATTGGTCCAACACCGATGAACGGAGTTCCTTCCCTTGCTTAAACGTCTTTCGTCTCCAACGGACGCACCGGTCATTCTCTCGCATTTGCAGAGGTATTTTATGCAATATTTCTTAGTTAAGAGCACGCCCAAATGTACTTGTTCAGTGCAGTTATTTAACTGAGAGATGCCTCCAATCCCCGTACCCGTTTGGCCCAGAAAAATAAGGCGTCTGCTTTCAAACGTGTCTTCGGCCGCACCGGCCGGGCCTGACCGTTGAGTCTTGTAGTAAATGATAATAGAACCCCACGATTTTAACAAAAGCTTTCTTCTTCAATGAAAGGAATTCGTTCAATAACCCCATTACAAGGTCAATCTGCCACGCGATTTTGTTTCTTCTTTCTTTTTTTTTTTTTCTGACGTGTTAACTTGCCACATGCATGCACAGGCAACTATCAGTTGACTTTTTTTTTTTTTAAAAACAAAAATGGCGCCAGATTTCAATCCTCGTTCGCAAAACTGCCTCGCGATTCGAAGAACGAACGTCCACAAACAGGTCTCGTTTAGGAATGTGCAACTGAAGTATCGCTTTTTACTGTATTGCCAGTTTTTTAGTTCTCATGGTCACCCTGGTCAGCCCCACAGGGTGGGTTTTTCTCTCAATTCTGGGGCATGCATGTGTTTCTGTCTACCCTTTGTCCATTCACCTGTATAAATTTGCCTTTTTAAAACTCTCCCTACTGTCTGCACTGCCTGTAGCTCTTGATATTGGATGTGTGTTGCTAAATGGTCTTAGCTTTATGTCTTGGCCCCATGTGTTAGGTTTATTTAACTCATTCTACCCCAGACACACCACGGCAGGATAAGGATCCACCATGATAGTTCAAGGGTGATGCCAGAATAGCTTGGCGCCTACGGGCGCCAAGCTATTCTGGCATCTCCCTTGAACTATCATGGTCGATCTGTGCCCTGCACTGCAATGCAGTCTTGAGAGGACAGGGGCAAAATTTAAGGATTTTGGTGTTGGGGTAGAATGAGTTAACGTATTTGACCGGCAGGCGACATACATGGCAATGTTCTGTTTAGGTGGGTTTTTTTTCACAAGCAGTGCAGGCACGTCCTGAGAAAGCCTAGTGGCTGTCGGGACGTTAAGCAATGTACAATCAATCTGATTCAAAATGTCAGTTGGTTTACATGGTTGTATTGGACATGTTCTCAGCAACACCATTTTGGTCACACCGGCTCAGGACTTTCTGGCACACACCCAGCGCCGGATGGCAGCAGGATGTCCAAACCCATCAGGATCTATGCTGCAGAATCATGGCCCCCCAGCCTCTGCCACAGAGGGTGCGTCTGGTAGGAGGGTGCATGGACGGCAGCGGAATGCCCCCAATTACAAACTGGTAAGTAAAGTGATTCTATGATCATCTTCATTTTATTGGCTGGCGTGCGTGCGAAGCAAAAGTGAGTTTATGTTCTGGGCCACTGGTCGTCCGTCCGTCGTCCATGGTAAACTTTAACTCATTCTACCCCAACACCAAAATCCTTAAATTTTGCCCCTGTCCTCTCAAGACCGCATTGCAGCGCAGGACACAGATCGACCATGATAGTTCAAGGGTGGTGCCAGAATAGCTTGGCGCCCGTAGGCGCCAAGCTGTTCTGGCATCACCTTTGAACTATCATGGTCGATCCTTATCCCAGGGTGGGATTCTTCCGCGTTTCCGCGGATTTCCGTGGAAATTCTTTCACAATTCCGCTGAAGCATATTTATTTTCCGCGTCTAATAACAACAAAAAAGACGAGAAAAAAAAAAAAAATCTTCTTAAATGGCAAAAAAATCTCAAATGGGTTGGATTTGTATGCAGTTTGGTTCACTATCGCCCGACACTTCCGGTAGCTTTAGGTCGCAGTGGAAAATGGCGGTGAAAAAGGATATTGTCCAAGACAGAGTGCCGTTTAGTGTGCATCTGAACATAAACTGGTACGCACATTCCATTTTTATACTGCAGATCAGGAGTGTCATAACAAAGTCCATTTTCGGGTGTGTTTGGTCTCGCTCCCCGTGTCGGTTTTTGGATACTTTGGCGAACGGTGGACACGCGTGCCTATCCCCCCCCCCCCCTCCCCCTGTCGTTTGATTTTTCGGCCGCTGAAAATGAAGGACATGAAACCACCCCCCCCCCCCCCCCCCCCCACCCCCCCACCCACCCACCCACCCCCCACCAATGTCGTTTGATTTTCCGCGTTTTCTTTCTTACTAGAATCCCACCCCTGTTATCCTGCTGTGGTGTGTCTGGGGGTAGAATGAGTTAACGGTGGCATTTTCTCGGAGACTATTCAAGCCACATTCTTCAAGCTTGGCCCAAGGATACTTTGTGGCAAGACCTTTTTAAACATGCCAATTTGAGTGACCTCTCTCAAAGGGTCACGCAGGGTTGACAAATGTGTGAAAACTGCTTGCATTTTCAGAAAACGTGGATTTTGACTGCTGCAGAAGCCAGCCCTCGTCACCGAGGTCACACATATGTAAATCGGTCATACACGGGATTACTCTTTTTATTCTTGTGCAAGGCCCCTTTAAACCAAAATTGGGCTGTTTCTGTTTCTAAGGCAGCTTTGGTTTTAATCTTTCTTTCTTTCTTTCTCCAGTTGGCAAATGGCGCCTGGGATGGACCCGAGACTGAGAGCAGTGCCAGCGCATCGCAATACGAGGGCAGTGATGACGAGGAGTTTGTTCCTGGCTCGAGCTCACCGGATTCAGAGGGTGTGTCAGCATCAATTGCTGGGATCTCGGACATAGACAGTATTGTATCGACTATGTTAGATTTCATCAAAGTGGCAGGTTTGGGGTGGCCAGGTGTTGGTGACGCTAGTACCAGCAAGGTGCAGTGTGCGTTAGGGGGTGGCAATGAGAATGTGGATAGGCAGGAGGAACATGATGCTGGAAAGAGTGGGGAAAGAGCACTTACAGAAGAAACGGGTGTGCACGTGTCGCAGAGAGGGAAAGGAAAGTACAAATGGGACAAGAAACATGCATGCAAATTGTGTGGCAAGCTTGTCTTGAAAATGAGCACGCACTTACAAGATGTCCATGCAGATGAGGCTGACGTTGCTAAAATTTTGTCGATGAAAAAAGGGACCAAGCAGAGACGTCGAGCATGGATCAGACTACAAGATGAGGGTGATTACATGCATAACGTTGCTGTTCTTGAAAACAAATCCGGATGTTTGATTCCTAAGTATCGCACCAAAACTAGTAAGGCAGACGACCTTCTCGCCTGTAGCCATTGCAAAGGGCTCTATCAAAAAAAGCTGATCTCTGTACACTCAAAACGTTGCTGTCAGAAGCCAGGAGGGTTTCAGATCACTCGGCGAGGGGACGCCGCTCGCCGTGGTCGGCTCATGCTTCCAATGCCCTTAGACGTTGAATTTTCCTTCTACCACAAGGTCTTGGCTACCCAGAGAGATGATGAGATAAGCCGTCTCATCAGAACTGACCCCTTGCTTCTTGAGTATGGAAAGAGATTATTTGACCGCAGGGACATTGAAGAACACACGGCTGGACAAATCAGCTCCAGGATGCGGGAGTTAGGGAGACTGTTGAAGATTATCAGAGTGAGGTCAGAAATGAAAATCGCAAGTTTAAATGCTGTGATCAATTCAGCTAGCTTTGATCATGTTGTCCTGGCTGTAAAAGAGCTAGCAGATTTTGATGAGGACACACATCAGTTCAAAAAAGGCAATCTCGCAATGCGCATAGGCCATGCTTTGAAAAAGTGTTCACAGATCAAACAGTCACAGGCATCCAAACAGCTTGGACAGGGTTCAGACGACAGGTGGCGACAGGAGCTCTCTGAGGCGCAGCGGTTTGACTCCGTCTTCGACGGGGACTGGTATGATTGTGTGTCCGCTACAGCAGCCCAGTCGGTCGGGAAAATGACCATGAACAAACCCAAGCTGATCCCATCATGTGAAGATGTGAGGAAGGTCCAACAGCTTCTTGAGACAAGGATGGTTTCGGAAGATTATCCGACAGTGGTTAAAGCAACTCTTTGTGCTGTATCACTTTTCAACCGAAAACGAGGGGGAGAAGTTCAGAGAATGAAGGTGTCAGACTTCCAGAATGCTAAGATTGGATCGATCACCAATCAAGATATCTTGAAAGGTCTCACAGAGGTTGAGAAGAAAATGGTGAATCATTTTCAGCGAGTGGAAATCAGAGGCAAGTTTAATAGGAGTGTTCCCGTTTTGCTGACGAAGAAGATGATGACAACTGTGGACAGAATCCTTCAAATGAGGCAATCGGTGCCAGCTCTCGCTGATTCCCAGTACATCTTTGCCACACCTTCTGGTCAGAGGCCTTACAGAGGCCATGATGTTCTGAAGGCCCATGCCCTAGAAGCAGGGGTGTCATACCCAGCCATGTTCACATTTACTCAGTTGCGGAAACAGGTTGCAACTTTGGCTCAGTCAATGGCCATCTCGGAGTTAGACCAGGATCAGCTGGCAGATTTCCTTGGCCATGATATTCGGATACATCGCCATATCTACCGCCAACCTCAAGACGTCCTTCAAAAGGCAAAAGTGGCAAAGATTCTTCTGTCAGTTAACAATGGGATGACAGATTTTGAGAGTTGCATTAGAGCTGAGCTGGGCGATGATGAAGAGATTGACTTTGACAATGAAGACGCATCAGAAACTGGCAGAGAGGTCTCGGGGGGAACAGCACCTGTGAATGAAGCAAGTAGCAAGTCAGCAACACAGGAATCGATGAGCATGGCGGAGAAAAGACGTCCAGAGCCTGATGACAATCTAGATAGTTTTGATGATGACAGTACTGCGTCGGCTCCTGTTCGAAGGAAAGCTAGATTTACAAGAAAACCATGGGGGGAAGCTGAAGAGAAAGCTGTTCAAACTCGTTTCAAGACACACCTCGTCATGAACAAACTTCCTGGAAAGGCCGAGATACAGTATGCAATGGCGCTGGAACCTGCACTTAGACATAGGCGCTGGACAAACATTAAGGATTACGTCCGCAACAGACTGAAAAAGTTACAAAAGAAATGAATTGAGCCGCCACTCGCAGCATTTTCGATTTCATACAGATTTATTACATCAGTGTTATTATTGGGGTGGTTTCAGCATGTATAGCCTGCTTTTTTTTTTTTTTTTTTTTTTTTTAATCTGATGGACGCCTGGATCATTTGTGACCCTCTCTCTCACAAAATCAGTCTTAAGAACTCGCATTTTGCATGTTTTGACATATATGCATTTATGAAAACTACAGTGTTTGCTGATTACTGTGATATATGACTGTATGCTGTAGTGCAAAAATTGTAAAAGCTGTTCTTAAGTGTTTAAAGTTGTTAAAGCCTCCGGCGGCCATTTTGAGAAAACAGCCTGTGAAGTTTCTGTGTGCAGCATAATTGGGGCCAAGGGCAGACTTTTAAAATCATTTTTTACCTATTTAATGGCATTTTTCATGATAAAGATTTTAACCATACGATACTTTGGTGTATGTAGAATACATTTCTCCCAAAAAGTGAAAATGCCCCAGATTGACCCCCCCACCACATATTATTGCGTGTAGTGCTGATTGGCTCGCTGCGAGTTAAGACTGGTTTCGTGAGAAAGGGTCACATTTTGTATACTGTATAACCTTTGGATTTGCAAAACGAAACAGCCGGCTGGGGACAAAAGACAATATAATAAGATAAGAAAACCATTGACAATGTAAAAATTGATTACAAGAGTGTTATTGGGGGGGGGGGGGGGGGGGGGGGGATCATTTTGTAATATACTGCATGCCATTTTAAAAACTCTGCAAATGAAAGAATCAGAGCATGGAATTTTCCTCTTTTTGGCGGATTTCCGCTTAAATGAAGCTGCCATTCCGCCGAATTTCCGCCGAAAACAAAATCGTAAAGTCACTATTCCAATACCGTGTTTCGTGATCTTTATGTGGCGGATATCCCCAAATCGCGTATTGAAAATTGAGCGAGGCGTTAGCTTTAGCTCGCACAGGTCACTTCCGGTCTTCAGTGGAGTCGTAGTCTGGTCAAAATACGGCGAAGAGAAAATACTTAAACGCGGAGACAGAATAGACGTCAGACGATTCTGGAGCCAAGAATATTTGGAGATGGACTTGGCTCGAGAAAAGCGTAAACGACGAGCTCCGCGCTCAGTGTGCCGGGCCTGTGGGCAGGCGTATTGCCGCGAACTGCGCAGAGTTGATATTAACTACGCGGCCGCGTAGCACTTGATGCTCACGTGTCTACAGCGAAACACAAGAAAGCTAAAAGCAGTGCCATTGGAAATATTACTCATGATGGTGAATAAATTTATTACAATGTATTTTTTTCCCAGTAAAGTTTGATGAAATTATGTTGAAAAATCTATATAACCTTTCTCCAGCTCAGTGACCATGGTACATAGTATTAAATAAGAGATAAAAGGAATCCATACTTACAGCTGATTAAGCAGAGATTATTAAAGAAAGTATATATATTATATAATTAAACTCAAATTTTAAAAAAAATGGAAAGACATTCAGATGTATTTTGAATAAGCATTTGGATATAAATATTCTGTTGAATACTTTGTTTTAGTATAACTTTTAAACCTTTGACACAAAAAATGAAAAGTGCACCCCAAAAATAAGAAAAAAAAAGCAAGATTTTTAGGTGGTTAAACTGCTCAGTTTCTCTCTAAAATGCACCAGATTGCACAAATTTTAATGTAAATTTTCAAAAAATTTTCCGGGGGGGGGGGCGGGGGGGGGGGGCGCATGCCCCCGGACCCCCCTAGTGAAAAGGGGTTTTCCTCTTTTTTTTAGTACGAGTAATTCCATGCTCTGAAGAATGGTTGGTTGTACTGCCATACCATTTTGCAAATGAAAGAATGGCTGGTTGTTTGTTGGAGACGAAAGACGTTAAATAAAGGCTGAAGTTTCAAGTGATTTCTTATGTTGTCAGTTAGTTAATTAATGTCGGTGTTCTGTTCTGTCATTTTAACTCGTTCTACCCCAAGATCGGAATCCCCAAATGTTGACGTCGTCTTGAGAAGACTGCGTTGCAGTGCAGGACACGGATCCACCATGATGGTTCAAGGGTGATGCCAGAATAGCTTGGCGCCCATAGGCACCAAGCTATTCTGGCATCACCCTTGAACTATCATGGTGGATCTTTATTTTGCTGTGGTGTGTCTGGGGTAGAATAAGTTAAGCCCAAATGTTGAAGTCGTCTTCAGAAGACTGCGTTGCAGTGCAGGACACAGATCCACCACGATAGTTCAAGGGTGATGCTAGAATAGCTTGGTGCCCATAGGTGCCAAGCTATTCTGGCATCACCCTTGAACTATCGTGGTGGATCTTAAATTTTGCTGGGGTAGAATAAGTTAAGTGTTCGTTTCTTCGTCTGGGTCTTTTTCTATCTTTGATATTTTTCCACACTTTTTGACCCGCATCATAGTCATACTGAGGCTAAATAGCTTCAAATCTGTTCACTGCCATAATTCTATGCAAGCTACATTACAGTACTTACAGATGAGGACATAGACCAATGGCTTTAGTTCAAGGGTGGTGCCACAATAGCTTGGCGCCTAGAGGCGCCAAGCTATTCTGGCACTAACCCTTGGACTATTTCAGTTACACTAGTTGCACACACTGGTGTATTCCGAATGATAAGGGTTAATATTCAAAATGCTCTGTTGCTGTTTGTCTGAAACTCCAGAGTACCCCAAAACGCACAAAAAAGGTCCTTTAATTTCCAGAATACATTATGTTGATTCTCACATCAATGCCATGATAAACTGTTTTGCTTCAAAAGGACAAAACGCAGCAATGTTTAAACGATTTCCTCTGTAAAAATCATAATCGAAAGGTTTCGGGCCAGTGTTTATTGAATTTTGCACCATACTATGTAAAGAATGTTAAAGCACACATACACATTTAAGTTGGGAAAAAAAAATTAATGTGAAAAAGAAGTATTCCATGAACTTGACCTTATTACAGACGCCTACTGTTGTGAAGACACCCATTTTGACTGTAATGCCAGTTTCATTTGTGTGAGAGAGACACCCACCCACTTTATTGGCAGAAACCCATTTTTTCGGCATCTAGTGGCTCTGTTTCTAGAAAATGTCTATTTTATTTTAAGTTATAGAGCTTAGTTATAATGTGAGTTCTAAACATTCGCATCAATTCCAGAGCCTTAGAATAAATAGAAATATGGGAACCCATTTTCACATGAAATGCTAGGTAACCCACTCTGATGGTTGCGTCTCCCTGTGTGTGTGTGTGTGTGTATGTGTGTGTGCGTGTGTATGTGCGTGCGTGTGTGTGTGTGTGTGTGTGTGTGTGCGATGGTGTGTGTGTGTGTGTATGAGATGGTGTGTGTGTGTGTGTGTGTGTGTGTGTGTGTGTGTGTGTGTGTGTGTGTGTGTGTGTGTGTGTGTGTTACAGGGATGAGTTTAGGCGGGAGCTGATTTAGTGACGTGGGTTCCCAATGCGCAAAAGGCCATCGGGCCGACGTCGACCGCCGTTGGTCCGCGCAAGGTCGTGCAAGGTCGCGCAAGGTCGTGCGCAAGGTCGTGCAAGGTCGCGCAAGGTCGTGCGCAAGGTCGTGCAAGGTCGCGCAAGGTCGTGCGCAAGGTCGTGCAAGGTCGCGCAAGGTCGTGCGCGGGCCAACGGCAGTTGACGTCGGCCCGATGGCCTTTTGTGAATTGGGTTGTAGTCGGGGTTTGTGACGGAAGGGATTCAAGGTGGGGCTAACTAGATAAAGGGACAATACACTCGGATACGTTCATCTCTGGCGGACACAACGCTCTGGTGTCATTTGTGACAGGGATTTAACAGGCATGGCAAAAACAGGCTCTGCTAAAATGTAATAAAGTAAAATGGTAGTTATTGGCTAGCACCTGCCCAACCCAAACAAACTTAACCCATCGTTTCTCTTGCTAAGAGTTCCTCCACTGGAAATCTTCCTAAATCGCTGTGTTCCGCATCTTAAAGTTATTGCCGGAACAGGACCTGTCTAAATCATTATCGGCTTTTACACCCTTTCGACACATTGTTTTCATGTAGTCATGTGATTGTGCGTGCATCAGTAAATGGTTAACTCTTTGCGTGTCGGTAGCGGTTTTAGTCGCGATGATTCCTGCAGGAATCATTGCGACTAAAACCGATACCGTCACGCAAAGGGTTCAATTAGAGTGTTTTGCGCCTACAGTTTGCTCAGACGTCCACTAATCAATCGGTGACAACTCACACTTCTGTATTCCTTGTCCGACAGCCGGTTCACATCCAGACGTAGAAGACCAGTTTCCGGTTCGTGAGCCTGAAACGAGAAACCATGCGCCAGAGGCATCGGGATTTATACCTCTCGCTGACACAACTTTGCTTTTCATGTTCTTTGGATGGGTTCGTGAGCTTGAAACGAGAAACCAAATGCCGCAAGAGGTATAGATCCTCATGAGCCCCCGCAGTTGCGGGGACTCATGAGGATCTATGCCTCTTGCTGGCACCACTTTTGTTTTCATGTTATTTGGATGCGTGCAGTTCCTATACAAGCGTACGGAATATACTACGAATTTTACCGGAGAAAAAAAAAAAAAAACCACTTTCGGTGAACCCAACCTTCCCTTTCCAGCCGGATATAAACAGGAGCCACCGCGGCAACTAAATGCTTTGGACATTAGCGATGATGAGTTTTATCTCTTAGGAAAAATGGCGGGTTTATGTCACCAGAGTACAGTTCATATATTAAATTTCATAGTAAGTTCCGCGCGCTAAAGATTTCAGAAACACAATCTGCTCTCACCGACAAGGACGGGGTTAAACAGTGGCACCACTCCTTCGTATGACACAACATTAAAGTGGTTAATAAAGAACGCCTTTAAAAAAACACCCCCCAAAAAAACACCCTAAAACAAAAAAAAAGCAAAACAAAACAACAACAACCAACACATAACAACAAAAAACAAACAACACCAAAATAAAATAAAATTAATTATAATAAATAAAATACAATAAATACAATAAATACAACATGAAACATAATTCAATAATAACAACAACAAAAATAACAACAACATAAACAACAAGAAACCAGCGTGACCGTTTTGAACCCAAAGACGCCCGTTACGCGTCCTTTAAAAGTAATGCAATACTACATTTTTTTCTTTCCCGGGTGAACCCTCGCGCGTCCAGTACAAGCCTACTGAGCTTCAAGCGACCGCGCAAGGGCTCGCGCAAAGAAACCATGCAGCAACGATCCGCCCTATGACTCCAAAAGAAATTAAGGCCATTGTTTGAGAAACAAGATTCTCACAATATTACTCACAATAAAAACCTAGATTTTCACAAAAATGGACTAACTGTTCTTTCGAATTCCTCGAGCAGAACTGTAGTGCTTCAACATGACGGATACTTTAATTTATTAACTGCTGGGGCAGAGCCGGAGAACGCTACCCAGCTGCAAGAGACATAAACCTCATGAGCCCCCGCTGTCGCGGGGGCTCATGAGGGTTTATGTCTCTTGCCAGTCATTTGTGCTTCATGCCTATTTTTGCGGTCACATTTTGGGTCACATTTGCATCTGCCATCTTCACGCGAGTGTCGGACAGCGTGAAGTCACGTCAGACGAGCAATTCGTAATCTAGTGTAGCGAATGCGGTTAACCCTTTTAGCCCCGGATCCCTAGAGCAGGAGATGGCTTGGCCATGACAATTCAAGGGTAGTGCCAGATTAGCTCCGCGGCTGAAGGCGCCAAGCTAATCTGGCACTACCCTTGAATTATCATGGTCAAGCCATTTGCTGCAACTGGTGCATAGTCGTTAAGGCAACACCTCCAAAATTTGAGGAATGGGACCTTGGAGTTAAAAGGGGTAAAGCAACACAGACTATCACAAACTATCACAAACTATCACAAACTAACACAAACTATCACAAACTAACACAAACTAACACAAACTATCACAAACTATACAAACTAACACAAACTATCACAAACTAACACAAACTATCACAAACTATCACAAACTAACACAAACTATCACAAACTATCACAAACTAACACAAACTATCACAAACTAACACAAACTAACACAAACTATCACAAACTATCACAAACTAACACAAACTAACACAAACTATCACAAACTATCACAAACTAACACAAACTATCACAAACTATCACAAACTATCACAAACTAACACAAACCGCCCCTGTCCGTAATTAATTGTCAAACGCTCTCCTCATTCAAATCACTTCTCAAAAGCTTACCTCTACAACGCTGCCTTTTACTAGTTCATTTCGGCCCAGCCATGCACAATTCATCACCACGGTCACGTGTGTGTGTGTGTGTGTGTGTGTGTGTGTGTGTGTGTGTGTGTGTGTGTGTGTGTGTGTGTGTGTGTGCGTGTGTGTGTGTATGTATGTGTGTGTGTCTGTGTGTGTGTGTGTGTGTGTGTGTGTGTGTGTTTGTGTGTGTGTGTGTGTGTGTGTGTGTGTGTGTGCGCGTGTTAGCTGTTAGCCTTTTCATTGTATCCGCGCTTAAAGCTACTTTTAGAATTTTAGAATAAGCGCTGAACAAATCTCCATTATTATTTATTATTATTTATTATTATTATTATTATTATTATTATTATTATTATTATTATAATTATTATTATTATCAGAACCTACTTTCTCGTTGAGCCAGACACCAGCGGAAGTGCATCCCATGATCTGCAAGGCGACAGCCACCAGACAGATGACCAGGGTGAAGTACTCAGACGGGGGAAAAGCGCCAACCATCAGTGCGTAGACGGAGAAACATGCCATCAGGATGCCCTCCCAGTAGACGGTGAACACTACCGTGCTAATGATCTTGTCCGCCAGCTCCACACTCTCCATCAGGCTGAGGTGGTACTGACGCAAGTCCTCCAGCGAGGAATCCCCCTCCTGGCGACTTTCCGCACTTCTGCAGAGGCCATGCCCAGTTAACAAAGATCCTTTGGGCCCACGACGGCTGCATTGGGCCCGCGCACGCCTGTGCGCGGGCCCACTGCGGCCGTCGTGGGCCCGAAGATATACGACTGATATGATTGTGATTATTAATATTTTGACCGACACCAGAACACTCGAATATATTGTGTAGTACATAAACTAAAGAAAAAAATGATGACAATAAAAGTGTTTTTTTCTTCTGCAAGCAATTTCGTTGTCAGATTTGTAACCCTTCACTGCCGAGAAAATGTCAACAAGATTCAGCTACAAGACACAAAGATCCTCATAAGCTCCCGCGATTGCGGTACCTCAAGAGGATCTATGCCTCTAGCTGAGACCAATTTGGACCGTTGCGGCTTTTGGTCGTCGCATGAACTAAGATTTCAGAAGCAAAATATGCGTCCAGTGACAGGAAAGGGGTTAAAAGCACGAAAATTCAAGAGACGGATATCTCCAAGAGCTCCAGATGTTGTATTCAAGCGCCCACAAAGCCCCTGGCTCCACTACCCAACACCCAACACCCCGCCCACTCTATCACATTTGTATCTGTTACTCATGTTGACCTAATTCATGTTCTCGCGCCTCAGGCGGACAAGGTAACACGCGGCCGTGAATAATATACAGTCTATTTCACTTATAACGAGGCCGGGTATAACGAAAGTCGGATATTACGACACTTTTTCAGACGTCCAGACAGACTCTTTCTATGTAAATTACTTCGCTTATAACAAACTTCGGCTATAACAACATTGGGTCCTCTGGTGATTTGTTATATCCGGGGATTACTGTACCATTTGAAAGACATCAGTTCTAGAGGCTGGCAATACACGTGTTAAAGCAAGCCCCGCATGAAGGGCTGCGGAAGTGTCGTATAGCGTTGCCGGTGGCAACGCTATACGCCACTTCCGCAGCTATGCACGCGGGGCGCCTTGAACGTGTTAAGCTAAACTGACCTTCTCAGGACTGGGCCGTTTCCTCCGTCAAGATTCGGCCCTCCAGCACTGGCCCTTTTCATCAGGTGGTCATTTGTATCTGTGTCTATGATCGTTGGCGAAGCTCGGAAAAGCGAGGTCCTGTCTTTCTGCGGCTGGGTTCTGAGTGCGGAGCTGTCAGAGTCTGTATCACCTACAGTCGTGATCTCCGTCGCGTTAGACGACTCATTGCGTGAACTCTCCTCTTCATTCAAGGAGTTGAAGTCCGAGTACGTAAAATCTGCCCTTTTCACTGTACTCTTCGGGTTAGCTTTCCTATTGGAAAAGGTAGTAGTGACAGATTTGGTGTTCAACCCCCTCTTCAATTTGTCCTTGACACGTCCGTCCTTGACACGGCTGTCCTTGACACTTCTGTCCTTGACATTCTTGCTGGCCGGGTTGCTGTGGTGATGATGCAGATGAAAGATCTCAAGGTCGAGATCGTCTGACGTACCCAGCAGGACTTTTTCGGAGCTCAATGCGTTCTCCTGAAGAAAATGCTTGCCTGGGTTTGCGATACCAAGATCCATTTCCTGGCATCGGGACAGGTCTGCATTGCCACTGAGCACAACTTCTGTGTCTGTGTTGACCATTGATATGAATCTGCTGTCTCCCTCAGAGTAGAACTTGGCAGGATCGCTATCTCCTTCAGTTGTAACCCCCATGTGCACGCAGCCACCGGTACTGTGCACATTACCTGTGGCCGCATTCTCAGGGGGGGTTAGTTTCTCAGCCATATCACTCAAACGCTGTGCGATTTCTCCGAAGGCGTGTCCAATGATATAGCAAAAGAATATGATGAATGCAATCAGCGTGAAGAAGCCTAGATACATGAAGATGTTGAGGTATGTGTACACGTAAAGCACCATAAAATACTCGGTGGTGTTGGGCTGGGCCGGTAACAGACGCGCACTCTTCAAGCCATGGCCGTCGGCTGGCGGATTGAACGTGTTGAGATAGAGGGGCACAGTGGAGACGGCGCACGTAGAGAAACCAGCCGCCATGTACACGACTATGATGGTCTTGAGGTTGGTCACTTGTGGCAGGGTGTTCATCTGCTGGAACACTCTCGCCACACCCTCGGCCAGTCGCACGGTGTACCTGCACACGGAAATGAACACAGGCGCCCGTCACGATAAGGTAAAGTGCATTGCTATGGTATACTCAGAGGCAATAAAACCGTGAACAGTGACGGTAAATGTACCTGCAAACAAAGAGACATCACAACAAAACAAGAAAGATTAAAAAAAAATAATTAATTAATTAATTAATGTATTATTATTATTATTATTATTATTATTATTATTTTATTTATTTATTTATTTATTTTATTTTTTATTTTTATTTATTTATTTATTTTTATTTTTGTTTATTTATTTATTTATTTTTTCTTTGGTGTGGGGGGGGGGGGGGGGGGTTCAAATGTTGAGCTTACTGTCTGAGCTACATTCACACACAGGATTTCAATAGTGGTGAAAATAAGCAAAACCGGGCACTATATTACGTCCACGTGACGGGCGTCTTTGGGTTAACATAGGCAACGTTAGGTAGATAAACTATGACGACATGAATGAACGAATGAATGACTGAATGAATGAGGGAGGGAATGAATGAATGAGGGAAAGAATGAATGAGGGAATGAATGAATGAGGGAATGAATGAATGAGGGAATGAATGAATGAACGGTCGAACGAACGAACAATTCAGTTGAACGATTTGAACGAATGCATCATATGCATACAAATACAAAATTATTAACCTTTGGATGTTGGAAGCGGTTTGGGTCGAGGTGATTCACACAGGAATCAGTATGACCAAAATCGATACCAACACCCAAAGGGTTAATTTAATACACAGTTGAATAGACGTCTCGATAAACAGATAAATGTACACACACACAAAGTTCTATCCCCAGTAGCGAAATGGCTTCGGGCCCACGACGGCCGCAGTGGGCCCGCGCACAGCCGTGCGCGGGCCCACTGCGGCCGTCGTGAGCCCGAGGACCTTTGCTTGCTGGGGTTACAGGCTGACCTGGATGACATCCAGACGTGGGTGGTGTAATACCAGACGCCACTGCTGTAGACGATCATGAAAATGAAATGAAATTTACAAACCAAATATGCGAGGGAAGAGCCGGTAGTTATACACATACCAATGAAAATTATTCAGTTGTGGAAAGAGAAACAGTTGCCTTCCCAGACCCCTTTCTTATGGCACCCAGTGACTGGCGGTACGTGCGCTGAAAATAAAACTGTTCTGGTCTTTCTTTTACCTACCAATCTATGGTAGACATCCCCAGAAGCAAAACGTCTTCGGACCCACGATGGCCGCAGTGGGCCCGCGGACAGCCGTTCGCGGGCCCGAGGACCATTGCTTACTGGGGTTACAGGCTGACCTGGATGACATCCAGAAGTGGGTGGTGTAATACCACACCCCACTGCTGTAGACGATCATGAAGAGGAATATCAGCGCCATGTCCGTCGTCAGCCCGCTGAACCTCAGGACCTGAGGCCCGTAGCGCAGACAGTTGACGTAGGAGAAGAGCATCAGGACGACGTTGTGAAAACTGCTCACCACCTTCAAGAGGCGACCGGCTCTAAGGGACGACCGCTGACCTTTGCGCCAAGGCCAGTCAAAATGAAGTCCGCAAAACCTGTAGGTCAGTTCCCACGACCAGAAGAGGCTGAGCGTTTTGTCTGCGGGTGACATGGGTTTTGCGTCGAGAGGAGCCACTTGGGATAGCTTTGGCGTTTTCATGTCGACAACTTTATGACGTACGAAACTGTCTTACACCTGTATGGCGTATGAAACTGTTTTACACCTGTATGGCGTATGAAACTGTTTTACATCTGTATGGCGTATGAAACTGTTTTACATCCGTGTGACGTAAGAAATTGTTTTACACCTGTACGTAAATGAAACTGTTTTTACACCTGTAGGACGTATGGAACTGTTTCACACCTGTAGGATATATGAAATTGTTTACGCCTTTATGGCGTATGAAACTGTTTTACGCCTGTAGGACGTATGCAACTGTTTTACGCCTTTATGACGCATGAAACTGTTTTACACTTGCATGACGCTTGAAATGTTTTGCACCTTTGCGACGCATGAAACTGTTTCACATCTTTATGTTGCGTGAAACTGAAAACTAAAAAGAGAGATTGAAAACCTTTAAGTACGCGGAAATGAAAGACGACGTTTCGGATCAGAGATCCTTCTTCACAGTGACGTGGAAACAACGTAAGACAGAAAAGAGCACACGAGAGAAAGAAAAGACGTCATCCTGAAACTGTTTTACACTTTTACGCTGTATGAAACAGTTTTATCCACACGACCCAACTTCTAGTGTGTGGGGTGAAGACCAGGAGTCAGTTGCATGAGCGAGCTTAGAAGCTGGGTGCACGCTACCACAAACACCTATTGCCGGGCGCAATTTTGTGGCGTCAATGTTGCTGCTACATTGCGGGGCGCCTACAATATTTCCGCCAGAAATTGCCACCCGATACAATCCGAGTCTATTTATATGTGGTAGCCCGCAAGGCTGGAGCAATGTTGCCGCCTCTCAGCCAATCAGCGGTGTCCTTGCGCCACTTCCCGTTTCCTCACTCCTCCGAGTCGGAAAAAAATGGCGGAGAAGTTGAACGACGGTTTTGAGACTGTTAACTCATTGGAGACAAGCCGCATGCGGAAACGCTGCGAATAGCCGCGTATCCGTATGCGGCACGTCTCCAGTGAGTTAATTGATCAACCTTGTCCGAGAGTTCCCATGCATATGGGACTCCCGCAGCTCCGAATAGTTCAACCGCGCGCGTGAGAGCTGTTCCATATATGGTAATGGCAGGTCAGTCAGTACAAACACATTGCGCGCACATTGAAACGTGTGCCACGAAGCCCATGTGGCAGGTGGCAAATTGTTGCTTACCACACATTGCCAGTCGCAAATTCTGGTATCTACAGCGGCGCACCTTGCTTAGTGGCTGGTGCAGGACTAAGCTCGCTTGTGCACTCCAGCAACTGGTTTCAGCCGTTACTTGTTTGATGAGTCCAGGCAAATTATACCCTTCACCGTATGCGTCCAACGTGTGCTGCCTCTGAGAGACGCGGTGCATGTGATGCGATTCCTTTAGCGAGAAGCGGGCCACTCGAGTGTTGATCCTGTCTGCTGCATAAAGGTCACCGATGTTTACTGTATTTGCGGAGCAGTAATTTAACCCCCTCACTGCCGAGAAAACCCGATCTCGGCCGAACTGCAAGAGGCATAGATCCTCATGAGCCCCCCGCGAATGCGGGGGCTCATGAGGATCTATGCCTCTTGCAGAGGCCACTTTGTGTCCGATGTTGTTTGAACAGCTGTGGCTTTGGGTCGCTTAGTGAGCACATGTTTCTAGAAAGAAAATGTACGTACGTTGACAGGGAAACGGTTAACACACGTCGCCACGAACCCCTGGCCGAGCTGTCCATCAAATTATGAGGGGGAAATAATTGATCAAAACGTGCGCTGGTTTTCCGTCACTGGCCAGCAAAAAAAAAAAAAAAAAAAAGTACATTTAAAATCCCCTCACATATACCCAACTGCAAGAGACATAAATCTTCATGAGCCCCCGCAGTCGCGGGGGCTCATGAGGATTCATGTCTCTTGTCATTCCAACGTTATTTGTGCCTGTATCTGGTCCCATTTACATATGTGTTCTTCACGCAAACGTTGGACACCTGCATTCGTTTCAGACGCGCACGTCTTGATCAATGGCATCGAAGGGTTTAATGAAGTTAGTGTTTCGTCATAAGACGCCTGTTCCACACTTTTTAACACAGCATATCAACCGCATATTTTCTTTCATGGAACATAATTATTCTTATCATGCTGATACAATGGTGATCAGCGTTTGTTTATACTTGAAGACCCTCTGAATTATGAAACAAAATATTGCTTACTTTCTTCCTACAAGACTGAGATCAAAATACAAATAAAGCTTAAAAACTTGAGCCTGCGCAGGGGCGGATCAGTTACCTGGGCGGGGGCTGGGGGGGGGGGGGTCAACATTTTCTTTGGGACCTTCAACCTGATACAAAAGGCCTCCCTGACGCTAGACCTAGCTTCCAGGGGTAAAAATAGAAAAGCGAGAGAGGGAAGGGGGGAGGCGGGTGGCGGTGGGGGCGAGGGGTTGGGGGGAGGGGGGGCTGAGACAGGTGCGTGCGTGTGTTAAGACTTTCACCACTCTCCAAATATCAAACAAGGAGGGGGGTGGGGTGGTCCAAACACCACAAAAGGGACTTTCTTATAACATTTTAAAGAATTTTAGGTCGGGAGAGGGGGGGGGGACCCCTGGAACCCCCCCCCCCACCCCCAGATCTGCCCCTGCTGCGGTTCGCAGGCCGCAATCACGAGTGATTTTATTGTTCTTACTAAACCTGCGGACTAAATCCGATACCTGTTTCCTTCCACTTTCTCCGTTTTTACGTTGGCGTTGTCAGGAAATAATTATGTAGTTCAAGGACTCTTTAGTATTTAGTGCAAGCGTTCCTAACATCGTTAGTACAAATAGTTTAGTATGACACAAAGTCGATCAAACAAGTGGGGCAGGCACAAATTAGATATCAACCAATCGAATGTTAGCAGCCCTTGAACTACCCAGTGCGCAAAGGTCGTCGGGCCGATGTCGGCCTCCGTCGGCCCGACAGCCTTATGCGCATTGGGTAAATACTAAAGAGTCTTTGAATTCTCTCTTGGCTTGACTTCGCGAACGAAGATTTTATAGGAGTTGACCACGACGTCTGCAGGCTTGTTCGTGGCTGCGGAGGCCAATCCGAGACAGGCAGGTTCGACCGCAGTGGCTGGAGGGGAAGGTCTGGCCAGGGTTCTGAGCTGCGGCATCTCTGTTTTTTCTCCTGAGCCGCTTGTCCTTAAGGCTAGCTCTGTGAGAGTCCTCAAAGGAGACAGCTGCCTTGTAAATGGTGGAGCGCCAGGTGTCACGGTCCGCAGCAAACGAAGACCACTGGTGGTGGTCGATTTGGCAGGCACTAAGTAACTTCTTGAGACAGTCTTTGTATCTCTTCTTTGGTGCCCCTCTGTCACGGTGTCCAGTAGCAAGCTCGCCGAACAGTGTGATCTTTGGTAGGCGATGATCCTCCATCCTGGAGACATGCCCCGCCCAGCGGAGCTGTGTCCGCAGCAGCAAAGCCTCGATGCTCACAGTTTCAGCCTGTTCAAGGACCTCGACGTTGGTGACATAGTCACTCCAGTGAATGCCCAGGATGGTACGCAGGCAGCGCTGGTGGAAGCGTTCGAGGAGTCGTAGTTGGCTGCGGTAGAGGGCCCAGGACTCGGAACCATACAGAGGGTGGTGAGGACCACAGCTCTGTACACGCTGATCTTGGTGCCTGTTTTCAGCTGTTGATTGTGCCACACCCGCTTGAAAAGTCGCCCGAAAGCGCTGTTCGCTTTTGCCAGCCTGCTGTCAAGCTCCTTGTCCAGCTTGGCGTCCGACGTGATAATGCAGCCAAGTTAGGTAAACTGGTGCACTGACTTTAGTTCAGACTCGCCAATGGTGATGTGAGGAGGGCGATACACTGTCTTGGGTGCCGGCTGATGGAGGACCTCTGTCTTTTTCAGACTGACCTCGAGTCCAAAGAGCTGGGCAGCATCTGCGAAGCAAGACGTGATGCGCTGCAGGGCTCTCTCTGTGTGTGCAACGAGGGCAGCATCATCAGCAAAAAGCAGCTCACGAATCAGTTGGTCTAGGGTTTTCGTGTGGGCCTGCAGTCGTCTGAGGTTGAACAGGCTGCCATCGAGACGATACCTGATGTACACTGTATCGTCATCATCGAGGTCCACTGTGGCCTGCTTCAACATCATGCTAAAAAAGATGGTGAAGAGGGTCGGTGCCAGCACGCAGCCCTGCTTTACGCCGTTGAGAATAGGGAATGGTTCTGAGAGGTCATTGTTGAGTCTGACCTGGCCTTGCTGGTCCTCGTGTAGCTGGACAATCATGTTGAGGAACTTTGGGGGACAGCCAAGTCGCTCCAGCATCTGCCACATGCCTTGCCTGCTCACAGTGTCGAACGCTTTTGTTAGGTCGACAAATGTTACGTACAGCCCTTTGTTCTGCTCGCGGCACTTCTCCTGTAGCTGTCTCAGCACAAAGACCATATCGGTGGTGCTCCTGTTTGCTCTGAAGCCACACTGGCCCTCTGGGAGTTGGTCTTCAGCGATGGCAGGTACCAGCCGGTTCAGGAGCAGCCTTGCAAGGATTTTCCCAGCAATGGACAGCAGGGTAATTCCCCGATAGTTGGAACAGTCAGACTTCTCGCCTTTGTTCTTGTACAGGGTGATAACGACTGCATCACGGAGATCTTTTGGTAGTGTTCCTTCCTCCCAGCAGCAGAGAAAGAGGTCATGGAGCTTGTTGTGCTGTGCTGTGCCTCCGTGTTTCCAGATTTCTGGCGGTATTCCATCAATGCCTGCTGCTTTGCCACTCTTGAGCTGGTGGATGGCTGTGAGGGTCTCTTCAGCGGTGGGCGGTTCGTCCAATTCAACCTTTACTGGGAGGTGTGGGATTTGTAGGACGACTGCTTCTTGAACAGTGCGCTCAGCGCTGAAGAGGCTCTGAAAGTATTCCGACCAGCGGTTTAAGATGGAGGTATTATCTGTGAGGAGTGCCTGGCCATTCGCGCTTCGCAGAGGACTTTGTACCAGGTGCCTGGGGCCATACACTGCTTTCAGTGCTTCGTAGAAGCCCCTGTAGTCACCATTGTCAGCGCAAAGCTGGGTCCTCTGTGCAAGTCTGGTCCACCACTCATTCTGGAGATCTCTGAGCTTGCGCTGGAGACTGCTGCAGACGAGGCGGAAGGCAGACTTCTTCACAGGGCAGGAAGGCTTTGAATTACATATTTCGTAATAATGCCAAAGTAAAAACGAAGAAAGTACCAGTAGTTTGATATGACACAAGGTCGACAAAACCACCACTTTTCACGAACATGCATTGAGATTGCTGCGATGACGCCTAATTTGTGCATGGATGGACAGTAATGATATGTGGCAGCATCATCATCACCCTGCAAGCTCCGGCATACGCCTGCCTTTACCCCCACCGCTGAGCTAACCTCCCCCGCTGGTGTGTGATGTGTATGCCGGGGGTGAGTGGGGGTGTGTGCATCTGAGCACGTGCGAGTGTGCATGTGTGTGTGTTTGTATTTGTTTGTGTGTGTGTATGTGTGTGTGTGTGTGTGTGTGTGTGTGTGTGTGTGTGTGTGTGTGTGTGTGCATGAACTGAATTGAATTGAAACTTTATTTTCTAAGGATGAAGACAGTAGGCACGCAGGTCTTTTTACATGTCGGTCCTTAATAAATATAACAGCAGAAAAGGTAACAAGACAAATAAAATAAAATAAAATAAAAAGAAGAGATAAACAGAAATATTTTGCAGAGAGAGAGAGAGAGAGAGAGAGAGAGAGAGAGAGAGAGAGAGAGAGAGAGAGAGAGAGAGAGAGAGAGAGAGAGAGAGAGAGAGAGAGAGAGAGAGAGAGAGAGAGAGAGAGAGAGAGAGAGAGAGAGAGAGAGAGAATGCATGTCTCAATCGTTCTGCTACCTTTTTTTTACAATTATTTTTGTTTCAGTATTACTTTTACTTCAAACCCTTATTTGTACGTTATTATTCTTGTTGTAATGTATTATATTTTGGATAGTTGATGTAGCCGAATGACATGATCTGTACCTACATCATTTATCCTTGAAAAATAGAATGTCGTTATCGTATCGTTATCATTAACCCCACGTTTAACTGCAGCTCCCTACAGCCAATGCATGCAGTCGGGATTTTTTTTGTCAGACAGAAACGTATCATCACATGACCTTTCAAAAGAAATACATCGCAGAAATGATAATGATCACGCGTTTCTCAGGCTATTCATCATGAAGTGATGATCGATGCATTAACCCTATTAGCGCCTTTGGCGCATGTCCCCAATTTGGAAAGTGTTACTTAACGATTATGTATCACTTGCAGGAGGTGGATTGACCATGATAATTCAAGGGTAGTGATAGATTAGCTTGGCGCCTGAATGCGCCAAGCTAATCTGGCACTATAAATAAATAAATCAGCGCATTAAATATGCGCTTTATCCCAATCGAAAACTGGCTCAAAGCGCCGCCGCGAACTGAACCCAACAAGCACGCTCACGTGAATCACGCGCATTCACTCACACACTGTACATAAACACAGAACATTCACGTGGTGCTAAAGGCAAGCTCAAGCGACTGAGCTACTGAAGTTTTGGAAGTTCAAATCATTTATATTTGAAATTTGATTAAGTTGGCTGAAATTGATACCAAAGTCGTGGGGGAGGAAGAGCCGGAGTACCCGGAGAAAGAACCCCCGACGGTCCGCCCGAATTAACGGTGACACTTACTAGAGGAGAAAAGTCCGACGCCGGAACCGGTATCGACCCTCCCACCTCTAGCATTGGTAGCAGGCGCTTTTACCGCTGCGCCACGGACCTATCCTTGAATTATCATGTTCAGTCATCTCCTGCTGTAGAGTGTTGGCGCTGAAAGGGTTAAAGTGTTTTGTTCCTATAACGGTTCGTCGTCATGGCGCTTCACAAATTGCGTTCAGTATGTCAAATGATCATCGACTTTTCCTTCCCATGGGCAGGAAACTATTTATATCAACCTGTATAGTGCCGAAAAAAACTGAACACCACCCAACCGCAAGAGGTATAGATTCTCATGAGCCCCCGCAGTCGCGGGGGCTCATGAGGATCTATGACTCTTGCTGACATCACTTTGAATCTGTGTCCCTTGGACAGCTAGGTGTTTTTTATTTTTGGTGATGAATTTACGAAGATTGCAGAAACTATCTGCCTCAGCTGGCGCCGGGATACAGAAGGTTTAATTCGGGTCGCTTCTAGGCGATCGTCAAAGTATTGAACACCTGATGCTGTGCTCCAGAAAATCCTATAGAAATAACTGTATTGCAGCGGTAGTCAGCTATTACCTTCACACGACGAGCGTATTTGAATCGAACCACAGGCTGCTGTGCGTTGAGAAACCGTGTTTTACGAGCTTGAATGAATGAATGAATGAATGAATGAATGAATGAATGAATGAATGAATGCGTAACGTAAATATGTTAATAGTAATACACAGATGTATAGACGGCTGGACAAACAGATGATTATGTTAAACCATGAACGGTTTGTCGACACTTACTTATGACACACAAGTTCTGGCCCGAATGAATGAATGAATGAATGAATGAATGAAGGCATGCGTGCATAAATATGTTAATAGCACAACACAGATAAATAGACGGCTGGATATAAAGATGACTATGTTAAACCCTTAAGTGGCGATGATTTACAAGTCGAGACATGTCGACACTTACTTATGACACAAGTTCTGGCCCGAATGAATGAATGAATGAATGAATGAATGAATGAATGAATGAATGAAGGCATGCGTGCATAAATATGTTAATAGTACAGCACAGATAAATAGACGGCTGGATATAAAGATGACTATGTTAAACCCTTAAGTGGCGATGATTTACAAGTCGAGACATGTCGACACTTACTTATGACACAAGTTCTGGCCCGAATGAATGAATGAATGAATGAATGAATGAATGAATGAAGGCATGCGTGCATAAATATGTTAATAGTACAGCACAGATAAATAGACGGCTGGATATAAAGATGACTATGTTAAACCCTTAAGTGGCGATGATTTACAAGTCGAGACATGTCGACACTTACTTATGACACAAGTTCTGGCCCGAATGAATGAATGAATGAATGAATGAATGAATGAATGAATGAGTGAATGAAGGCATGCGTGCATAAATATGTTAATAGTACAGCACAGATAAATAGACGGCTGGATATAAAGATGACTATGTTAAACCCTTAAGTGGCGATGATTTACAAGTCGAGATGACACACACGTTCTGGCTCCGAGGCTGTGCCTCGGCAGAGCCTCGAAGCCAGAACGTGTGTGTCAAAAGCAAGTGGAGGCTAGTAAAACCTCAGCAGCCATGGTTTGGCGTATTATTCCACTGTCGTTTGATAGCTGTGACGTGTCGTGCTGGTTTGAATCGACTGAGCCTACAGAAGCGTTTTTCTTACTTCTGTTTTGCTTATAATAACACAGAAATAACCTCCACAACTCCAAGTGCTGCAGTTACGTCGTCAACAAATCTTTATCGAGCTCAACAGTGACGTCAACAACGCTTTACTGCGTTCAGCTGCAATCTTGTGCCTGAATTTACGTCCAAGTGTAGGCCATCCCGGAATGTAGGGCATGGTCGCGGGACACGATGCAGAAAAGACACGCGAAAAGATAATAGAAAACCTCGCCGAAAGTGAGATAAACAGTGTGTTTTCATTCCTACGTCACACGACCAATCCCTGTACAGCAAACCTTACCATGTGACCTCGAACGACTAATTTCGGACTTCTTGTAGCCCTCTTTTTGACGCGTCTTGGATTCTAGTTTTGTTCCATAAAGGCCCCGCCACACATGCCCGATTTTGAGGCCGATTCTTTAGCAGTTTCGAATCGGAGTGTGATCGGACCGGACTGCAAAAACGTGTGCGCTGCCACACATTCCCCGACTTTTTTTTTTTATCCGACCGCCGTTTGAATCGAAGATCAAGGTCGTACCTGTTGAGCGAAATGGCTGCTAGTTTGGACAGTGATGATGATGTGCTTGCATTATCAGCAGTTTTGCATCATATTCGGGAAAGGCCTCGCCACACGTGCCGGTTGTGCCCCGATTTTGAGGCCGATTCCGATCCGATTGCGATCGGATGACGTCAATTATCCGATCCGGTCCCAATCGGCTGGGAATCGGGTGTCTAGAACCTGCTCTATTTTTCCGATCCGAATCGGTCCCGATCGTATGCTTCAACCAATCAGAGCGCGTCTCGCAAAGCACGTCGTTTCAGTTTGAAAATGGCGGAAGATCAGTACCACCATCGTTGCCGATGTCTCGCCCGCCTCTTCCCGAATATGATGCAAAACTGCTGATAATGCAAGCACATCATCCTCACTGTCAAAACTAGCAGCCATTTTGCAGAACAGGTACGACTTTGATCTTCGGTTCAAACCGGTCGGCTAAACAAGTCGGGAAATGTGTAGCAGTGCACACGTTTTTATAGTCCGGCCCGATCACCTACCGATTCGAAACTGATCGGGAATCGGCCTCAAAATCGGGCATGTGTGGCGGGGCCTGAAGACTGAGGCGGGCGAAACATCGGCCGCAACGGTGGTACTGATCTTCTGTGCCATTTTCAAACTGAAACGACGTGCTTTGCGAGACCCGCTCTGATTGGTCGAAGCTTACAATCGGGGCCGATTCGGACCGGAAAAATAGAGCAGGTTTTTAACACCCGATTCACAGCCGATTGGGATCCGATCGGATATATGACGTCATCCGATCGCAATCGGATCGGAATCGGCTTCAAAATCGGGGCACAACCGGCAGGTGTGGCGGGGCCTTAACAGATCACCAAAATGTTTTAAATTACAAAGTTACTTAGTGTTGTTCAAAACAAAAGGCACACAACTGGAGTTGCTTTTAGCGCGCGTTTGCAACAATTTATTGCATAATAAACCACTAAGTAAAGAGCCATTGCTGAATCGAAAGCACATCGGCGTTCTACGCGATTATTTTTATTTAAGGATTAAAATCTTTTGAAACAAACAGACACACAGCTATTCACTGTATTCGTCTAACAATTAGTAAAAAATGCTGCTGGTCGTACAGACGGCCAGAATTTGCTATGCAACGTCATGAAGATCTTTTATTACGTCATGTCTATTATGTATATGTTGTATACTTTTTTTTTTTTTGTGATTTATTTTTAAAACTTCAGTCATGTCTGGTTTGATAGAGGTCAGAAGATTTTTTCGTTCTGAATGACTTTTCATCCGCATGATTTCTCAGTTCAACCAAAAATGGAGGAATAAAAAACCAAATACATTACTAGTAGCAGTGGTTTGCTACACGGACCCTTGTAGACCGTATGAGGGGGGGGGGGGGGGGGGGGGGGTCAAAGTAAGTCCTCAATGGTTAACCCTTTGGGTGTCGATAGCGGTTTTAGTCGGGATGATTCCGACAGGAATCATCACGACTAAAACCCCTACCGACACTCAAAGGGTTCATTTCTCCCTGAGGCCTGCAAGGGTCCGTGCAGCAAACCTCTGCTGCCGATAACTCATAAATATACAGACATGTGTTTTGGTCTGTGAGAGGTCCAAAATCATAGACCAGCACGCAAAACGTCCTATGCAGGCTGACCTGGATGCCATCCAGAAGTGACAGGTGTAATACCAGACCGCACTGCTGTAGACGATCATGAAGAGGAATATCAGCGCCATGTCCGTCGTCAGCCCGCTGAACTTGAGAACCTGAGGCCCGTAGCGCAGACAGTTGACGTAAGAGAACAGCATCAGGACCACGCTGTGAAAACTGCTCACCACCTTCAAGAAGCGGCCAGCTCCGAGGGACGACCGCTGACCTTTGCGGAGAGGCCAGTCAAAATAGATTCCGCAAAACCTATAGGTCAGTTCCCACGACCAGAAGAGGCTGAGGGTTTTGTCTGCGGGCGACATGGGTTTGGTGTCGAGAGGAGCCACTTGGGATAGTCTGGGCGTCTTCATGTCGACAACGTGATGGTGCACGAAAAATTAGTATCCACACGATTTAAATGAGCGAAGGATACCCAAATTTACTTGTTTGAAGAGGCAAGTCCTTAAAAAAAAAAAAAAATCCAATTCGTTTGTCAAAATATTTTTTTGTGTCAATCAGTCACTCCATCCGGACTGGCAGGTCTCGTTTTGGGACTGACATGAGAGTGCCTTTGCAGATATGATTCTCAGATGCTGTTCCTCTCTGTGCTAGAACCAGATTGTGTTATAGAGGCTGCTAACCTCTTCACTGCCGGGAAAAAAAGTGAACACAGTCCAGACTGCAAGAGACATAGACCCTCATGAGCCCCCGCGAATGCGGGGGCTCATGAGGATCTATGCCTCTTGCTGAGACCAATGCATATCCATGTTTCTTGGGCGGTGTTGCTTTTGGTCGGTGAATGAACCAAGATTTCAGAAACAAAAAGGCACGTACAGTGGCAGGGAAGGGGTTAACATCAGTCCGAAAGACTTGTCTGTACAAAGAAATAGGGCCTATGTATCGTATTTGTTTGATATTGTATCTTATATGTCATATGATAAAGCACCACAACAGTTTGTTTTCTAGTATCAATCATGTAATGATTCTTTCAAGTTTTTCTTTCTTACTCACACGTGTTAAGTTCTCCTTTTTTATTCCTTTTTCACAAAAACCAAACAGAAAGACATTTCCCGTCCCTCACTTCTCGTCATTCGATCATCAGTGAATGCAGACGGACTTCTGCTGAAAAAAACAGACCGCTGATTATCTTTGTTGATCGTTGCAACTGTATAATTAACAAAAAAATCTTTTATTTATCCGCTTCGCTGCCGAGACATAGCGAACACCACAAAGCTGAATGAGACCTAGATCCTCATGTGCCCCCGCAGTTGCGGGGGCTCATGAGGATCTATGCCTCTTGTTGAAACCTAATGGTATCCATGTCTTTTTAGACGACTGGGGCAATTTGGGCGTGGATTTTACCCCCCCCCCCCACCCCCCCCTAAAAAAAAGAAAAAAAAAAAGAAAAGAACCATAACCTGGGTCCAGTGGCAGTGAAAGGGTTAATTCCTTCACTGCAAAAACACACAAATAAAAGAGACACAGTATCTAATGAGTCTCCGCAGGTATAGCGGCCAATGCGGGTATGTGCTCGTTGCTAGCCTGAGTCATATCCACGACACCATAATTATTATCCAGCTGTCTGTCTGCGAGCAAGGGTTTTCCCGCGGTGAATCGACGATAATGTTAGAGACGCCATTTCTAGCCGCTGGCAGTGAATGTGTTAATTGTTCCTGTCATCGAAAGAACGTAAACTATATTTCCTGAATTTAACCCTTTGCCTGTCGGTAGCGGTTTTTGTGACGACCATTCCTGCAGGAATCATTGCGACAAAAACTGCTACATATAGCCATGGGGTAACGTGGTAAATGTATACTAGCGAGCAAAAGAAATGCGACAAAAACTGCTACCTACAGCCATGGGGTAACGTGGTAAATGTATACTAACGAGCAAAAGAAATGCGACAAAAACTGCTACCTACAGCCATGGGGTAACGTGGTAAATTTATACTATCGAGCAAAAGAAATGCGACAAAAACTGCTACCTACAGCCATGGGGTAACGTGGTAAATTTATACTAACGAGCAAAAGAAATGCGACATTTTCGGCACCATCGGAAATACTAAAGTGTTTCCGATGGTTTCAAAAACGTCACATTTCTTTTCCTTGTCAGTATATACTTCATGAAGTGTAGCCCCAGGACAGCGGCTGTTGGTAGCTGTTTTTGTCGCGATGATTCCTGCAGGAATCATCGCGACAAAAAACCGCTACCGACAGCTAACGGGTTAACTATAAACACAGTACCCTCGCACGTTTCGAACATGCGTCGCATCAGAGAGATGCGATGTAGATGCTGCAATTTCTTCTTAAAGAAATCTTGTTCAGCTTTTTCATAAGTAGCATTTGATCATAGCGTCCGCTCACAAGATCATTCAAGTGTTGATCCTGTCTGCTGGGCAAAGTTTACTGATGTTTACTGTATACGCGGAGCATGATCCTGTGGTAATTTAGCACTCTTCTTCTGACGATCCGCTGGCCAAACTGTCAATCAAATTATGAATGAACATTTGATCAAAGTCTGTGCACAGGGCCTTGGGCCGACGTCGGCCGCAGTTAGTCCTGGCGCACAATTCTACGGGGGGGGGGGGGGGGGGGGGGGGGGGGGGGAAAGGGGGGGGGGGGGATTCTATTGTAAAAGTGACATGAAGGTTATTTCTTTGAAAATCGCTTCAATTTTCTTTTGGTTTGTCCTGTGATAATCATGGCACGTGTGCAGTTAATTAAACTGGTCGTCATTTGTCATATAATTAGGCAGCACAGGGGTGGGGGGTGGGAGGTGGGGTGAGGGGGGGAATGTGGGGGTGGGTGGGTGGGATGTGGGATGGGGTTGGTGGGGGTTGGGGGGGGGGGGTTAAGGCGTGTCTATGTCAAAATTCGCTAAAATATAGAACGGGGAGAGGGTCCAAACATCCCAGAAAGGGACTTCGTTATAGCATTTTAAAAAATTTTGGTTGGGGGAGGGGGGGGGGGAGGGACCCCTGGAATCTCCTGTCTCAGATCCGCCCCTGAACGAAGCGTGAACTTCCTTGCTGTCTGAAGAACGAGTGCTGGTAACAGATGTCTCGTTAAAGGCAGTGGATGATGTTTTCTAGCAAGTCGGCTTTGTTTCAGAAGTGGCCAATGACTGGTTAACCCTTTCAGTCCCGAGTCCCTTACAGCAGGAGATTATGTTATTTAACCCATTTAGCCCCGAGTCCTTGCAGCAGGAGATGGATTGACCATGATAATTCAAGGGTAGTGCCAGATTAGCTTGGCCTAATCTGGCACTGCCCTTGATTTATCATGGTCACTCCATCTCCTGCAACTGGCACATAGTCAGTAGGCAAACCTCCAAAATTTGAGAAATGGGACTTTGGGGGTAAAAGGATTAATTTGATTTATTTTTCATGCGCATTTCCGACGTCAGTCTAAAATGATGATCAGTTGTCTGAAAACTGCTGCCTGATTATTTGACAAAGGACAATCCGTTTTGATAGCGGTACCCGTGACCGCGACAAAAGAAACCAAGACGATTTTAACAGAAATAACATGCGTGTGACTCATTCCATGCAACCCCCACGCCATATTCACGGCTCCCAATCTGATCACGTGACTCGAACAATAAAAAACCCATGTTGTGAAAAAGTAGGCCAGCGACGAGGTTAATCGATGGTTAACACATCATTTTGCCGATTTTTAAAATTCTCAAGGTGAAATCTCTGTGTCCTACTTTTTTTTTTTTCAAAGTGTAGAAACGTCTGACCTCATGACCTTCAATAAGGAAGTACATTAGTTCATTCGGCCCCCGACACACCACAACAAGACATGGATCGAGCATGATAGTTCAAGGGTGGTGCCAGAATAGCTTGGCACCACCCTTGAACTGTCGTGCTCGATCCGTCTCTAGAATTGTAATACAGGCCTTCAGAGGGCCACTTCAAAATTGGGGGATTTCGGTCCTGGGGTAGAATGTGCTAAAATAATCACAGTGATCGCGTTCTTCATAGAATATAAAACATGAAGTGATAATCGATGGCCTAAAGTGTTTTTGTTCCCGAAAACGTCTTCGGGCCCACGACAGGCCCCAGTGGGCCCGCGCACAGCCCACTGAGTTTCTCTGTCTGTGCGTGCGTCATCGCGGTTTATCACAAATTTCAAATGAAGGATTATTTTTGTCCGTCGGGTAGACTTTAACCGCTGCACTGTATAAAAGAAAAATGAAAACGATGCAAGAGGCATAGATCCTCGTGAGTCCCCCCCCTACCCCCCGCACTTGTGGGGTGCTCATGAGGATCTATGCCTCCTGCTGACACCACTCTCAAGGTTGTCTACCATCCTTGGAGTTCTTAGGCAGGAACAGTTTACTTTATAATTTTATCAGTTCAGTTCGGTTCGATTAAGATGGAATTTCTGCGCTCGAAAGGCCCATACGTGCTCCACCCCACCCATCAGAGTCCCTTTCGATATCTTACCAATACTGGTCTGAGAATACAGTTGTAAGCGCTAACCTCCTCCTACCCCCTCTCCCTCACATCTCGCCCAAAAATAATGTTGAAGGAAATTTGGGGGGGGGGGGGGGGGACAAGAAAACATTAAAATTATATATTTCTGTTTGTTATTATGTAGAGAACACAGTATTTTTGAAGAAGAAAATGTGACAAGATTGTGTTTGTTAGGTTTTAGTTTTAAGCTGTTAACTCATTCGAGACGTGCCGCATCCGGATACGCGGCTGTAAGCCGCGTATCCGGATGCGGCACGTCTCGAATGTGTTCAACTGTCGCTTGCCTTTCCTACTCCTGTTGCTTGATGCTTTGGAGGCTGGAAAGTAACGTTAGGCACGCCCTCCCCCCTCCTCCCACCCGTCTCCCCTCCAAAGTAGCATGACCCCCCCCCCCCACCTCCTCCCCAACCCCCAATGCATAACCCTCTCCTACACCAATAAGAGGGAACAAATGATATGGTACATGATACTTTGGTTGTACAGCAAACTGTTCATATGAGTGAAGGGCTGTTCAAGAAAATAGAACACGGGTTGCTTCAATACAATCATCAATATATTGAACACCTATTGCCCGACTGAGTCCTAGCAGCAGAGAGGTAAATGACCAATGCCAGAGGCGTGTAAGAGGCAGAGATCATGCCAGTAATGAAATTGTTATCTCATTGAGGGCGCCCCGCATCGATAGCTGCGAAAATGTCGTATAGCTTTGCCGGCGGCAACGCTATACGACACTTTCGCAGCTATCGATGCGGGGCGCTTGAATGAGTCAAAAGCGATTTGCTTCATGGCAGGCTGTATTTGACTGCTCAAATTCGCCGGTACTACGAGGTTATCAATGTGTTCTTGCCTCAACTGATTGTTTTACCCTTCTTTTCACAACCCGTGCGACTAGGCACGCGTACCAGAGGCTTTTCGCGCCTTTTGAATCAGTGTAACGGACGGAACTCTCGTGCGCAAAAAGGAGAAGAAGAACAGCAGAAAGTTTCATTTTCCGACATTCACACTTTATAATTTAAGTGTCCGACATTATTGTAAGACATACTTAAGTTAGCCCTTGTGTCCGACATTATTGTAAGACATACTTAAGTTAGCCCTTGTGTCCGACATTATTGTAAGACATACTTAAGTTAGCCCTTGTGTCCGACATTATTGTAAGACATACTTAAGTTAGCCCTTGTGTCCGACATTATTGTAAGACATACTTAAGTTAGCCCTTGTGTCCAACATTATTGTAAGACATACTTAAGTTAGCCCTTGTGTCCAACATTATTGTAAGACATACTTAAGTTAGCCCTTGTGTCCAACATTATTGTAAGACATACTTAAGTTAGCCCTTGTGTCCAACATTATTGTAAGACATACTTAAGTTAGCCCTTGTGTCCAACATTATTGTAAGACATACTTAAGTTAGCCCTTGTGTCCAACATTATTGTAAGACATACTTAAGTTAGCCCTTGTGTCCAACATTATTGTAAGACATACTTTAAAACATTAATATTTTATAATGAAAAATTGCGAAGTATTATCCCTTTACTGTCTAGAGTATGTCGCTTTAAAAATTGCCGGAAAATGTCGCGTCCAAGGAAGTTCAAGTCTGTCGTCAACTGAAGCTAATAACCGTAAAGGAATCATCTATCAGCCTGACCTCTTCTGCCTATATCTCTGACTTACTCCATCTGTATACTCCATCTCGCACCCTCCGCTCTTCTCTGACACACGTAAATTTCGCCTTCCCAATTTCAAAACGTGGCGGTCGTGCCTTCTCCCATCTTGGCCCCCGCCACTTAGAACAGCCTCCCCGCCCCAGAAGGTAACTGTCAAACGCTCTCCTCATTCAAATCACTTCTCAAAACTACAACGTTGCCTTTTACTAGTTAATTTCCCTAACCATGCACAATTCATCACCACTGTGTGTGTGTGTGTGTGTGTGTGTGTGTGTGTGTGTGTGTGTGTGTGTGTGTGTGTGTATGTGTGCGCATATTATGTGTGTGTGCGTGTTAGCTGTTAGCCTTTTCATTGTATCAGCGCTTAGAGCTACTTTTTAGAATAAGAGCTTAACCGAAATCTCCTTTATTGTTATTATTATTATTATGATTATTATTATTATTATTATTATTATTATTATTATTTTTATTATTATTATTATTATTAATATTCGAACATAAACCCTTTACTGACAGCCAAAAGGTTAATGTATCTGTCTGCGGTGCGCGAAGGTTAACTTCAACAAACTAATGTTTTACTCATGAATCATCGCGACTAAAAACGCTGCCGACACGCAAAGGATTAAGTTACAAGCGCCCAGAGCCACAAAACGTCTTGGAACGAATTGATCCAGTGTCATAATATGAAGTGGACAAATTACACATTCTCAATCTCTGTGTGGTTCAAGTTCTTGTTACCTGAAATCTGAAAATGGTCGCTCAATCTTAAGAACCACTGACTACAGCTACGTTGTACAAAAGGTAATGATAGTTGTGCCGTAGAACCGAATAGACCCGTTGCGAGTTCCCGAGCAGCGCGAGAACGCTCGCTAGATTGCGGGACTTTGAGCCGAGACTCACTAGACTTAGCAAGCCACAAAATGTGGGCAACTCGGCCAGCTGATACACTTGGCCGATACTATTTTGCTGTAAATCACATGTAACTTGCGGGAAAATTTAAGCTCAGGTTGACAAAAAAATAAAAATAAAAAAAAAATAAACTCAAACTGTCGACGATTGCTTCCTGATCATACAGTTGTTACAATGCAACCTGTTTCAGATTTTTGCGAAAATAATACTAAACAAGACGACCTCGCAACATTCATTAACTCATTCAGCCCGACGCACGTATTTCCCAAATTTTGGAGGCGTCATCTAACGACTATGCAACTGTTGCAGGAGATGGATCCGATAATTCAAGGATAGTGCCAGATTAGCATGGCGCCCACAGGCGCCATGCTAATCTGGCACTACCCTTGAATTATCATGGTCGGCCCATCTCCTGCTGTAGTGCGTCAGTGCTGAATGGGTTAAAACGGCCTAAGTCGATGAAGCCCGGCCCCGCAACCATTTCCCCGCGCCAAGCTTAGTCAAGAAACCGGAAGTCTCGTTTCCGCGGCTTGCAAATGGCCGCAGCTGTGAGCTGTTTGATTGGGTGAATGCTTAGACAGCTCAAAGTGTTTCTCTTTTGTGAAAAGCAAAGGACAGTCGAGCCGAGTTTTTAACACGTGCAGAAAACGACTAGCAGTGAATATTTTAGAGACTGAAACTATTTTGTACCGAAGATTGTGGCTTGGAAATCAGTGGTTCGGGGTCTAAAGCTACCCACTCCTGATTGCACTGTTTGTTAGGGATACTGTTAACCATTTTAGCCCCCACACCATACAACAGGAGATTGATTGGCCATGATAATTCAAGGGTAGTCACGCCAGATTAGATTGGCGCCTTCAGGCGCCAAAGCTAGTCTGGCACTACCCTTGAATTATCATAGTCAGTCCACCTCCTGCAACTGGTACATAGTCGTTAAGTAACACTTCCAAAATTTGGGAAATGCACCCGTGGGGCTGAAAGGGTTAAAGGGAAAGCAAACGTTATCTGCAGTGATGACATCACTTCGGAGATGTTCAAGCACCGCACAAGGGACACAACCACACAAACACGCACTATGTAGAGTGCCCATGCTGGCGGCTGTTGTCTCCCTTGCTCTATAATGCTGATGAACTCGAACTGATAATGTCCCGCTATTAGTGCATGAGTTTGGCCACGGCAATATCAACCCAATATTTCACCCTTTCCCTGCCACTGGCCGTATAGTTTCTGAAATAATTTTATGTGTTCATTCAACGACCAAAAGCCACAAACGTCCCCCCCAAAAAAATGGATACAAACTGGCCGAAGCAAGAGACATAGATTCTCATGAGCCCCCGCGACTGCGGGGGCTCATGAGTATCTATGTCTCTTTGCGGTTGGATAGTGTCATCGGTAGAGAAGGTGTTAATGTACGTCTTGATAATTCGTTTATATAAGCGAATGGGGTACTGCACTGGGACTGGCTGATTTGATGCGTGATTGGCTGATTTGATGAAAGATTGGCTGATTTTATACACGTATTAAAGCGACCTTGTCTAGTCAAACAAAAGGGTGAACGGTTTGGCAATATCACCTTTTCTTGGCATGTCTTACAATAATGCTGAAACAAAGGGCCAGCTTAACCTGTTCAGCGCCGGGGAAATCTAAATACCACCCATCTGCAAAAGGTATAGATCCTCATGAGCCCACCCTCCTGCTGTTGCGGGGGCTCATGAGCATCTATGCCTCTTGCTGACACCACTTTGAATCCATGTTTCCTGTGGCAGCTAGAATAAAAAAATAATTGAACTAACTCATCGTGCCCCAAGACCGAAATCCCCAAATGTTGCCGTCGTCATCTGAAGACTGCTGTGCATTGCAGGACACAGATCGACCATGATAGTTCAAGGGTGATGCCACAATAGCTTGGCGCCCATAGGCATCACCCTTGAACTATCATGGTCGATCCATATCTTGCTGTGGTGTGTCTGGGATAGAATGAGTTAACAAAGATTGCAAAGACACAGTCAGCATTAACTGGGACTGTACGAGTGAACGTAACCCATTGTGCCCGATGTACGAAATACCCACATTTTGGCGATATCCTCTCAGCACTGCATTGTAATTCAGGGACTGTACGAGTGAACGTAACCCATTGTACCCGCCGAGGTACGAAATACACACATTTTGGCGATATCCTCTCAGTACTGCATTGTAATTCAGGGACTGTACGAGTGAACGTAACCCATTGTGCCCGAGGTACGAAATACTCACATTTTGGCGATATCCTCTCAGTACTGCATTGTAATTCAGGGACTGTACGAGTGAACGTAACCCATTGTGCCCGAGGTACGAAATACCCACATTTTGGCGATATCCTCTTAGTACTGTATTGTAATTCAGGGACTGTACGAGTGAACGTAACCCATTGTGCCCGAGGTACGAAATACCCACATTTTGGCGATATCCTCTCAGTACTGCATTGTAATTCAGGGACTGTACGAGTGAACGTAACCCATTGTGCCCGAGGTACGAAATACCCACATTTTGGCGATATCCTCTCAGTACTGCATTGTAATTCAGGGACTGTACGAGTGAACGTAACCCATTGTGCCCGAGGTACGAAATACCCACATTTTGGCGATATCCTCTCAGCACTGCATTGTAATTCAGGGACTGTACGAGTGAACGTAACCCATTGTGCCCGAGGTACGAAACACCCACATTTTGGCGATATCCTCTCAGCACTGCATTGTAATTCAGGAGACAGATCGACCATGCTAGTTCAAGGGTGGTGGCAGAATAGCTTGGCGCCTATAGGCGCCAAGCTATTCTGCCACCACCCATGAACGATCATGGTCGAGCCATATCTTGCGGTGGGGTGTCGCGGGGCAGAATGAGTTAAGAAGTTCGAATGACGTCAGAGGTCAGAGGTCAGAGGTCAGATGAAGGACTAGTCTGCTCTTCTGCTTTGTGCGTAAGGGAGTTCCACCGACTCGTGCTATGGGCAGTAGAAAACGTATGCTACGTGTGCCTACTCCCATGGGCTGTGAAAAGAAGGATAGGAAAGTCTTAGTTGAGACAAGACAACATTGAGAACACGTATTACACGCATTTTAGTTTGTATTAAAGCTGCCACGTCCGTCAGAATCTGTCTGGACTTTTGACAGCACTGAACAAATTCACAAATTTAAATCATTGAATATTAAAAATGTGAATAATTGAACAAGCAGTAAGTCAGTCTAGCACAAAAATGCTAACACACCAAAATAATGTTTGTTTGTTTGGTTTTTTCGGGTTTTCTTCGCGACGCTCCCTGTAGGAATCATCGCGACGCTTCCTGTAGGGATCATCGCGACGCTTCCTGTAGGGATCATCGCGACGCTTCCTGTAGGAATCATCGCGACGCTCCCTGTAGGAATCATCGCGACGCTCCCTGTAGGAATCATCGCGACGCTCCCTGTAGGAATCATCGCGACACAAAACGCTGGCGACAGCCAAAGGGTTAAACGTGTTAAAGTGTTTGAAAGGCATCCTTCTGTATTTCTTACTAGACAAACCAGCTTCTTGTGTATTTCGTCCTTCTGTATTTCTTACTAGACAAACCAGCTTCTTGTGTATTTCGTCCTTCTGTATTTCCTACTAGACAAACCAGCTTCTTGTGTATTTCGTCCTGTATTTCTTACTAGACAAACCAGCTTCTTGTGTATTTCGTCCTTCTGTATTTCTTACTAGACAAACCAGCTTCTTGTGTATTTCGTCCTTCTGTATTTCTTACTAGACAAACCAGCTTCTTGTGTATTTCGTCCTTCTGTATTTCTTACTTAGGCAGTGGGCAGATGTTCACATCTGCACGGGACATAGACGACCCCGCCCTCCACGAGTCGCCTGCTGCCTTGCAGGCCTGGCCGCTTGGCTGCGGAAAGGCTAAGGGAGGAAACCCCTGACATCAAAGCCCCCGTGTCTCCGGGGAAGGCTTTTGAGCCAGAGACTAGGACAAGGACAGTCTGATATAAAACCTACGACCCGAGGACCTCGATGCCATCGTCCCAGCTTGCTAGGCCATGGCAGTTGAACCAAGGGTTTAAAGGGTGGGACCAGTACTGCGCACACTGCACTCCACCAAAAAGCTCCACCGC
The DNA here is from genome assembly GCA_036245525.1 of Semisulcospira habei. Taxonomy (NCBI): domain Eukaryota; kingdom Metazoa; phylum Mollusca; class Gastropoda; family Semisulcospiridae; genus Semisulcospira; species Semisulcospira habei. Next base: position 39,590,127 of record BTPG01000007.1, read on the forward strand.
GCAGGCTTTAGGAAACGTCCACGGACCATGACACTGACCATTCCAAGTCCTGTAGCGACGGGCGAGGGGCGAAACGGCAGGTGAAAGATGTCACTGGAAGCCGCAGTCTCAAACCTGCATGCAGGCGGTTCAGGATATTGGTCGCCTGATGTTGACCTGGGGATGACAACATCACTCGGCACACCCTGAACGACCAAGCAGCCTTCTCTAGGGACAGCACTGCTTGCTCCACACGGAGAGGGGCCTAGAAAAGGTGGCCTAACCAAAGCTCGTCCCCTCGCAACCCCAGTTGGCTAGCCGCGGTCAACGGGCATCTTCTCCTGCGGTAAAAAAACAAGAAAGAATAACGGATCCACTCTCATGACGACCACGACCGGACTCAACGTAGCATGCTGGAACGTCCGAACCATGCTCGACAAAGCAGACAGCGGACGCCCTGAACGTCGCTCCGCCCTCATTGCCCATGAATTGCGGAGGTTAAACATCGATATCGCCGCGCTCAGCGAAGTACGCCTTCCGGACGAAGGCAGCCTCCAAGAATTTGGTGCTGGGTACACCCTCTACTGGTCAGGCAGGCCTGCATCAGAAAGACGGCTTTCAGGCGTGGGTTTCATGGTCAAGACATCCATTGCGACTAAGCTGGAAAACCTACCAACGGGCCACTCCGACCGCATCATGTCCTTGCGCCTCCCACTGAGACACCAGCAGCACGTCACCCTTCTCAGTGTGTACTCCCCAACCCTCCTGGCAGAGCCTGCTGAAAAGGACAAGTTTTACACTGACCTGCGCAGCCTCCTACAGAGTACCCCTGCAGACGACAAAGTCATCATCCTTGGCGACTTCAACGCCAGAGTGGGCCAGGACTCTGAAGCCTGGAAAGGAGTCCTCGGCAAGCATGGCGTGGGGAACTGCAATGACAATGGCCGCCTACTGTTGGAGTTCTGTGCGGAGCAGCAAATGGTCATCACCAACACTACTTTTCAGCAAAAGGACAGTCGAAAGACCACCTGGATGCATCCTCGCTCCAAACACTGGCACCTTATCGACTATGTCCTAGTGCGTCAGAGGGACCGCAGTGACGTCCTCCTCACCAGAGTGATGCCCAGCGCAGAGTGCCACACTGACCACCGCCTTGTCCGCTGCAAACTCAGGCTCCACTTCAAGCCAAAACCCAAGAAATGGGGGCCCCCCAAGAAAAAGCTTGATGTTGCCAGCCTTCAGCGTGACGATGTGAAAGCTGCCTTTCAGACAGATTTACAGCGCAGGCTCAAAGACACAGCGGACCCAGTAGACTCCTCCCCTGAAACACTTTGGGAACAACTGAAAACTGCTATTGCAAAATCCTCTGCAGAAGTCTTGGGTTTCGCCAGAAAGAAGAACAAAGACTGGTTTGACGAAAACGATGTAGAGATCCAGGAACACCTAGCAAAAAAAAAGAGCCGCCCATCAGGCCCACCTAGCCAAGCCTTCCTGCCCTGTGAAGAAGTCTGCCTTCCGCCTCGTCTGCAGCAGTCTCCAGCACAAGCTCAGAGATCTCCAGAATGAGTGGTGGACCAGACTTGCACAGAGGACCCAGCTTTGTGCTGACAATGGTGACTACAGGGGCTTCTACGAAGCACTGAAAGCAGTGTATGGCCCCAGGCACCTGGTACAAAGTCCCCTGCGAAGCGCGAATGGCCAGGCACTCCTCACAGATAATACCTCCATCTTGAACCGCTGGTCGGAATACTTTCAGAGCCTCTTCAGCGCTGAGCGCACTGTTCAAGAAGCAGTCGTCCTACAAATCCCACACCTCCCAGTAAAGGTTGAATTGGACGAACCGCCTACCGCTGAAGAGACCCTCACAGCCATCCACCAGCTCAAGAGTGGCAAAGCAGCAGGCATTGATGGAATACCGCCAGAGATCTGGAAACATGGAGGCACAGCACTGCACAACAAGCTCCATAACCTCTTTCTCTGCTGCTGGGAGGAAGGAACACTACCAAAAGATCTCCGTGATGCAGTCGTTATCACCCTGTACAAGAACAAAGGCGAGAAGTCTGACTGTTCCAACTATCGGGGAATTACCCTGCTGTCCATTGCTGGGAAAATCCTTGCAAGGCTGCTCCTGAATCGGCTGGTACCTGCCATCGCTGAAGACCAACTCCCAGAGGGCCAGTGTGGCTTCAGAGCAAACAGGAGCACCACCGATATGGTCTTTGTGCTGAGACAGCTACAGGAGAAGTGCCGCGAGCAGAACAAAGGTCTGTACGTAACATTTGTCGACCTAACAAAAGCGTTCGACACTGTGAGCAGGCAAGGCATGTGGCAGATCCTGGAGCGACTTGGCTGTCCCCCAAAGTTCCTCAACATGATTGTCCAGCTACACGAGGACCAGCAAGGCCAGGTCAGACTCAACAATGACCTCTCGGAACCATTCCCTATTCTCAACGGCGTAAAGCAGGGCTGCGTGCTGGCACCGACCCTCTTCACCATCTTTTTTAGCATGATGTTGAAGCAGGCCACAGTGGACCTCGATGATGACGATGCAGTGTACATCAGGTATCGTCTCGATGGCAGCCTGTTCAACCTCAGACGACTGCAGGCCCACACGAAAACCCTAGACCAACTGATTCGTGAGCTGCTTTTTGCTGATGATGCTGCCCTCGTTGCACACACAGAGAGAGCCCTGCAGCGCATCACGTCTTGCTTCGCATATGCTGCCCAGCTCTTTGGACTCGAGGTCAGTCTGAAAAAGACAGAGGTCCTCCATCAGCCGGCACCCAAGACAGTGTATCGCCCTCCTCACATCACCATTGGCGAGTCTGAACTAAAGTCAGTGCACCAGTTTACTTACCTTGGCTGCATTATCACGTCGGACGCCAAGCTGGACAAGGAGCTTGACAGCAGGCTGGCAAAAGCGAACAGCGCTTTCGGGCGACTTTTCAAGCGGGTGTGGCACAATCAACAGCTGAAAACAGGCACCAAGATCAGCGTGTACAGAGCTGTGGTCCTCACCACCCTGCTGTATGGTTCCGAGTCCTGGGCCCTCTACCGCAGCCAACTACGACTCCTCGAACGCTTCCACCAGCGCTGCCTGCGTACCATCCTGGGCATTCACTGGAGTGACTATGTCACCAACGTCGAGGTCCTTGAACAGGCTGAAACTGTGAGCATCGAGGCTTTGCTGCTGCGGACACAGCTCCGCTGGGCGGGGCATGTCTCCAGGATGGAGGATCATCGCCTACCAAAGATCACCCTGTTCGGCGAGCTTGCTACTGGACACCGTGACAGAGGGGCACCAAAGAAGAGATACAAAGACTGTCTCAAGAAGTCACTTAGTGCCTGCCAAATCGACCACCACCAGTGGTCTTCGCTTGCTGCGGACCGTGACACCTGGCGCTCCACCATTTACAAGGCAGCTGTCTCCTTTGAGGACTCTCACAGAGCTAGCCTTAAGGACAAGCGGCTCAGGAGAAAAAACAGAGATGCCGCAGCTCAGAACCCTGGCCATACCTTCCCCTGCAGCCACTGCGGTCGAACCTGCCTGTCTCGGATTGGCCTCCGCAGCCACGAACAAGCCTGCAGACGTCGTGGGCAACTCCTATAAAATCTTCGTTCGCGAAGTCAAGCCAAGATTT